>JAGFPH010000335.1:96958-215910 GCA_018207615.1 Philaenus spumarius | reverse complement strand
AAACGAGGTGGCACTACCGCCTAGTGGAGAACTTAGTGCTGCCTAGTAGCAGCTACTAGTGCCATTGCCGTGTGTCAAAAAATGGAAATGTATTGTGGATTTGTGCTTTTTTTGCAAAACTATTTTTTAACTTTCCACTTTTGATATGAATTAAGGAATATTTGGTTACTACAGTACTTCAAATTTCTTAATTTGTACTTCTTGATTTATTTAGTTGTAGAGCAATTAAATATGAAATATTTATGGATTTTTCATTTTTTCAATATTAAATGAGACAATTTATAGTGTTGGCTTCTTTTTAAGCCAATCTAAGTCTGCACAATCATATGCTTATTTACATGTTTTTAACTATACAAGGGACGAAGGTCTTTGGATTTGAAACAGGCTTCTATATAGTGATGTGCACATAACAGTGTAATGTACAGATTGAATATTAAAAAAATAACTCTAACTAATCCATTTAAGTGTTTCCTAAATTTTCCTAATGTCTGAAGCACTATTGTCTCATAGGTTTTTACCAAAAATTCTTCATTTGCAGGACTGCAAAATAACAAGTTAAAATTATAAATGTGTTTTAAACTGCCATTTCTGTAACAGTCAATTGATTGCCAATTTGATTTATCTCGTTTTTCCTCACGTCTCTAAACTCTTTAAAATGAATGCTCACAAAGGGGTAGGGGTTTGTATTTTGAGTTGCTCTTCAAACTCATCGGGTGGAGGGTGAAAATTGACCACCACAAAGGATACTTAAAGTGATCATAAATAAACGTTATCCAAAGCGTGTTTGATTATTTTACGCATTCAAAAGTTGTGATTGGTTTGAGTTTTTGATCGCACAATATACAGGGTGATTCAGAGCTATGCGGCAATGTCCCGGAAACTCATTCTATAGCTAAATATAACAAAAAAAGTTCACCAGATATCCACCATTTTGTTTTGTGTACAAAATAATTCATGTCTAGAGAAATGTTTGACTGAGTTCAAACTGGGCATGCAATTTAACCTAACAATTATATATATTTAAAGAAAAATAAAAGATTATATCCAATCATGCGTTTCAAAATGGCGACTGTTTGAAAATTTTAAACCTAAATTACTCAAAAACCGTACATTTTAACAAAAAATATCAAGACCCCTTTTTTTGTAGCCCTTTTGATTCCCTATCCGGTGGTCTCGCAGTCAAAACAATCGGATGAAGGATAATAGTTAAGTTTTGTGTAATAATTGGTTTGTTCAACCCAGCATCCTATACCAACACAGTAAACACAACAATATTGTATTGTACATATGCTGCTATTATCTTTAACTTAGCTATTATGCTTCATCTTATTGTTTTACAGTTACACCATCTGGTAGGAAATTAAAAAAACTACAAAAGTGTGTATTGATTTTTGTTTGTTAAAATGTACGGTTTTTGAGTAATTTAGGATTAAAATTTTCAAACAGCCGCCATTTTGAAACGCATGATTGGATTTAATCGCTTATTTTTCTCGAAATATATCATTGTTAGGTTAAACTTCACGCCAAGTTTGAACTCAATCAGTCAAACATTTCTCTAGAGATGAATTATTTTTGTGCAAAAAACAAAATGGCAGATTTCTGGAAAACAAAGCGTTTTCGGGCCTTTGTTTGTATTAAATTTCATATTTTTAGCTATAGAATAAGCTTCCGAGAGATTGCCGTATAGTTCTGAATCACCCTGTATATTTGGTTGGTTTAGTCCGCCTAGTGCAAATTCCTTAAAATATGCTCTGAGCGCTGATCATTTTGATGGCCTACCGTCTCTTGTTTATTTCACCTAAATCATTGACGTGCAGTTAAAAGGGATGGTTATGGTTTTGTTAAATCTGAATCTGAGTATCAAAGTCTTGCAGAAGGTGGCGGAGCTTAGTATGCAGGACTGAAGAGAATTGAAAATAGAATTTAGAGTAGAGACATGAAAACTAGAAACAAACTGACACCCAACAAAGTAGTATTTGCGTATTCTGTGTAGTAGTCCATCTTGTATTATTTTGCAGATGTTGAAAGTGTGTGTACTGGATATGGAAGTTCCCTACTACAACGTGCACCTTCAGGCCCTAGAAAACCACTGGGTCAAATCCTGGCCGGAGTCGCCACTGAAGGATTGGAACTAGTTATGAAACTCCTTATATTTAACCCTAACAAAAGACTTACAGCTTCACAAGCCCTTCACCACTTGTATGTGTCACCGTAAGTATGTTCATTATACTGTATGTTAATACTTGTTTTTTTTTTAATGTGAAAAACTTATTCATTTTATCTGAGTACATAAACTCCTATAAAAACGGGTGAACGTATGTACGTACATTAGTGACAACTTAATATAACAGCTGATTTCACCCATCATCTGTAATACTCAAACAAAACCTGGCGTAGATTATACTTTGGGGGTTATACAGATTATACTGTTGCATTCATTGATTTAAAGTTGTTTCAACATCACGTTACAGGTTCCACAATAGAGCCAACGAGCCTTCGTTTAGTTCAGCAGTAGTGCCGTCCCTGAACGATAATGTTCAACTGTCCGTCGATGAATATCGAAATAAATTGTATAAAGTAATAGCACATGCGGAGAAAAAGCATAAGCAGCAGAGCAATCCTAGGGAAGTAACAGTGTAAGTGATCCTTATGTTAAATAATTGAAATTGTAAGAATTTATTCTATTACAAACGGATACAATTATACACTTTATAATTATGCATATATTTATATTGCGTATTATATTATTTATCCTATCATAATTTTTTGCGATAACTGCCTACATGTTTCTGAATGTTTAAAATGTTCCACTTCTGTTCGGACAATTTTATGTATACAGACAGATTCACTCTGTAATTTACTTAAAATGGTAGGGTGTATCATTGAAATACATCAAACCCGGGCACACAGTTGAACACAGTTTTACCGATAGATAGGAAAAACGAGCTACAAAAATTTGCTGTGTTTCAGTTATTTTCTTTAAAAATGTTTGAATGGCCGCCATTTTGAAATGGGTTTTTGGTACATGTTAATTATTTTTTTCAAATTAAGTCTTTACATTGATGACAATGTACAATTTCAACTCATTCGGTTAAGCTGTTCTACAGATATGAATTATTTAGTAAAAAAAAACAAAATGACCATCAATATCTGTAAAATTTGTGTTTCTGGACATATGTTTTTTCTTAATTTTGATCCATATGGCCGCCTGCTGAATTATCTGCGCACTTATGGATCACTTTGTGTAAGGGCTGTGCTCTAACACAAATGTAACGGAAGGCCATTATTACCAGACTTGGGATTAACGATTCAAAAAATTAACGATTAAAATTAACTTTTTTAACCTTTTTAACTTAATCGTTAGTTTTAAAACTGATTACCTTTTAACTCTTAATCGTTAAAATATTGGTTAACGATTAAAATTAACATCAGTTAATTGGCGGATGCCCGGATAGATTTGTCGCCATGGCTTACCGTAATCATCGACACCGAAAATATTCAGGTTATAATCAATTTGTTCAGATAATTCAATTCGTTCAGTGTACTCGCTAGTGACTGGCAGGGGGGTGGCGGCAGAGGGGGGCAGGTGCATGGCTGCCTCAACAGTGGCCGCTGTTACGTTGAGCGCACAAACTCCCTGAAATCTACAATTTAGCTGATTATACAAGTCAAAAACTTTAAATTCGGAATTATGTGTAGTACTGTACTTATTTATTTTCATTACCTACACTGAAAACAGCTATTTTCTATACCTGTTCATAAGTAAGTTCTTATTTTGCGTGCACTACACAGTAAATTTACCGTGCACCAACTGATTTTATAAATAAGAATACACGTCTCAGTTTTATGTAAACATCTGATTGATTTTGTCAATAGAAATGTAACAGATAAAATCTAAAAAGTTTTAATTGTTTTTTTTTTATATATATAAAAAGATGTTTTGATTAAAAGTATGTTACTTTTTCGGTGCAGTAAAGTGTAATGAAAAATATCGTACGTAACTCGCCCGGTAAGTTCTTCCGTGCTTGCATGAAAATCCCGCACTTGGCTGCGCCTCGTGCGGGAACTATCATGCTCACACGGAAAAACCCTATTTACCGTAATATATACTAATTTTTAACGTAATATACTATTACAGTACATTTCCGCGTTCGGATTATTGACGTTTCGGATAACTGACGTTCGGATAATCGAGCTCTACTGTACCTAGCGCTAGCGTAAACAAACAACAATGCCGTCGTCACGCCCGTCAGTGTCATTCAATTAGCCCTTGGGTATAGAGGCCTACGCATGCCATTACAGTTGGATAGTTTTGTTCATTTGTTATAAGTTGGTTATATTTTTTGCCACGTTATAGTAATTGTCAGACAAAAATTTTTAAATTCCGTTGCTCCTAAAATTTAATAAGTATTTTAATTAGTAATTTATAAGTTTGTGACTTTGACTGATTAGTTCTAGCTTTCATTATATTTTGAATTTGAATGATTGTTATGTTATGTTACTCTAACTGTGATTTTATTATGTATCATCAGACTGATTTGTAATATCAGACCTATGTTTTAAATAAAATATTTTTTTGACTGGAAACCTTATGTCGTGCTGTATTTTAACTTTTAACTTTAATCAGTTATTTTGGTTTTAACTTTAATCAGTTATTTTTTCCTGGCATTAACTTTAACTTCAATCAGTTAAATATTTTGGTTAACTTTCCCAAGTCTGAATTTATTACTTAGTATTAACAAAACAGGCCCAAAATATAACCAAGACAAACTTATGTACTTTCCCCTTAGCTCCTGCAAGCTCTTCTTAATAAACTCTATTTTCCATTTCAGTGATATCCCATGACTACTACATCTTATGAATTTGTTTAAGAATAAATCATGATCCATACTATCAAGTGGTTTGTTGAGGGCCATGAAAACATAAATGCAATTTCCTTTTTTATCAAGAACTGTAAATTAGTTTCAAAAACATCAACGGTGCTCTTATTTTTCAAAATTGTGGACTGATTTTTCTAAAATAATATCATTGTTATTAATTCATAAACACTTTTTATAAATTTTTGAATAAATAGAAAAATAGAAATATGTCTATGAATGCGAGTGTGGTTGGTTCTGATATAAGCATTTTTCTTATTTAAAATTAAAAAATACTTAGATTCTTATAATTAAAAATATTACTAATAGTTTTTCAGAAAATATATTTCTTCTCCTAATGGCTAGTGCGTATGTAGTTGGAGTTTCAAATCCATAAGGATAAAAATAAAACAATCACGTAAAAAATTATTATTTTCAGAAAAGAGAAGGTAGTAGAGCCACGTGGACTAACACGTTCTTTAAGTCAGCAGATTGCGCCTGAAAAAGGAAAACTAAAATCATCAGTTCTACCACCCCCAGATGTGACTCACCAGGCAGGTAAAATTACATGCTTGAATCTTACATACGTAATAATAGAACACTACACGTTGCCTTTGTAGAAAGGTCGAGATAAAACATGGTGTCCCACAGGGATCAGTTCTTGTGCCGATATTATTTTTAATATATTTATTGTATTTACCTTTTCAGTCTGTTTAAAATAATCCTATTTGAGTCTAAATTAGCTGTGGCAGTTTCATCTACACAGAGACATCATCAGGCTTCGCGCTCATCATGAATACAAAACTTCACACATTAACAACACAAACACATAACCGCAATACACATTTAAAAAATATAAAAGTCACTGGTTTCACTATATGATTTATAATAAATATAAGTTTTGGGTCCGTATGCATCCTACTACTTTGTCTTCATTCAGTTGACTCAGTGTGAAGTTTTGAATTCATGATGAGCTCGAAACCTGATGATGTCTCTGTGTAGATGAAACGGCCGTAGCTAATTTAGATTCAAATAGGATTATTTTAAACAGACTTATAAAGGGAAACACAATAAATATATTTAGAATAATAATCCAGAGGCTTGAAATAAATAAATAATTATTTAAAATTTACATAAGCTATATGTCGTCAGCAGTAACGGTGGATAAATTAATTCAATTTGATGATGATACAACTTTAACTTTTAAAACTAACGCTTTGCAAATCCTTTAGCAGAAGGCCTTCTTACAGGTCAATGCCATCGATCAGTATCTGGCTGAAAACAATTTGACAATTAATCTTGATAAAACAAATTACACGTACTTTAGTTTAAGGGAAAGCCCCAATCAGACACCAAGTGTTTTCTTTGAAGAAAGAGAAATCGAAGAAGTGAATTCAGCAAATTTCTTGCTCATAGATGACAAGCTAACCTGGAACGAGCATGTAAATAGCATCAGTTCTAAAATATGTTCATGAGTATTTGCTCTGCAAAATTTAAAACAGTATTGCAAAACTCCAATTCTTTGGACAGCCTACTATGCATCCACACATGAACTATGGAATTTACTCTGGGCAAGTCATCAGAACAAAATATGAAAAGAGTGTTTGTTCTGCAAAAAAAACTATTAGGCCCGGTGCACATGAGCTTGAAAATAATTGGGACGCCGCGATAGTTTTCAATCGTATCTGTTTGACACTTATCGAGTTTCAGTGCACATGAGGAGATAGGACGTCATTTCAATCAAATTAATAATTATGTTATTGAAAACTTACCTGATTAAAAGAAGCAGATAGAACTGACCCAGCGTTGCATGTGTACTGTCGTATTACCAACTGTGTACTAATGAAACGCCGGGATAGATAAAACGCAGAAAAGGGGAGAAACCAGCGGTTGCCTCGATACCTATTGAGATATCTGATAGCTATCGGCGTCCCTTGTGCATTGCCCCATTACTCCCAATGTATTTCTGCCTATCCGATTGAAAACAATCTCGGCGTCCCGATTACTTTCAAGCCCATGTACACCGGACCTTAGGCTTGTGGCAGGATTAAACAAATTACAAACTTTTAGAAATGCTTTTAAAGATCTGGGAGTGCTTACAATTCCAAGTATCTATATACTGGAAGTGATCTTATATTTTAAGTTTAAGTGTGATCATGTAATCTTTGTGTAGAAATGTCAGCTGATCCAACCCCTTAAATCAGGCTCCTGGTCCAGTTCCCTGTCCCACCTGGCCTACCATTTTTCCACAACAGTTTCCTGAGGTGCTGGTGTGGTAAGCTCTCCTCCAATCTAAACATTTTCCCCGCTCTTCCATCATTATGGTCAGGAGTAATTGCCAAACTAGTACTAATAGTCCTGTCTCCACATCTTGTCCTGAGCGCTTTATTTTTCTGAACCCTTTATAAAAGCTTCCCGGACTGTACTTCCTGTATCTCAAAGCCCTTTGCTGTATACATGAGCATCTTTTCTTGCTATATTTGGGCCCATCTGTGTCTGCCATGACTCGTCCAATTGCTCCAACTGTTTGAAATCTACCTTACACAAAAAAACTATTAGTGTTAGGTGTATAAACAAATTTTGAAAAAATATGTCACAGTAGGTTTATTTTTTTAGGCCTGATTGTGCTACATATCATCTGGTTTGCTCTTTATGTTCTTAACAATGAGGTGCGGCAATGTGTTATTATGGATAAGGATAATAAATCCCAGGTCTGCTCTTATGAAGATTGGTGAGATATAAGCGGATGACCTGAGACATACTTTTATATCTGTATATATTTCAAGATTTTTGTCAAAAACCTATTTCCAATCGCCCAGCTTCTCGGACCGATTTGATGATTATTTTTTAATGGGTATGTCATCAAGCATTGAAATTTTTTTTTGAGCATTGGAACCCATAAAAATTCCAATTTTATGTTCTTTTCGGTTTTTTGGATTTATTTTAAAAACTAAAAAAAGGTATGAGATTGGTTGATATTTCAATCAAAAGAGCTAAAGATGTAGAACATTTACGCCGCTTACAGTACCCTTCTATCTCTTATAGTTTTCCAGTTATGTCAATTCAAAATTTTGAAAATTTTATGACAATGTTCAAACCAAAATATTTTAAGAACTATCAGTGCTAAGTCGATGTAGTAAGTGAGGAAAATATTTGAAATTAAATTTTCTATCAAGTGGTGTAATTAGTTTGCGTTTACGGTCACCAAAATTTCAACTTGCTTTGTGTATTGCGCCGCTGCTACTGATCATGCTCAGATTCTTTGTTGGGAGCATGGCTTCAGTTACATTGTGAGTTGGCAGGCATGAACTGGAATTGTGTAACGGTCGTTATTCTAGGTTTGTGTTTCATATACGTTTTTTATGCGTTTGCTTTGTAATTATTGAATTATCGATGTTGTAATAAGTGATGCTCGGAAATTGTCTATTCCATGCCGTATCGTTCTGCGCATACGGAACGCAAAATTTTTACAAAGATGTGCGTGCGGCAGCGGAAAAAATTTTATTCAGAAGTGGGCTTTTTATGAGAATTTTTTACAAGGAGTGAATAGAACGGAGTACGAAAAGTTGATGGAACAAGATGGAGAGCACGGGGGAGAGGTGGAGTTACATTCGATCGTACATTTAAACCCAGATTGTAAATTTGAAATTCATGTAAAGGTCGATAATTCTAAATAATTTGATTTAAACATTTAACATTATTTACCATCTTATTTTTTGGGTTATTATTACCTTTATTATAAAGAAAAGATAACATGATTATGTGTATAGAAGGTTCCAACGGGGTTTTCGTGCGAAGTACGCAGGGATTTCCCCTAGTTTAACTCTGATTGTAACTTAAATTAACAAAAAATATAAAACGGTACCTGATATAAAAGTTTTTCATTGTTGCCAGTACACATTTTCAAGGTTCTGCATCTTAAGAAAGTCTTTTAAAAAATGGCCAAACTAGAGTTTATTTGATAATTTTGTGTTCCGCAGTAATCCCACTGTACCGAACAGTATGTACAAAATAACTAAAATTCGTTTAGATTTGAGGTTTGTTCTCTAATTTGTTTTATTTTTCAAATCACTGTTAAGAATTATTTATTTTTAAAAAAGCTTAAAAAGCCATGATGGCTGTGGTTGTTAAGGCGTGAAAGCTTTTTCAATCGACATGGCAAACATCAATGAAAATGTTCCGGGTTCAATTCCCATTGACCCCGGATAATTTTCTAAATGGTTTCTTAACAGACATCATTGGCTGTGGTTCGGATTCCACGGAAAACTGTAGGTCCCGTCTTCATTAGCCTTAAAGTGCAAAAGAGCAGGACGTTAAAAAAAAAAAAGAAAAGTTTAATAAAACACAGCCCGCGCCTGTCGACAATACATCAGTGAAAGTTTGATCCAAACAAGGTAGGTGATTGGTTTTTGAGTTAGATCATTACAAAGAAGCTAACTTATGGACAAACGTTTGCTTTATGAAATGTGATATGGATAAATATATATTTCAACTAGTAAATTATTATTATTTCATAAAGTTAATTATACTTTACATGCAATTTCCTGTTTATGATGACAGTGATACTATAAATACTTCCATTATAATTTTAATTTAAACAATATTTTAACATCACTTCTTATACTACAACAATTAATTATCATGGATGAATTTTTAATAAATTAAATTATCTTTTGCATGTACTTTATGAGGTTTTGTTAATTTTAATTTATGTCATTTAAATCATTAATATTCCCATTATTTATTGAGTGTATTGTTGTTAGACAAGGACAAAGTAGCTCGTCGTAGCTCCACAGGTTCTCAGCATCCTGTCAAAGGATCCCATATCTCAACCGAGCATAGAACCAGGCATAGCATGACATTAGCTTCTATTAAAAAGAAATCACTGCCTCCTAAAATGGTAATTTTTAATTTTATTTGTATTTTTTATTTAAAAGAATAATGAAATGAATTTCTGTATCAAAAGTTTATGTTCTAATAGGAGACAACAAATTACAAATACGCAAAGCTGCTAAATTGTATTTACAATTTTAATTGTTTACTCATAGAGCGGACTAATTTATCTTTTAGAATATTACCAAAATATTTCAATGAAGATCAAATAGGGATGCTTCAAAGATCGATGGAACAGTCTTGGCTTAAGATATGTAGGTTGTCCAATAATTTCCGAATAAAGTGTGTAATATTTTTTGTTTAACAGATTTGGTGTGTGTGTGAGTGTGGTTATGTGTGTGGGAGAGGTGTGTGCTAGAAGTGTTCAGTGTGTATTTTGGTGCCTAAATATGGATATATTGGTATAGAATTAGTGTCTTTGAAAATTAAAATTTTAACAGGTATGGTGATTTGTAATTATGTATAAAGTCATTATTTGGAAGAAAGAGTGTATGTGTTATTGTCAAATAAAAAAGAGTTATTTTTAGTTTATACATTTAATTTAGTAACTTGTATTGTTATATTATGTTGATAAAGGAATTATGGTGCAAAGCTCCTTTTTATATAATTTTGTAACCTTATGTAAATATATTGTTTGTTGAGCTGGGTTAGCGAATTTTCTTTTGTATATTTTATGTAAATAATGAATAGATTCAGGGGCCGGGAGTGGTAACCTCCCTCCATCAAAACCCCAAACCTCTTAAATCGTTACTATTCAAAACTGAAAGAAAATTTGTACGAATAATGAAAAACATAATTTTTAGATACATCTTCAGGTTTTACGTAATTTTCTGAAAAATCCGTAGTGACGATTCTAAATCAGAAAATCCAGTTTCTTATCATTACTGGGCATCATTCCAGTTTTGTCCCCCTTTCACGATCATTAATAATACCATTCTGATAAGGTAATGATACTAATACTAGTAGTGTAGGATCTGCTAAAAGGTTAGGAGGTACATTTGCTGCGTAGATTCCAGGTGTACTCTTGGAATCGTAGTACACAAGATAGTATGCAGATGTATTGAGACTGCATAAAAGAGTAGGCCGTACATGTACGAACTGTAAGAAAAAGTAAACGTGCATCCAATTTCGATCTAGTGTGATTTAAAAGTGTAGACAAATACTTTTTAATTGCACAGAATCATTTCAAAATTGTGAAAAATTAAATTTAGTACAAGGTGTGATCTGATAAGAATACTTTAAAATAACAGTTATACTTAATATCCAACGGTTTTAAAAGAAAACACAATTAATAAATTTCCCTTCATACGCTTTTAAAAATACCACTCACATTGTTTCAGGTGACGATATCAAAAAGTGAGCAGCCATTGGTAGAGGAAACGATAGGGTCGTTCGTTGAAAAAACATCAACGAAACAGAGTTCGCTATCAAACAATCTACACAAGCGAAGTAGTATTAGTCGACAACGATTGCCTCCTGGACTTTCAAAATACGAACAAAAATATGGGTACATTACGGCTTCGGAACTACAAGAGATTAGGCCGGGAATACGATGGTAAACTACTGACTATTTTGAGAAGTCGACGAAAAATAATCAAACTATCGAGCCTTATTTTATATAGGAATAAGATTTATCTAGTCGATTGCCAGCGCCTTGTAATATAGTATTAAACACCAAATTTCTTATACATTTTTAGCTATTTATTTTTTCTTATATGAAAAATATTATGTATTTTATATAAATTTAATAATTGTATACATCTTTAATCAAATAGTACTTGAGGTTTCAAGATTTGGTGTAACCTTCCTCATTAGAAGGACAAATTAAAATTTTTCATTAACTTATATTTCAATTATTTTATTAGAATTTAAAGTATATATATATACAATAGGATCTTTAGCTGATAGTATAAAAGAATCAAATTCTTATAAGGTTCTGCTAAGAGAAGTTATATTTGAGTTCAGTTTAATTGAGAGGGAGAATAATCACGTCAAACGGGAGCTCATTACATGCCCAAATGTCATTATTCTTGAAATGGTTATCAACAACAAACGCAAACAAGCAATAACTTTATTTACAGTAAAACTATTTTAACAAGGATATGTTACACTCTAAACTCTAAATCAATACAGAATAGCTTCCTTTTACAATCCATGTAACTTCTCCCATGTACTCTATCAAAAATTTTACACTAAATCAGTATTATTGTTATAGTAATAGTAATAAACTCCAATTATCCAAACTCCAACTATCCGATTCGCTTTCAGAATTTCAGAAAAAAAATTAAGATAGGAACGTACTGCAATTCGCAAAATAATGATTCTGTCAACGCACCCTATTGTCCTCCTCTCCGCTAAGCTAGTGTAGGCACCAGGTGTCAAACGGATTAAACAGTCAAACTTACTTTGACCGAGATGTTCAGCAAGCAATGACATTTATTTATGTACATACGCTCAACATGTAAAAGTATTACGTTTTCATTTAATTAAAGGCTCTTTTTATTTAAAAATACAGTAGTTTTGTTCTCCCATTTTCAACATTCATACAGTAATTAATTAACCTTTTCGGGACAAACATAGTCTAAATCCTAATTTATGCTCAGAGTAGGTTATTTCAAGCATGGGACAATGCGTCTGGCTTTGTATGCCTAGCGCTAGCGAGAGGTTTGTTTTACTCGTTGTAATTTAGTGAAACAAAGTGAAATATATTTATAAAATAAGGTTATTTTAACATTTTCAAGTATACAGTTCAATTCTATGATTTATTCTCTATAATTTGTTACAATCAAATTTCATTTTTGAATGAAGCATATATTCCTAATTAATTTTTCAAAATAGGCTTTGACAAAACCTAGTAAAGGCTGTCTGGCAACATGATTTTATTCTATTTTCTACTGTTAGCTAGTACCTCCTATCGACATTCGAAATAATAAATTATAAAGCTAATAGATTGTAGCAAATGCCAGTAAAAGAATTATATTGGTCGCGTTAACGCGATGATAGTACTCAAACGTTAAATTTATAAAACGTGTAAACGTGACCGTAGTATGTGCGGATAGTTTACTCCAGTCACGTAAACGCAAAGCCAGTCCCGAAAAAGTTAAAATAAACCCTTTTTTTTTTCGGAAAAAAAAACAATTATCCGAATTTTTTATTATCCAATTGGGGTCCGGTCCGGTCCCAATTGATTCAAATAACTGGAGTACTACTATATAGGATGGCAATTTATAATATATGTTTCTTCTCCTTTTTAAAGATAATTTATCAAAGAACAAAAGAATTTTTTTTAAAGTTTAGTATATTACCATATTTTTAAAGTGGCTCTAAAAATCGTGTTCTAGTAACCTACATTTTTAAATCGGTTACTATTGAACAAATCAAAATATCTAGTGTTAGATTTTTAAATATAGCTAAACTCTTTAGTATTTGAGAAAATTTTTGTTAAATAAAAATTAAATTGTAACACGAATTTACTATTTCTTTGTGTTACTTCTGTTCTTTTGTAGAGAAATTTAAAACTCAACTATCAAAATACATGCTTGACTTTTTTTCTGCTAATTTTGGCAACCCTGTAAAAAAGTAAAGTTGCAAGTCTATTTTTTCTTCTGGAGAGGGTATAAAAACATCAATGCTGTTTTTTTTTTGTGATCACTAAACTTTTTATTGTATGAATAGATTTTATTTAAGTTTTAGTTCACTGAATGTTTAAGTAGTAATATTAACATTTCACATGTTTTATTTTTGTAGTACTGGTTTTTACTACACAGTTAGTTAACAGTGGCAACTTGTAGGGGTGCTGCACCAGAAAATGATCTCCCATTGTTTAAAATTTGTGAAAAAATTTCTAAAAAGAAAATTTATTCAGAAACTTGATTAGAACAATATCAATCAGTTTTTACTTATTTTAATCTGAATTAATTGTTACAGTTCAAGGTTGATCTATTCTTTTAAAAATTAAATACTTTCTTCTTGTTTTAATTTGCATGAAAAGATCAATTTTGTGCTTAAACTACGTAACTTCTGTACTTCTAAACTTTATATTCTTGATTTAAATTTAAACTAAGATATATTTTCACAAACACCATACCGCTGGAACTGTGGTTTTAGTGTTTTTAATTATTTTAACCTACAACTCGTGTTTCTTTGTTCTTGTTGTCATTGTTTAAGTAAAATGTTTTAATGAGGTTAAAGACTAAATTTCTAAACTACATTCAAACAAATTTTGCTGCAAAACTCAGTATTACACATGTTGAACTTAATTTCTAGTATCAATTGTTAGCCGCCATTTCAAATATTGATATACTAATTATTAGCTATAGGACTTACTGTCTGTGCATTTATGTGTCACACGGTTCATCGCCATAGACTATCGTGACACCATTAAGACATACATAGACTGGGAGAAACAGTTGTGACATTCGCCACAGGCCAAGGCGAAAAACAGAATTCCTAGGAATTGTTACTTGAGAAAGGGGGGAGAAATTTTGCTGAGAACGTGGCGTCTTCACACTCCCAGGAAATAAAAGGCGGGAAAACATCCAAGAGTTTTTGCGTGAGTAGGGGGTTAATTTTCATGAGAACCTAACGTCTTCACGTTCTCACATAAAAGATCATTTAGCGGAATTCACGCTATATAATTTCTAGTCAAAGTTGCAGACCAAGCACCGTATATGAGCGACAGACCTTCTTACATAGTGATACCAATAAATCAGGTCTTCAAAATATACTAGTACTTCAAAATTTGCAGTTAAATAACACTGCCACAAATATGCGACATCAGTCTATTTCAATTAGACCAGGCGTCGCACATTTGCGGCATCAGTCTGTGGATAGACACCGGCCGTCGCATATATGCATACTGAAAAATGATACTATGGTAGCAAACAACAGCTGTGTCAGTTATTTTCAAGTTTCCATTCGTTACACTTACACTTGAATAGCCGATAAGGCTGTCGTTCATCAACGAAAAACGGAATAAGACGACTGTAAGTCCTTTATCTAATAATTAATTTCTTGCTTTGTCTCATCCACAAAGTGTTTGGACTGTATTCGGGAGTGGTTTATGTGGCCACAAAAACTCCTTGAAAAAATATTGGTGCTAAAACCTCGTTTATATTTTAAAAGATATGTTTTTCCGTTTCCTCAAAAGTTTGAAAAATTGTATAGTATGAGTTTTGCATCTACACCCCTCAGGTGTAAAGAAACAAGGACACATTATATTAAATGTGATCTGTATTATCAAATGGAAATAGTTGGTGCAGCAGTTCTTATGCGCGAGTTGCCATTTAATTAATCAAAATAAAATTAAGATTGGTAATGTAGATCTAGTGTTGAAATTAGGATTTGAATTTAAACTACCTCGAATTATTGTAAGCAGTATTTAAAGTACACAATTAGCTCAATTTTATCTTGATACAGTGATGTGGTTTTAAAGACAATAAATGCATTATTCAATTTAATATGCAGTTGTTTTTTGTTTGTTTGTACTCTTTACCTCACCAGGGAGCAGAGTGGCACAGTTGGCCGTACAGTGACTAGATAGAGACAGTGCGGCCTTATGGAAACGGCTGCTATGTTTAACCTAAAATGTAATGTTACCTGCTCAGAAGTATAATGTAAAGAATAGTGTTGTATCTCTTTGTAATTATTATAAGAGAAATGACCTCTTTGTTTTATATATATATATATATATATATATTACAAAGGATATAAGCCGTTGAGGCGGGAAAAATCTGGTTTTATATTAAATTATAAAATTCGATGTTTTCAAGGCCGGACTTCGGTGAGTGTCAATTGTTAGTCAAAAATACAAGTTAAATCAGAGCAAGGCTTATCTCCCAAGATGAACCTTGATCAAGGACACTTCAAGAATGGAAATCTGACTTTGCCTGAAAGTAGCTGAGTTTTAGGGGAATAAAGGAATCCAGGAATTTTATGCATTTGTGATTTTCATGGTTTATTACGTAGCGCTAAAAGCGTGAGTTAGGGCCGTGCGAATTTCAAATCATAAAAGGTAATAAATAATACCAAAGTAAACAGGGGTTAAAGTTAAGGGAAAAGTTCAATTTAACTCCAAACCGAAAAAGTCAGACATTTTTCGAATCTACATAAGTAGACGAAAATAAAAGGTTAAATAAGAAAATGTCCAATTATTGAAAATAAAAAAGTTAGCTCAAGTGTCAATTTTCACACACCCTAAAAAGGGAGAAATAATTAAAATCATAGGTTTCCACTCACAAGAGTTGTTAGATAATGAATAGTTCTGTGTAAAAAAGGGAACAAAAAGTAAAATTAAATTAAGATAAAAGGGTGAGAGTTTTCACGCCTTTTAAAGAAGTAAAAGTTGAATTTTAAAATTCTTAATAATAAAAAGGTAAAGAGATTTAGGTTTAGATTAACATTGTATGGTTAGGAAACCAGTAACTTAAACATTTTTCGCGTAGTAAATAAAAAACCCCCAAAGAACTTTTTTGCGATTGTAGGCTAAGTCCCAGAAGAGAAGAAATTAGTAAAATTGGTGAAAAGTGTTAGAACTGTACAGGTGTTAAAGACAATCAGCGTAAACAAACAAAAAAGATATTGAACGCGAAAGACAGTCGCGGGAAAATGCGGGAAAGCGTAGACGTGCCGTGCATGCGTAAAAATCATAGTACAGACACCATTCAAAAACGTACGGATAGCCAGAAACAATCTGAAAAAAGTGAAAAAGGGAAATTATAGAAAACTTAAAAGGAAAAAAAATACAGCTAGAAAAGAAAAACCAGTAAGATTCGATAGTCAAAGTGGAAGGGATGAAGCCGAGGGTACAGAAAGGGGCGTCAACCAACTGCCGAATTAACCAGAGAAATTGGTGTTTTCCAGGAAAATGAAAGGAAAAAGAAAAGAAGAAAATTATAGAAATTTAACCAGTGCAAATTTAGACATATTTTTAGACCAAAAAAGTTTCTAGAAAAGGAAAACTAATTTACTGAGAAAATGATGGAGAGGGCTAGGAAGAAATGACGTCACGAAGTGTATAAAGGCTTAGACTCGGAAAATCCGAGGAGACTCAAATTTTTACGAAGGTAGACTTCACGTCACTCTGTAGGAAGTATTATTCTGCAAGTTCGTGTACTACGTGCTATGCTGAAAAGCCTTAGTATCACGAGCACTACTATATTTTTACTTCGTCAAACTTAAATAATTTTCAACTATAAATTAAACTACAAGTCAGAAGTAGTTCTTCAGGAGTAACTCTACGGCCTATCCAAATGAGTTAATGCAAGAATACATCTATTTGGCGATACTGAGACGACATATAGGCAATCCTTCAGGACATGATCTTCTAAACGATACTTCACTTCTCACGAACCAAGGAAGAAATAGGATCAACTGTAACTCTACTAGATTCTACCAGGTCTGCTCTTCAAGTAGGGTACATCTGTGGCCATCATATCAACCCAACAACTTTAAATCAGAAAATCCAGACTATCATACACAGCATCCTGGCAGCTCCAGCATCAGCTGGTCAACATAGCGGCTTCCATCACGGAAAACTGGCGGTGAAAAACTCTGAATTAAGGTCTGTGTAAACGAGAATACGTTGTTCCCCATTTTAATTAATTGCCTGAGTAAATTCAATAAAAATATTTAAAGTACTGGTTAAGATAGGTTAGTTTCAAATTAAATTCAAATCATAAAATTAAATAAACGTAAATTCGATATTCCCTAAACTTAAATAATAAATGTAAATAAATTAAAAATTAAATTGATTATAAAATTAGACTGTCTGCCAAGCCTATTAGAAAAAATAATTATAGGTTTAACCTTGATATTCTGTATAATTTTTATGTACAAGCAGATGGTGAGAAAAAGAGAGTTGTTTATGTTTTCATTTTGAAAAAGTTTTGATTTTGATTTTTGAATAAATTAACTATTAATTTTTATACGGAAATACTGAGAGTAATCAATTACCTGTTTTATGGTTATCCATTCATGATATTTTCCTTTATTAGTAATAGTCGAATAAATGTGTTTAGCTGTAGAAATAATCGAAGCACAAATAAGGTAAGTTATAAGGGCTGTTCTCATTTCCCTGAGATCACAAATAAACAAGAGTTCTTGTAAATTAAATTCAGAGCTAGTAAACTTATTAATTTTTGGAAGCTATCTTAAAGTGTTAGAGTCAGTCAAAATACTTATAGAAATAGGTATCAGACACAAAGTTGCATCACCTAAGCTAAAGATAAATTTTTGGCTAAAGGCTTCCAGTAGGTGTTGTAACTTATTGTACAACAAAAGAACAAAAGGGGCGAAACCCTGTGTTCGTTGTAATATATCTACTTATATAAAGCTAGACGGTAACACTGATTCATTGACATTAATTATTAGGCACTTCCCGTAATTGGACCCCCCTCAACCTTATACTTGAATTAAAGCTCTCGACGAGAAACTTTTGGGGAAATTGCCAGAAGTTAACATTTTTTAATTTTGGAAGCACCTTTTGGGCGGGAAAGATTTTTTAAATTTTTTCATTTTTCCACTTTGAGCGCGTTTAGTAAGAAAACGGTAAGAGATAGCAAAAAATGTTAAATACAAAAGTTGTAGAAAATTTTATTTCAGACCGAAGATTTTTCATCAGATTTAAGATCCAATCATCCATTTAGCCACTATTCATCCGAGAAGGGAAGCTCCGCCCAACGTTCTTAAAGCTAGCCGGTTTCACTGTTAATGACATTAATTATTAGGCACTTCCCGTAATCGGACCCCCCTCAACCTTATACTTGAATTAAAGCTCTCGACGAGAAACTTTTGGGTAAATTGCCAGAAGTTAACATTTTTTAATTTTGCAAGCACTTATTGAGCGGGAAAGATTTTTTAGATTTTTTCATTTTTTACTTTGAGCGCGTTTTGTAAGAAAACGGTAAGAGATTGCAAAATATGTTAAATACAAAAGTTGTAGAAAATTAAATTTCAAAGAAGAGGCTTTGCGTCAGATTCAAGATCTAATCATCCATTGAGCCACTATTCATCCGAGAAGGGAGGCTCCGCCCAACGTCCTTAAAGCTAGACGATTTCACTCATTCACTGACATTAATTATTAGGCACTTCCCGTAATCGGAGCCCCATCAACCTTATACTTGAATTAAAGCTCTCGACGAGAAACTTTAGGGAAAATTGTCAGAATTTACCTTTTTTTAATTTTGGAAGCACCTTTTGGGCGGGAACGAATTTTTCGATTTTTTGAATTTCTTCATTTTCCCACTTTGAGCGCATTTAGCAAGAAAACGGTAAGAGTTGGAAAAAAATGTTAAATACAAAAGTTGTAGAAAATTTAATTTCAAACTAACGATTTTGCATCAAATTTAAGATCCAATTATTCGTTCAGCCGCCATTCACCCGAGAAGGAGCTCCGGCACACAATCCTTCCAATTTCCCATGTTAATCTTATGGAGATAATGTTTAATGAGTTTGAGTCCCCTGCCAAATAAAACAGTTGATTTATGCTCGGTCACCTATGTACAAACGAGCCAAAGATTAACGAGATTCTTTAGCGAATTTTCCAACTGCGAGCGAAGCGAAGCAGCCATTGAGGCCGAAGGCCGAGGTGGGGTTGGGACGCGAAGCGTCCAGGGGCAGAGCCCCTAGTATATATATATATATATATATAAAGGGAAATACATTTGATTTAATTTTGTTACAGTGAAAACAAAACACACTTCACTTCATTTTGTTTATAATGAAAATAAATAATAAAAATTGTGTTTCTTCTTAAAAATTGTATTCTGTTATTTCGTGCAAAAAGATATAACAAATACAATATAAACAGATAAGAATTTAGGTTAAAAATGGCTGCCGGCCAATAGTAAACAAAACCTATCTAGTCAACGGTAGTTGGCTGACTCAGGGCAGTGTGCTCCACAGTTGGAACCTTCATCACCTGTAAATTTCAGGGGTAGTAAATAGAAGGAGTGGGGGACAGGGTTCCGTAACATAACCTTTTACTGACATTTTTATAAAATTTATTTTATAATTCAATTCATAATTTTGTAAACAATAATAACCGTTAATCGAAAAATATGTTATAAAACAACAATACTGCTATTGAATTATTTTTTAAAAACTATGAACCCCACCGCTGCTTGCTTTGCTTGCCATCCGCTCTCAGCGAAGCAAATGTAAACAGATTACAGCATTGTATAATCTGATATTTTCACTGAAATGTCGATTGATTAGGACAGAGACACTTGGATCGGGGTAGGGTGGTGGGGATGTGGTGAGGTTTTTATTGTAAATGTCAGGCTTTTTTATTTAATGGAGCAAAATAAACCTAACCTTAAAAAACTGTTGGTTGTGATGAAGAATGTTTGTTTGCTTGTCATGGCTGTTTAAATAGGAACCCTTAATACTTCCGGGCTAAAAAGCAGTCTAGATAGTCTCTGAAAAATCCTCTACATGCAAATGAAAGTGTTGTCAAAATTTGTTCAGCCATTTTGGAGATTAGCCCGAACAAACAAACATACAGACACAAAATGTATGTTTAGGTTATGGTAAAGTGTGAATAATCATATGAGCTTAGAAAAAAGGATTTATTTCGATATCATAGAGAGACACTTCAATTTTATTTATATGTGTACATAATTATATAGAACATACACAAAGTATGGCTAAAAAATAACCAGATTGATTTTCCAACAGATTAGCAGCGCGATCTTCAAAATCAAAGACTTCACATCCCAGGGGACTGCCGAACCCTGAGTCAACCTGTGGCCTTTGTTAGTAACCAGCCTTGCATCCTCAGCCCGTCGGAAAAATGCTTTCCTTTTAAAAGAGTAAAGTGTTAATGCGAAACTTGATAAATCCTCCACAGAAATTCATTCTTTGGTAAAACAAGTACACGGTGATGAATGTTTATCCTAGAATCAGATTATTGAGTGGTTTAATCGTTTCAAAGGCCGATGAGGGGAAGATAACCCATGTCCCCGGGATCATTTTCCACATTAACGATGAACGAAAAAATTGGTGATTTGATCCAAAAAGACTGTCAATTGATTATTCGCTGAGATCATAAGAACCGACAAATAATCTGTCACATTTTGCATTCGAACATTCTAATATTGAGGATTTCTCCATGCCTAAACTATATCTGAATAAATGTTTGCATGATTTAATTGGCCTTTTATCATTGTCGATCCCAAATAATTTTTGAATGTACATATTGTTTTAAACTTTTCATTTATGCACATAAATCCAGTAGTTGTCATCAATCATGATTAAGGAATGGATAAAATTTGCGCTTCCCATGCATTTTTTTCCAAGAAAATTTTATCCTTTTAAATTTGGCTGGATAAATCATACAGGAAAAAACTGGTTGTTTATGAATTTACTGTGTGTGTAAGAGAGAGAGAAGGTATGTCACGCTGAGATCAGCAGAGATTAACACAGTTGCATTTCTTGTGAAGTTAGATACGTGTTATGTGGGTCCTCTTGAAAACGCTTGGATCCTTTCATTAAAATATTAGTAGGTATGAAGTGCCATAGTAATATTTATGGTACAGATTTTAATTTTCAGGTAGGGAATTCACTAGACAGAAAATCTTCAGATATTAAATACTCTATTCTGTCACCAAGAAGATTTCCAATTGACATGTCCAGTGCAGTGAATTTAATGTTAAAAAAACAATTTCTTGTAAAAGATTTTAAATAGCTATCTATCTAAATTATTTTCGGCATTTAAAAATGCTATACTTAAATGATGTAGATATCAACCTAATATTTTATGAAAAAAAACTTGGATCAAAGCTGGCGGAGAAAATGTCAAAATTACACCATAAATTAGTTTTGAAAGCACTTGTTTCTGTTCTATTTATTTTTAGTCATGCACAGTTTTGTAGTAGGTACTAAACTGTTCATTTATATTATTTCTTTTAAGAAAGACAAAATGGGATATTAAATTCATTTAGAAAATTATTTTAAAGTTTAGCTATTAAAGAGGTTTATTATTCAATTTAAGAAAATAAAATAAAAATGAGAATATCAGTGAAATATTTTTGTTTATAATAGCCCTTTACAAGAAGTAGATAAGATCATAAGTCATATTTATAATAAACTTTTTTCATTGTTTTGATATGAATGAAACCTGCTCCAGAAGTTTGGTCCCCTATTTAGAAACATACTGGTAGACCTGGTACAAATTGGCATATCTTATGTAAGGATTCCCATATTTAAAAAAAAGTTGAATGGTGAATACAAACTTTAAAATACTGCATTATTCAAAGTGACATTTTATGTTTTCAAATAGCTATCTCTTGTAAAGCTAGTTTTTACAATTTTAATGTTTGTGGTAAAACAGTAAAACCAACAACTTAGTTCTATGATATTGAGTTTTATCATCAGAGTTGTTATTTTATTTATAAGGAACTGCTTATTAGTGGTGTAAGAGGAGTATTTGTACCAAATACAAAGAGCAGACCATTTTAATTCGTCGATTATGTGTTTGTGTTTAATCATTGAAGTTCGATTATAATGATAAAGATAGAAGCTTAAAATAATAGTACTTCAAATCGCCGATAGATGGTGAACCTATATTGACTTCGACAGCGTGTTCAACATCTGTTTACTGAACATATGTTCTGAAAAACAATGGAAGTTATAGACTAAAATGGCCGCTGTCAAAATTTCAAGGATAGTGCACTCTTGGAAGGTTTTTATTTAATTCCATGAAATTAAATTATATTTCTTATCTAATTAAGTTTTCATTATTTTGTAAACATTCTAAGGTATTACTGTCTTAATTATTAATATTCCCTTCCTGCGCTTATAAATTATTTGAAGGCCGAACTTTGACAAAATTTCACGTGGAGAACTGGAATTATCAAGGCTTGTTTAGAATAAATCTTGGTTGTATTTGTTCGATATGTCAAACTACAAATAAAGGTAAATGGTTAAATAAGATGATGATTAGAATTTATGTTAAATGTCGCACAAGAAATTATGTATAATGCCTTTCAACCAAGAAAATCTAGCTGTACATGATATAAAGATTAAGCCTAAAATATAGTAAGTTATTAATGTCTATATAAAAAATAGGCTTAGGCCTTTTATTATTGATACAGTATTTGCAAGAATAATTTACTTGGTCTTGTACAAAAACATTTGCTTGGAGTTGATATTTATTTTTCTGATTTAAACTACTGTATGTATAATCCACTATTTTCATATATTATTAGGACTAAAAGCAAAAATGTAATAAGCACAAATATTGTATACTTACTAGGCTATGACAAATGTTAAAATAGTATTAGTTTACCTGTTGGTTTACCTATTCAATCCTTGTTTTCTTGCTACTGTGACGACCGCGGATTCGTTACTAGACTATGTCTAAATTTATAAAATGGAGAACACTGTTTTTGGATATTTTATATTTAAAGTGGCCTAATTCTTGGAAGTTGGATGCTGAATGTTAGCAAAGGTTATAAAAACATTGATTTTTCTTTTTGTTTTAGTTTATGTTGGGCTATCTAAGTTAAATATATGATAACATTTTACTTTGACTATGTTCATGACGGATACCAGTAGGTTATTGTTTTCTTATCATCCTTCTGGCTGCATTTCATGAGTTTTTCATATCTATAATGTTTTCTTTTTTGCAATTTTTGTTGTTTGTCTACCCTGTTATAAATTTGCGATTACATAATAAACTTCATAACAATATTATTTGTGATGAACTACCAGTTTTAATGTAACTTATACTTTAACCTAACCTGTCACAAACATCAAATATTTGATCTATAGTCTCAAAAATTGAGTTGATCCAATCATCCACTAGACTGATAAGGCTGCTCTATATCAGGTGTGCTAATCCCTCAGCCACAAGGCTGCTATACATTGCAATATATTCCAAAACTATGAAAATCTTACACATTTAAATATTATTAATGCGACAAGTATGTTTTTATCTTGTCAAATAGGAAGGAAGCCAACCAGAGTGGGGAAAGGAGGGAGCGAGTGAGTTTTGATGGCAAACTCTATATCAGGAGTGCTAATCCCCCAGCCACAAGGCTGCTATATATTACAATATATTTTAAAACTTAAAAACAATGAAATCCAACACATTTAAATATTATTATTGCAACAGTAAGTTTTTATCTTGTCAAATAGGAAGGAAGCCAACCAGAGTGGGGAAAAGAGGGAGCGAGTGAGTTTTGATGAGTTAAGAATGCGTATGAGTGAATGTAAGGTCCAGTAGTTTTGAAAGCATTCTTTGAAAATGAACTTGCGGAAATGTGGTTATATTACATAGGTAGGCAACCACATTTTAACAAGCAGTATTAAAATTTGAAAGTAAAGAAGATTTAAAAAAATATTATTTATAGACAGAGGGTAAATTTTTACAAACTAAATCTCGCTTCACCAAATTGCAAAACATCACATAAGGCAATGAATGGACAAGTCTTTCCTTCCAATCTGGCTAACAAATCAGCTTACCACAATATAATAACCAGAGTAGAATTTTAAATGTAAAAGAAACAATTGGATGTAATCAGTCCAAATCCGTTCAATTTGTTCTACAAATAGAATATATTTTCCCTGTCGTAAGTATACTATTCCAATCTTTTTGTAAACATAAACTTATAACATAACTTGTAACATAACTTATAAATAAAATATTTTTTTTCAGGTGAAACGTAATTGACTGCCAACTTCGTAAATTTGATAAAACCACAGTATTTAATCACATTGTATCAACATAGATATAGATGAAAAAAGGTTGGTATGAATCAGTTTAACTTTAATTGCTTGCCTTACATTTTATGTGCCTGATTAAATGTTTTCTTTTTAGCCACATCGGCATTTAATAATCCTACAGCTTTTTTTTTTTTACATGGCTACATTCTACAGGTGGCTAATGGGTTGTCCCTAATTACTTTTTATTTTTTAAGTGTTATTTTATTTTGGTGTAAAACTTAAACATTGTGTAGCTAAGTGGTTTGATTTCTTGATTGTTAAACTAAAAGACTTGAATCATTTGTTGCAGTTTGCATAGTAATTGGCTGACTTTGCCAGGACAAAGACACTTTTTGATTTTAAAATATTCTAAAAATCTTCCTAATCTTAAAACAAACAGTATTTTTTAACCTCTTAGTAAAGTTTTAGGAGAATTAAATTGACGGTAGAGAGATGTATGTGTTGATTTTCTAATCTGATTTGATTCATATTTCTCTTAATACATGGTCATTTGCCTCCTGAACAGTAGTAGTGGACTTAATTTAGGTTACATAATTTAGATGGGATCCTCGCTGCCGGTTACCCTGGCGCGGGCTTCTCTCCTTAATGGCGTTTTGCGTCAGGTTGGGTTGTGAGAAGGTACTTCAAATAAGGTGGCGAAACGATTGTTCAAACGGGTCGGTCATTTAAAACTAGGTTTTGTGAACATATTCCTAAAATAACGTCATTAGCACAAAAGTCTAAGTTTGCTAAGCATTTAGTTCAGAGTGTTCACACAGATGAAAACATCAACACCAGTTTGGAGATTTTACACAAATGTAAAAAATCTCTTTTTATGTCTTGTTTGGAGGAATACACGTACCTATAAAGCATTCAGGTGTGACCTTAGTAATACGCTAAATGAAAAACTAAAGTTGAGTTCTAACGTATTGTTCAACGTATTAAAACGCAAAGTTCTAATAGTATGATAAGCGATCCTCAGGTTAGACAAGTTGGGGTAGGCTACGTTCTACAGTCGCAGTGCGGAGTTAGTTACGTTTAATCTGCTGCCCAGCGTACTCGGTATGTGTCGGGTTTTTATTATTATTGAACTTACAGTAAGTGTGTCTTGTTCTTTTAAATTTATGACTTGACAATTGAAGGTTGAGGACTTCCGAAACCGGTTGACGCGCAATCAACATTATAGAATTGTCGACGGTATCTAAGGTACGGTATGTAACTAAAATTAAGTTAATTTCTTTAATTCTGTAAACAGCAACATGCGAAAAAATCAACCTCTACAGCTTCAAGGAGCAAATAAATAGTTTAAGACATTCGGAAAACATGATTTCTAATTCCAGAAGCATCCTCTTGGTTACAATATCTCAGCTACTAGTTGAACCTCAGGTTGTATAAGGCTCAAAACTTAACCTCCAAAGCTTACTAAATTAAAGGATGTGTTTTGGTCTACTATTTGAAAGGTTATTCAATTTTAAGGTTATTTTAACGGAAAATTATGACTATGCAACACAGTTTTATATTTAACTAGCCTTTAAAGTTAAGAGCTTCTTTAAATGATTTAAAGAACGTTCTTGCAAGCAAGCGTTAGTTTCAGATCACGAATAGCTATCACTGGCAGTGCCAAACTACAGTAGGTTGTATAGGCCTACTAAGCAAATCACTCTGCTATATGAGGTTACAATGTTTTTGTAAAATACTAGGGTAAACCCCTGCGTGCTCAGCACGCTAACCTCATTGGAACCTTCTGTACACATAATCATGTTATGATTTCTTTATAATAAAGGTGTAGGATTAATAATAACCCCAAAGCTAAGATGGTAAATAATGTTAAAAATGTTCAAATCAAATTATTTCGTATATTTTATAACAGAAGTTACAATAAAGGTTAGAAGAATCAGCAAGGATCTACTCTTTAATAAAAAACCTAACATATTATTTTATTCAATTTGTTGCTATGGTAATTCATCAGTCTAGGCCTAACCTAAGAATTTTTTTCCAGCTAAATTTACAAATATGGAAATACAAATATTTTTATCAAAATTAATTATAGCCTATGTTACTCAGGGATAGTGAAGCTTTTTATTAGTAAAACTAATTTTTCAATCGGTTCAGTAGTTCCAAAGATTACCCCCTATATACAAACAAATTTTACCTCTTTATAATATTAGTAAGACAGATTTAAAGATGAATTTGTAAGTAATAATGTAATTTAAATGTTTTTCTTAGTGTCGTGGAGTGTAAGAGGCAGACAGAGTCTATCTCTAGACTTGGGTCAGCACATCTAGCTGCAACCAGGAATATGTCTTCATTATGGGAACCAAAACTCCATCAGGTAAAATTCTTGTCCTAAAGCGTTTGTTTTTTTCACATTTCAATTTTCATTCAAAAACTTTAAAAAAAAATGTTTTTCTAACCCTTACGTAGAAAGTGAAGTCAACAAATTCTCTTCACGTTCACAGTATGTCATAGTGCTTGCTATTGTTGAACCTGTTTTTTAAATGCCAGGTAATATAACATTTTTATTTTAATGCACGAGTTGCAAGATGTGAGCTTCTGACTACATCCCCTTTATGTAAATTGGATGGATTTCAGATTTTTATATTAGAAAAAGCAGTTAATAAGCCTTCAATAAATTCACAGTAAAATTATTTATTTGAATAATTATGAAAACCCGTCATAATCACATTTTCTAACAGTTTGTTAAAAACATCGGAATAAAGTTAGTTCTTTGAATAAATTATAACCACTCGAATTTCAAGAATTCTAATTCCTAAAATATTTAGCTCTGTACAACATGGTTTTAATATTTTACTGTTTCAATCCATAAAACATTTTTTAAAGACTTTCGGTACTTGCCAGAAAAAAAAACAAATTTAAATTTTTCAAAAATTTGGTTTAGTTGTTATCTAGGCCTATTGTGTTTTCTCAATAGATGCCCAAAGATATTTGATTCAAAATATTCAATCGCTTAGCTCTCTCAAAACATTTTTATTTCTCTTTTAAGTTGTTAAAAGAATATACAATATACAGTATCAAAGTTTTTGTGTTAATACTCTTAACTTGCATATTTATTAGTTAAATATTGTTGAACGATAATTGTGATGTGAATTTTAATAAAACACGTAATATTTACGTTGTCATAGGTAGCTAACGTAATGAATGACTTTTTACAGACCAATCTGAGAGTTGGATGGAGGAAGGACGAAAGCTCCGTTCTCGTGGACATTTACCACTTTTACTGTGTTTGCTCTGTAAACGCCAAACGGGGTCTTGCATTTGTACCCCGAGTAATCCATCGACCACTCAGCGCACCAACCCGAAGAAAAAGAAACTTCAACAGCCTTCAAGATCAACCGAAACCAGCGGTACAACAAGACGACAGCTATTCAAAGAGGACTCCGCCGATAACTTAGAAGTTAGGACAGATCTACCGAGGACTAGACAAGCTCTGTCCAATCAACCTAGCACATCAGGTATTTCTAGTAGATTAAACCCGCGGTCGAGACATGTTTGTCCGAACTGCCAAAAAACATTTGGAAGCCCTGGAAAATTAAATCAACACATGTATTCTCATACCGGAGAGCGACCGTTTGTTTGCGATCATTGCCTCAAAGCCTTCTCTTCAAAATTTAAATTAGTCCGACACGCTCTGATTCACTCCGACCAACGCCAGTACGTTTGTTCTGTTTGCGAAAGAACATTTCATCGCAAAGATCATTTAAAAAATCATGCAAAAGTCCATAATCCGATTAAGAGGAGATACAAGTGCGACAGAGACGGTTGTGGAAAAGAGTATAGTTCGCTTTTGAGTTTTAGAAAACATTCGGCTGTTCATGCTGCCGAAGACGGTAATTTGGACTGTACAATTTGCGATAAGAAGTTTAACAGCAAGGAGGAAATTTTTTTACACTTGAAAATTCATGCCGGATCCCGAACCGTTAAGACACCGGCCGATAGAAAGTACCATTGTGACCATTGCGAGAGAAGTTTCTTTACCGGAAAAGATGTAAGACGGCATCTCGTCGTTCATACAGGAAGAAGAGATTTCCTTTGTCAGTTTTGCCCGCAACGGTTTGGACGGAAAGATCACCTTGTCAGGCACATTAAAAAAAGCCACAATAACAGTGGAAAAAAAGGACGAAAAAAATTTGAAGTGCGTACGAAATCGGTAAAAACTATTTTAGAAGAAGCCGGAATGTCGAGAGAAAGCATTGAAGATATTAAATCAGAATCTTCTGTTCAGTTTAAAGAAGAAGGTAGTGAAGACATGCCATCGACAAGCAGCGACAAATCTTCGTTGTTTAAAATTGAGAAACTCGATAAAAGTAGTGATACTATTATCGAAGCGAAATCGAAAGAAGAGGATTCGTCCGATAGCGATGATTTGTTATCACAACCGGGGACAAGTTTAATGGAAGGCATTGTTTTTCAAAACCCTCCACCGCCTTATCCATCATCGGCTTTACCATCGCCTATTTCATTCGATCCGAGTTCACCGGTCGATGTGAAACAGGAGGTTTTATCTGAATTTATGGATTTAATACCCGGAGAGATATCCGATTTGCCACAGAGTGTTCTGCTATCCATGCCCGATCGTCCTGACGACGTAGACGAAGAAATACCTGCTATTCTACCCGGTGCACATTTCATTACTGGTGACGAGACTCAGACAATTCACAGACAAATATTAAGTTTGATTGGGTCGAATTCAAATCAAGAACCGACAACCGATGCCGATTTAATCATGACTAATTTTCTAACATCGAACGAATCGCCATCAAACACAACTCCGCTACCTAGATTTAACCAGGCTTTCCATCAACAGCCTTAGGTTTGTATCCCATTGTTTCAACTGCAAGCATAGTAATGGGTGAAGGAACAAAAAATAAAAGAGCAAGGTTTTCTGGAGGAATGACTAAATGAAAACAATCTCAAACAAACATAAATTATCTTGCACATAAAAAAAATCTGTTGAGAGTGTGAAATTTTAATTCTTTTACAAACTTCCAAACACTGTTTTTGGTATTTTATGATCTAACAGTTTTCCAAATATATATACTTTTTAATATTTATATTAAAATAGTGGTTACTGAAATTGATATTTTTCAAAGAAATTTAGTATTAAATATAAATTGGTTCCATTAAAATTTTAATAGTAAGCAAAAGGTTAATATAAAAGTAAATAATTATTTCTCCGAAAAGGTTTAACCTGAAATTTTTAAGCGTAGCAAATATGGCTAAGTGACAAATTGGCTTGCCTGCGCTACTTTCTTCTCAGTATAAACTGACATAAATAATACACAGTATTATTTGAACGTCTCAACAGCGTTTGTTACCAGTTTCATCATTAATTGCATACCTATTGAACTATGCATTAAATTTATACTTGTCAATAAATTATAATGGTATTTCACATTTTTCTAAGCCAATATTAAGCCAATATTTTTTGTTTTTAATTTTTATTATAAAAAAAATTACTCAAAATGTATAAAAATACTTTCGCACTCATCTATAGTACAACAAAAATAAACTAATATGAAATAATATAACCCAATAAAATATATAATATAAGCTGTTTCTTTATAAATTTATATTTTGAAACATTAAAATTGTTTGTTGCCTTTGCGTAAGGTTGTTTTAGTATATCGTGTACTAGACTAGAGCAAGAGAAAGCTGGAAGTCGATATTCCCTCATTAACAGTGAATCACTAATTAGGTAGTCTAATATTGTTTTGTTTTTTATAGTTTCTAATAAATGCATGATTAAATATGTATCAGTTTCAGCTTTGTGACTTTTTTGAAAGGTGGTATAGTCGACAAAACTAACTTTTAAGTTAGGAGACAAAAATAGCGCATGAAAATTCAAAAGTCATAAATTATGTACAATTTGCATTTTATATGTTATAGTATTGTTTGTTGAACCTATTTATGTATAGGCTATTTTAATATTTGCTACTTTATTTAAATGATTTATGTGTGTTATGATCGTTTTAAATGGATGCCAACACGTTTTTTGTTATAAATTGTATTATTTAGAGGTTATCTAAAATTCAGTACCATACTCTATTAACAATTACTCGTCTTCTAGATTTCAACCGTAGTTTTTGTGTATTTTTGTAAAAGTACAAAATATTCTTCTTAGTTCCATGGTTTGCTTGACTTAATAAAAATAAATTAAACATTATTTTAAAAAAGTCATCACAGTTTTGGAAATAATTCAAGAAAAATCTGGTTCTAAAATGTTATAAACATTTACCACAAAATAATAGTGATGGCATCCTCTCCGAATCTTTTATTTAGAAATGTTTTTATTAATTAACAAATACTGTAGGAAAAAGAAAACAAGTGTATGAAATAACATAGTTACATTGCATTCCACATTTCAATTTCTATAGTAATTTATTGCATAGGCCTGCGGTTCCATAATTTTGTTCTTTAAATGGGCTAGGCAAAAATTGAACTAAAACTGAGATGTAACATGAAATTGTAATTGTAGGCGAGAAATTTGTCTTAACTTTAAAAACTAACAGATTTTTGATTTATTTTATTGATCATAACAGTATGTTTTTTTTTTAAATTTTAGAGGACAGAATACACAAACCGTTCAGATGGGAACAATTCTCAATGGAAACTTGTTTTCGAAGTATGGATATTTAACATACTATTACAGGTTAGGTACGGTATTATACTTATATTATGAATCTGGTGATTTAAGTATAAAACCTTACCTAACTCAATATATTTCTTACGGAAAACCTGATATTTTGACGACATTTTCATAGACTCGTAACATATAGGGGGTTAGTGAAGTCCCGCGACAGGTTAATAACTTTTCAACATTAAGATCCAGATATGTACAACGTTTCAAAATTATAATATAATTGTAATTAGTGTGAATTATTTTTCTCTGTAGTCAGTGACCCACTACTACCAAAGGATAATTCCAGGAGTGGGAAAGAAAATATTTAATGACAAACATAATTTGAAATTCCTTATTTTTCTGAGTAGAATGACACAAACCAAACCCTCAGAAGGTAGATACAATCAGAGTGGTCGTTTAAAGTTTTTGATATTGAAACTAATAATGTAGCTATTAACAGTAAGTAGTATTGTTAACAAACTAATTATAAGTTGGTAAAAAATGATTTCGCCTATAAAATTTTATTGTAAACAAACGTTTCTTCCTATGCTTTAAACAAATATCAATTCTGACTGGATCATCCTTTTGAGGCCTGGATGCAGAATTGTTTTCAGAAAATAAGACGTTTAAAATTATGTACATCTTGACATAGATTGGCATTAAAGATTTCCGGTAGTAACGGGTTGCTGACTGTGTGGAAAAGTAATAGCCTAACACTAACTATAATGGTGAAAGCTTCGTATAACTGGTCAAACGTTATCTGGGACATGATTGACACATATAATAAATATATGATAGAATAACCAACTTGTTTTATCATAATTTCATTTATTTTCAGAATTAGTTACAAGTTCCTTCTAATTGGTTTATTATATGGAAGTAAAAAAATTACGGGATCTAAAAAGTGGAAAACAGACATGCGAGTACACTAGACACATAATATCTTAAGCTGTTAGGGGCTGTCCGTTTTGATCAATAAACTGCTTGCTACGTGGTACCACATGTCAAACTTCCAAGTGTCACCCGGCAATGCTTGACTTCGGTTAGAACGGTAGCTCTTATTTAACGGCATTGTCCTTTTTTCAAAAAAAAACCTCATTTGAGAACTTGCTATTTTTCCCTGTTATGATTATATTAAGATCAGTTTTCCCATGGAAATGAAAGTATTTTTGTTGAGAAACTTAATAGGCATAAAATTTGTAAAACTCGTCAACCAGTATAATCCTAGAATGGTAGGGTTTGTAAACAAGTAAACTTTTGTTATGGGAAAACTTACCATATTTAAGAAATAAATCCTTGCTATGGTTATAAGACCAATGTTAGCATTTAAGGCTAGTAGAATGCCGGCATGCGCTGAAGCGTTCCCTCCCCCATTGCTAACCTCCTACAGTTCGTAACGGTTGCCACAACTCCAGATATTCTGAGTTTACCGTAAATTTTAACAGTTTATGGTTATTAGAAAAAAATTACACCTCTTAAAAATATCGTAGAACTCCAATTAGATTATCATTTCAATTTGTTTAAGCATGTTTTCAACTTCTTGTGATAGAACAAAGCTCATGTTTTGAAATGTTTCTATCTTAAGTTATCTTCTGCCCATCCTAACGTTGACTTGGCAATTATGTTTGTCGACATGTTTTGGAGATACTCCAACTTCATAGTAGTTCTAGAAGATGAAGCATCTCCAAAACATGTCAACAAAGAGACAACCCTAGGATTTTCGTAAAACTGTACTCAATTGTGTGCACCCAGCAAATATAATATTACAATAATGTCTTCATGATTTCTTGCGTTTTCACTGTATAAATCAAGCATTATAGTCTTGATAAGATGCAATGCAAAATGTATGACAATGATCATCTTAAGCAAGTTTGGGACCAAGTTTCTCGCTTATAATTTTTTAAATAATATTCCGTTGTAGCAGGTATACAGTTTTCAAATTATTACCTCTCTTGAATGCAACAAATCAAAAGAACGTCAATCCGTGCGGAATCAGCGCAATTATATTTTGTGTTGATTCTGTCTATTACAGCCTTACCAAATATTAGTCTTATCCTCATTCCATGTATCAAACTTTGATCTGTATTTTCTACGATTCCTTTCCTTCATCATACAGTTAAGATATGTATTCAAGATTCTGTAATAAACATAATATATAGTCTAATCTGTGCTGTAGAATACACGTTTGTAATGTGACCAAGTGTTTTGTCGTCTATGTTTGGATGGCTTTTTTATTAATATTGAAAAAACAAATGTTTATTTTAATTGTAATCATTTTATGTTTGTATTAGTTTTAAACTCATATGGCATGCATAAATGTGAGCATAATTGTAATTTAACAATATTTTAGTGTAGCATAGTAGATTGGTTTGTGAATTAGATGGTGAATATTTTGGTGGCTTTACTTCCGCAGGTGCTTTACAAGTGTGTAAAACAGTTTGCAAACAAAACAATGGGGTTAATCTGTCAATCGATACCATGAGATTCGCAAAGAAAAATAAGATCCATAATGACAAAAATAATAAAATTATTCTTTCCACCAACTTTCTTTTATTTAACATAATTGTGTATGCTGGGTTCATATTTCATACACTCGTTATTAATGTTATTTTTTTTACAAGTGCAAAAACAACTTTGTATTATTTTCAAAATGGCTCTATAAACAGTTCAGCATCAAATATTTCGAGATCGTTTATTAAAAAAAAAAATGTACTAGAGACAAATATTTTCCTTTTGACATAAAAAACAAATCCATCCTTTAATTTTTTTCTCTACTTTATAAGACAACCGAACTGCCAACATAAAATGTCAGTCATTCTTTTGAAACAGTTTAGGATCACGTCGCAGTTCCTTGGATACTGATTTGATTATTTTGTTATTATAAACAAGTTTCAGTTCTAGACCAACTTGGGTGTTGTAGACAATTACCAAGATTTTTGTTTATCAACGACTCAATTTCATCGTTTTAGCTACAGAGAAATTAAAACACCAGTTTCTTTGTCAATAACAAAATTTTATATTTTTTCTTTGGTACAGTTATCAGTTTTCGAGATATTTTACTTTAAACGGCGCTATTTTTTAAATAAAGTGGAACCCAGCCAGTCCGAACTAATTTGGTCCGACGATGTCTGTTCGGATTAATTTATAATCAATACAAATAGGTGTATTTATGAAGTCTAAAAGTCAATTGAACACGGTTAAATTTCAATCTCTTCACTATCTAATTCAGTATTTTTTATAATAACGAATATTTTTAAAATATTTTGTTGTACCTTAATAGAGAATAATTAAACTAGTTGTGTTTTTAACTAAAGGTCTAACCTGAACTGTTACCTTGTATGGTTAAGAAGCTTTATTCTGACATTCCTAGCGATGTATTGTTATCTTTTAAAGATTTCATTCTTACTTGCTTCCTTTCTTTCGCTTCGTAACATACGTTATACAATAAAGTAATGTAATGTTTAGATTTTTTAATCAAAACTAAATTATGCGAGAACGTTTGATTTATTCAACACTAGTTTTAATGTTGGTGAGTTTTGTTGGTCGTAATAAATTTAAATAGACGTTATTTAGTTCTAGATTTGATTCATCTGTTGATCAACCATTGTAGGAAATTTAATCTCAAATGTTAATCCATTACTGAGTTTTGTTATTGGATTTTGTCCGTAGGTTTTTAAAACTTGTATTTCAGAATGTTTAGAACGGTTGAGAACTTCGGTTTGTAAAAATCGTCAAGTCAGGTTTTCCATTAGATTGATTTTAATTAGTAATTCTTTTGCTGGAAGAGTTCAATTCTACAAACGCAATGTATGAATTACGGACAGAGTAGCAAGATGTGTCATTTTGATTTCGTCTTCTACAAGATCCTGTTTTCTTTTAACGCATGTTTTTGTTTCAAGCGGTACAGTAGACATTAAAACATTAATTTTGTTTTACTTGGCTAAACCTGGCTTTTCGGTTTAAATTTGTACAAAATTGATCATATGATTTGAAGTAAAAAAGAACAACGGATGGAATAAAAGAATCGGAACAACTTTGTATCCCAGCTTACCATTTTAAAATTTTCAGTAAACGTGTTGTTCTTGTTTATTACGTACTGTGTTTGGCACACACCATGTATACAGTTTAATATACACATTTGTGACAGAGCTGGACGCAAATTTTATTCACAGTGTTTACGTACAGCGATCAATATTCGCAAGATTCTCAATGGTTGCACAAATAAATGGTCTGTACCGAGAATTCAAACTATTCAATGGTTTTGTAGTTGAACTATTAACCTATTATACTTCACATAAACATTTAAATACGATAAGCGTTTTAAATAAATGTGAATTTCGCAAGAACGTTTGCCAAAATGTTTGCTGTGCGTCTTAACTGTGTTGCGTTGAACAATTTGATGTTTGTTCTGTATAATCATTGTTGTGGAGGAGTGTAACAGCTCATGTGCCTACATTTTTAAAGCACATATGTTGCGCATTACATCTCAGTGCTCTGGTACAAAATTGTTTATGCGGCTTTTAAAACAATCGTACGTATTTTAGGTCAGTTGAAAATTGGGATACAAAGCTGTTTAAACTGTTATTTCACCTGGTTATTCTTTGTACTAGATACTTTAAGAACTGACGGTTATTATTGTTCTAACTTAAAACTACTGTTCTTATGATTTACATTGTTTGTTTGGATTTAGACTAAACGATAGATTCCGTTGTATAAGGTATGTTATTGTAAATATGTCACAGTTTTTGGTACCATGACAAACCATGATGTATTCAGTAACTGGTGTGTAGATAGTTTGGTCGTTTCAATGTACAAATGAGAAAGTGATCAGGACGTTGCGAGCGCAAACGGGGGCGTACACCAAAGTGAGCGGTAATTAATTCAACATTTCTTCCAAAAGTTTAATAGTTAGGATTTATACTAAACGTGTATAGATAGCGTCAAAGGGACTTATATTTCCATTATTTTAGTTCGGATTAAGTGAATAGGTTTATTTATATCTACCTCATTTTTAGGATTAACATTATTAACTTCGGTAAATTTAAGGATGTATTTAATTGATTATTGCCTAAATTATTTCACAGGATGGAAATGTGTTGGTTACGGTTTGAAAACTGAGGGAAGTGGGAGGAAAACATGTGGTTAAATTACCCAGTAACACTTTTAACTAGCTTAATTAATTGGAAATAGAAAAAAATAATATTTTAGGTTAAAAATTCATATTATTTTACCTAAATACTTCAAAGCAATTAGTGTCAAACTGTGTATTTTACAAATGGCTTGTAAAAAAACATAAATCTTCTGTAGATATTAAAAATATGTATAACTATAACTTTTTTTATGGTTTAAAATTTTTGCATTAGGCTTTAAGGTATGAGATAAAACCTAACTTCTTCCAATAAACCGAGTGTTCTTAACTTTTCACGATTATACAATTACTACACATTCTACAAAAAACATAAAACTATAAAAAGTAAAATATTTATACAGGTTAGGACAAATCAGCATTGTCAGTAATTTAAAGAGGTTGTCTTAAAGTAGAAATGTGTTGTTTGTAAATATAATTTTTTTTTTTTTTTTTTTTGTTAAAATTGAAATAGTAGAATCAGTATGAATACTTTTTAATAAGAGTCACAGATACTAAATTTGACTTTTCTCTTTAAATACTTTCCTTTGGCCACAGGTTTAAACTGAAATTCCATGGTGACTCTTCCCAGTTTGTATTGAAGGCAAAAAGCAAGTAGATTAAGTAAAATATGATCAAAAGTAAAGAAAATTATAATATTATTGGTTAAACTCGATTTATTAATTACAAATTTCATTAGAATATGAAAGCAAATCGATAGCAATCCTTACGTTGTAATTTGTTTTATAGCTTTCAAAACATTTCATGTTTGTGAAAATAATTTAGGCAATGTTCAATATCTACTTAACTGTATATTTATGCTTTTAATTAAGCATTTTCATTGTGCTACGAAAAATGAAAAGTTTGCTTCAGAAACACGCTTCTCCACCTCGCTTAATTTGATGTAAAAATATTTAGGGGTTGAATACTTTGGTCTGGGCAGAGAATTATTTTTTAGATTTATCATTTAATAAAACTGGCATATAGAATGGTTGTAAACTAAATTTCAGCACAGAAAATATAGTCACAATGTCTGTTATAATTAAAATATCCTGATAATAGAATTAAAATATTAATGTTTTTGCTGTATGATATTTTTCCTCTTACTTCCAGCCATTTCAGTGTTAAGCATTGCAAACATAAAACTGTTTTAAAACTTTGTAATCTTAATAATATTAATAGTGATACCGAATTGTTTAATTTTTACACAAATAATTTCTATAAAAAATGTTTTTGTAATAAAATCCCATTTTTTACAATAGACACTCTCTCACCTGAAACACAAGGGGACAGACTCCTAGTCGGATAATAATTCGACCTCGCAGCCGAACCGGTAACGTGAGTTGAACGATTAAGTTTATATGTTTTATGGTTTAAACCCACTATTGGTCTACTCACAAAGACATTGAATAGCTGCCTGTGTGTACGAAATATATAACCTCCAACCCTGGCTCGTATGCTGCTTGCAGCGAAAAAACTCGCTTTGCGACCTCGGATTATCAACTGCGCCTCGCGAGTTTGTATCCCGGCCGTCAGCCTCGTAACGGAAGCAGCCCGCAGTAAAATCTCCCTCGTGGATTTGAACCGAGAACTTTTATGGTATTTAAAGTTGTAATTGATTTTGCCTCCAAAATCCAGACGAGTTATAAGGTCATGTAAAAAAAACAAAAGGTGCGGAATAATCTGTATTTATTTTTGTAGATAAAACCCAAAAAAAGTATCATTCTAGTATGAAAAACCTTTAAAAGAAATTTACTTTTGGTCAAGAAAAGTGTTGGTGGTGAAATAAAATGACACTCCAATACGTGTTCTGGAGACCACGATCGGTGCTCATCGACAACTCATTAGGCCTCACCATAAGAGTCGCTGCAATAGCTCATTTTTCCTATGGAAATTCACTAAAAATGGTGAATATTTTTTAAAAATTCTGGTTAAAGAATGATATGACATCTGCTCACCTGGATCAAAATTTTTAATCACCATTTACCTAATGATGTTTAAACTTTAAATTAAAACACTAAAATCTACAACATTTTCACTGATTTATCGATTGCAAACGGTCTCGGAATTAATCGGTGATTACTGAATGAACAAACGTTACTTCACGAGTCTAATACAAATTGTATGAACCCAAAATCAAACCATAAATAAAATGTTAAGGTCGCATAGTTGAAAAATCTTTAAAATTTTGTCCGTTTCGTGAATTTTATGTCATGCTATTTTATGAACATTGCGTCAAATCTTTCTCCGGTAAAATTCAAGAAGCAACTGATGTAAACTAAACAGATACAAGAGATGATCAAATTTGTGTTTCATTTACGATAGCGTGTCAATTCATGGAAGGCTGGTGGTTAAGAGGGAGAATTCATAAGTACTAAAATAACTATAATTTACATCTAATCCATTCTTTAAGCTATAAAGGAAAACGCTTTTAAAGACTTTTTCAATAAATGCAATAATAAAACTTGTTTGGCAATCAAACAAGAGACATTTAAATCTGTACAATAAAATGGGTTGAAATAAGCCGCTGCAAATTGTATCTGTGCTAGATTTCTCTCGCTTTTAATATTCACAGCATATTTTCCAAACAGTAACTTTGAAATGCTTAATTTAGTTCTTTAGTATTAGGTTTTAGTTTTAGAAAGTGATCTGATATTTTGTTCTTTCGTGTAATATCATTTTAGTAAAAAAAACAACAGGATTCTAAAACGATTGACTATAGTCAGCGTCGTACCACTTAAAACGGCTCGGGGAGTTTGTAATTGATAAAATGGCCTAAACCTATTGAGCAACTTTATAGAGAGGCCGTGGTAAGCCGCTCGAATCCCAGGAAGAATTGATTTGAAGAATAAAAATAATAATATTCGATTGAACACAATATTTGATCACTGCAGATCTGTGATATTCCTTAGATAATAAGTAACATAGGCATCACAATAAACAGTGAAAAACAGTTATTTGTACAAACCATAATTTCATAATATATTTTGTATATTGTTATTTTTAATTAGAAAATACAAACATATTTTTTCTAATATATTGTAATAAATCTGTATTTTTGTATATAATAATTACGTAGTTACCACCTGTTATAAAAAAAATAAAAATATTTTAGAAATCTGACACCAAATATTTGTTTGGTTTGATGTAAAGATAGGTGGCAATGTGGTTGGTTCTTTTAAATTATATTTCCCTAGACGTTTTTGTTCTCTTTAGCTCAAATACTGCTATATTGATCTATTTATAAAACAAAACTGAATAAAAGTTGTGAAAAAAAATTTTTCAAAAGAAAAAGCATGATATTCTTAATTAACCTTATTTTTTTCTGTCCTATCAGATCATCAAAAAATTTCGTAGTATGCTTGGAATGTGGAAAAGAATTACTACAAAATTTTGTGATGATCCGATGATGGTGGCTTAGTCTCGCCGAAACCAGTAATCTATATAACAATAATGATTGGACAGAGAAAAATAGGGTAATTAATTATAATAATTGCATAACTTTAGTTAAAACTGGTGGATATACAAATCACTTTCCTTTTCTGATTTTTTGTTAATGATTAGTCTTAAGGGTCGGCTCTAGTAAAACAGAAAGCAACCTGCGACTCCAGCGCTTCACCCTATAGCGGCGGAAGGTTACACGGACATTGCTCATCCTAAATCCTTTTAAAACCCTCAATTGTTCAAATAGCGTTTTAAAAAAAAATACCAAACTCTTGGGGACGAAATTCTTCATGCGAATGGCTTGGTAGTTTTTCGCTATAATTAATAGTGATAAAAAAATATTAAAAATCAATGTTTTAAATTGTTAATAAATATTAAACAAAATATTTTTCTTAGTTTTGAAAAAGCCATTTGCATGCATATTGACCATAGCTTTAAAGTGACATATCGTTCATAATTATCCGATAAAAAATAAAGGAAAAATTTGGATTTTAAGTTAACATTGGTGTTATGGAGTGTCAGCCAACATGGCCGACAGCTAGAGCCGACCCTTAAAGAAGTCCATCTCTCTTAAGTTGGAACTTATTAGTTGATTCTAATAATTTCTAATTTGAGAATGGTAAACTTATAGATTGCAGTATTTTTAACAGGTGGTTGTCCTATCTACTTATTGAATGGTGTTACATAGGAGAAAAAAGTTATTGGTATTTCTATGATAATACTATTTACGTTGGGTGACCTTGAAGCCCGAGATCCCCTGTTGGTATTCGGTTCATGGACCAGGGAATACATGTGTAGTTGATTTTGCTTCTATAGTCACAAGCACGATGAAGAAGAGAGAACAACCACCTCTTGAAAATATTGTATTTGGCCAGTAAGCAAACTAATGTCGAATTATTGTTAACAATGAAAACAAAATTTATTTGAGCTGAATTAAAACGGTAATACATATATTTATATTCTTATAAAGTAACCTCTGTTAGTTTCAATTCAAGGTGTCCCAAAAGCCTGGATATGGAAAAATGTTTTGCAGGAGACTATCATATTAAAATCAATGCCTATTCATTAGAAACTGCAATTTAACGAGAAATGCAATGGTGAAAAAGCCGATTTAGATCTTCTTTTGTAAAAAATTTGTACTTCCATCTAAAACGGCCAAGAACTTCAATGGACACAAACTCTTCGACAAAAGACTATAATCAAAATCAGGTTTCTGGATTGAATTTCTCGATAAATTGCAGTTAAAAATAAAATATCACACAACCAACTTTAAATATTGAAGGTGCATTCAAACTAGCGGACAGGTATGAACATGTCCTTGAATAGATGTTTTTTTACAATAATGAATAACAATTGAATTTTGTACGATAACATTCTAATTCAAAATATTTAAACTATCCAGACTTTCGGGACATCGGGTATGATGTTTTCCTTTTTCTCGTGTATTTGTGATCAGAAAACATTGTTGAAAATTAATCATTGTTTTACTCGATTGTTTTTATCTCGATTAATATCCAACGAAAGATAACACAAAACCACATTACCATCTGATATCAGCTGATGTGCCTTCTTCTGTAACCTGTACCTGAATTAAAAAAAAAAAACACACACAATAAAATCACTCTTCTTTTAGATAAGAAACACAGTTACTTACACTTAGTTTTAAGTTTCATATGTATAAGATAGCAGCTCTAAAATAAGTCTTAAATTATAAATATTCTATGTAACTTTTTAAAACAAAATTACAAAATAATGCTATTATAACTTAGTGTTCAATTATTTTCCTGTGTTTGATTGTAGACTGGGTAGAGTAGTGTATTTACTACAGTAAGTTTTGGTCTGACCAAAAAAATAAACCAAAATTTGTTCTGGGGACTATGATCCGTTCTCATTGATCACTCTCGACCATAAGGGTCACTGCAATAGCTCATCTTTCCTATGGAAATTCACTAATAATGTTGATTAAAACATTGTAAAACCTTCGAATTAAAGGTTAATTGTCAATATTCACAAAAATAATGTGAAGTTTTTGTATTATGACATATATATACACTGAAATCTTGTTTATCCGTAATTGATGGGAGCAGACCCTTTCCGGATAAACCGATTTTGGCATTTTTTACCATTATTAGGCTTACGGTTTTAAGGAAAAATCAAATAATTTGTGGTAGAAAATTACAGAAACAATACAATTATTTATTTTATGTTTCACTTAAAACAACTAAAATTAAGATTTTTATAATTGAGGGCGGCATTGACAAACTAGACCACACAATAGAATACAACTTAATTTAATTTATTTAATGTAATGCAATTTATTTTATATGTGTATCTATCCCATTTAATTGTAAGGGTAGCTATACCATTTCATTATTTAGACTTAAGTTATCGAATTATTGCAAATTGTTTTTTAATATAACTTAAGAATAATATTACACAATTGTTTTTCGCCTTTAAAAATAATAATAAAAAAAACAATTCTGGTACTAATGTGTCTAATTGTGACTTTTACAGTTAAATTGGTTGAGTAGTTTTTTAGCTTATAGAAAAGGTAAATGTTTGAATTATTATTTGATTTTAAGGGTAGTTATAGCATTTCATCCATTTGACTTAAGTAAAAGAATTGAAAATGGGTTTTTATATCACTTAAGCTTTTACTTATTACATAAATATAGCTTGTAGGGTTTTAGTTCAGTTTATTCAATTGTAAAGGGGTAGCAACCTCATTTCAACCCCTTATACTGTACTAATTGTAATGTCTAAACAATCCTGGCATTAATATGGATAAACTGTGAAATTTTTAGAGCAATCGGTCGAATAGTTTTTGAGTCAATAGAGGATAAAGAAACAAACATTGATTTTACTTTCTCACTATACTATAGCATAGAGAAAGTATAGTGATCGCAAAAAAATCGATGTGTTCGGATTTTGTGGAAATATCCGTTTTGGGACCCCCTGAGTCCAAAAAAGTGGTTTTTACAAAATGTCTGTCTATATGTAGGCCCTATACAAATCTAGAGCTAAAACTAGTCTATCGATTTCGAACAAATTTGCACCAATCATGTCGATTAGACCTGCATAGATGCACGAAAAACAGTTTTGAAAATTTTTGTAAAACAATCCCTTTTTGGCAAAAAAAACCGCCAAAATATCAGTTATTATTTGTTTATAAAAAAAAACGGCTCAAACGATTTTGATAAAATATGGCTTATTTGTAGCCTTTAATGTACCCTACCAAAAACCATATGCAAAAAACCGCATCTTTCTAAAACTTCTCGTTAGCTAATAATAATAATAACTGATTTTTGGGGGGTTTTTTTTGCCGAAAAGAGGGTTGTTTTTCAAAAATTTTCAAAACCTTTTTTTGTGCATCTATACAGACCTAATTGAGGTTTTTGGTGCATATTTGTTCGAAATCGATCAAATATTTTTCACTTTAGGTAATAATAATAATATTTATTATTTACTCTCTTACTTTAATTTACTATCCCATCTCCTACTTTAATACAATTATGAAGTCACGGTTGGGGTTACATACGGGGGTTGGCGTGCGACGGCCACTTCTCATGGTGTCCAGTGTCAAGCTCACATGTGCGACTTAGCAGGAAATGTGTTAATAATTTAAATATTATGTTTGTGAGAAAGTATGTGCCAGTTTCTGGTACCGTTTATTGATATTGTTTTTCATCTATATTTGTTGTATATATATAGAGAGAGAGATTACTAGATTACAATATAAATGTAACTATTCCTTCACAATTGTTCAAGCACACGGTTGGCGTACGAAGCACGCAGTGTCTACCTTAGAACACAATTCAGTTATTCTATTTTTTTTTAAATAACTTCATTTTAAAATGTCAGCTAACCAAATAAAATTTCTACTTAAAATATGCAACTTTTCTTACAATAATTATTCCTATAACATACAAACACTATACTGTACCTCTTTCCTTTCAAGCTGCTAGTCAACTACTGAATTAACTGAAGTTTACTTATCTTGTCGAAATGTCCACAAGACGAAGAAAAAGTAAAGATTTATTGTAAACATCTCAAAGTCCCTCTAGGGAGGAGGCATGAGTCATCTGATAACTTCACTTTCTGGTTTACTTTAAATATTGGTTTAAGAAATTAAAACACATTACGGTGCTAACAGAAAACATTATAAAAAGTCAAGTGTAGATGTATTTTGGCGGTATATAGGACCAAACAGCCGGTCCCATCGAAAGAAACATATCGCACCAGCAGTAACGGATACGAGTTTAGTGGTCGTTTCTCCGTAGGTTTACGTTAGTAGGTAGGACGGGAAAATGGTCCTTTGTTTTTTGCACCGGGTTGCCCAATTTGTTTTTTCTTGACTTAAAGGCACCGAATTTTGACAAATATGACGTGTCAAACACATCAATTAGGCCTGTATAGGCGCACGAAAAAAGGTTTTGAAAAACAACCCCCTTTTCGACCAAAAATACCCCAAAAATCAGTTATTATTATTATTAGGTAAACGAGAATTTTTAGAAATATGCGGTTTTTCGCATTTGGTTGGGTACATTAAGGGCTACAAATAAGCCAAATTTTTATCAAAATCGTTAGAGCCATTTTTTTATAAAAAAATAATAACTGTATTTTTGGGGGATTTTTGGCCAAAAAGGGGGTTGTTTTTCAAAATTTTTCAAAACATTTTTTCGTGCATCTATACAAGCCTAATTTACATGTTTGGTGCAAATTTGTTCGAAATCGATAGAATAGTTTTCTCTCTAGCTTTGTATACATAACAGACAGACATTTTGTAAAAAACACTTTTTTGAACTCAGGGGGTCCAAAAACGGATATTTCCACAAAAATCTCAACATATATTTTTTTTTGCGATCACTATACTTTCTCTATACTATAGTGTAGTGAGAAAGTAATACAGGGCATTCCATAAAAATTCGAAAGTTGGCCACCAATTTCCAATATAAAAACATTAAAAACTATAGGCCTACTTTAAAATAATAACTTGTAGCTCAATAAACCGAGGGCTTTCGTTAAACAACAATTTGCAACAATGAGAATCCTTAACTTTTAAACGGGTAGTCGTATAATAAAACCACCAAGAACAAAAATATCTTAAACTAATTTGTAAAATCCGAAATTATCATAAAATACAGGGTGTCCAATAATAAATTCAAAAGTTGATCGCCATATTGGAAAATGGCGGCCATTTAAAAATATTTTAACTGCATATTTTTAAATTTCTCATAAACAATGAAAGGTTTCCCATTTAAAGTTTGCTGTCAGATTTATAGTTTACAAAAAAAGAAACCAATGGTGGCCCATTTAAAAAAGACATGCTGTATATGACCGTCTGTTTGTCTGAACGTTCTAGTTCTATTTACAAAATCCCAAAACCCTCTTCCCTTCCTTGCACCCCATCTCAAAAATTTGCAATGCACACAAATGATTTGTGATACATAAAATTGAAGCTCTTTAAAAACCCATGGTTTTCTGAGGAAGAAAACAAAAATCTGCTAACTCATTCGTTGGCTACGCTCAAAAATGTTATTTTTAAAATTATTTTCTAGAATTTCATAAATATAGGTTATAACACTCTGAAAATATGAATGTACTAGCTTACCCGTCACGCGTTGCTGCGATTTCAAGATAGTTAACCATTCCATATTACATTTTTGGATGCCTTTTTCATTTTTATGGCACGCCATTTTTTTATGGTAATGGGTGTAAACAAACATGACTTGTTGCTAACAGCTGTTTTTGCGCCCCTGAAAAAATCTAAAGAAATCTTTCTTCCATAAGATTAACATTGAAACTTTGAAGTCCAGTGGGACGCAACCCTAATGTCGTAGGACTTCGGTAAATGGCCTAAAACCTTCCCATGGTAAACCTGAGTTACTATGCAAAATTTCAAAACAATCGGATGGACGGTTTCGTAACGCCTAAAGGGCAAACAGAAGACAGACAGACAGACATACAATGGATTTTATATATATATATATATATAGATTACAAAGTTCAATATTTAATATTAATCAAAGTTAACATAAACATGAACCATGTTTACCTGATCACAGAATACTATTAAAAATCTCCTTATCTTATGTGCTGATTAAAAAAAAGAAGAATGTATGCCTTTGATTGCACACTGCATTTTCACATTCATTTAAACATTGATGTGGCACATGTTTTTGATAAAGTTTGGCATGAGGACTGAAATATGAACTTAATCAAGACTTTCCCCGACAGTATTTTGAAATTCTCAATTCTTATATTTTAGATAGGTACTTTTGTGTTTAAAACATGACAACAAGTTTTCAGAATTTCCTCAGGGAAGTGTCCTTGGGCCAACCCTTTATTTACTAATTACCCATGATATACCTCAGTATAAAATACCACCATGGCAACACTTGCCGACGATACTGTAGCTGTTTTAGCTGTTTAGGTGGACGTGGCAACGGGTAAACTACAGAGAGGGGTAGATAGCGCAAATGAATGGACCAAATGTTGGCGTTTAAAATAAATGAAGAAAAATCTACGTACGGTATATCCATTTCATCAATAAAAAGCCAGTACCGAAAACGCTAATAATACATGACAAAATATTATCAAATTCAAATACCACGAAATATCTTGGCATGACCTTCGATACAAAGCTGAAGTGGAAGGAACATGTGAAGAAAAAGGAAGAACTGGATATAAAATAGGCAGCTCTACTGGCTGCTAGGAAGAAACTCGGAGCTGTCTGCTTTTATTTTGTTGACCTAACCTAAAAAACTGTTGGTTGTGAATAGTAATAAACTGATTCTAAATGTGCTAAGTTGGTTGATATGGTAATGAATGTAAACAAACATGCGATACTAAGCTTTTGATCCGAACAGCTGTTTTATTAGAATTTTCACATTTTGTACACTTTAAAAGTGCTAAGTTGGTTGATATGGTAATGAATGTAAACAAACATGCGATACTAAGCTTTTGATCCAAACAGCTGTTTTATTCGAATTTTCACATTTTGTACACTTTAAAATACAAATTTTGCGAAGTCCTTCTTTGTGTGCGTCTGTGACCCCATAAGAGCATAAATTAAACATTTTCAAATTTATATCTCAAATAGTTTTCGCTCCACGTCAGTCAGCCTCTTGCATATATAGGTTTATAGTACGTGTTGTGGTAGGCCGGGTGTTTGTTTATCATTGAAATTCCAAATCTTATGAAACTTACTGTTTGCAAACTTGCGTAGGGAATCTTATGAAACCAAACTGGTCCACCTTGGTCTCTATTATGCAAAATGCAAATATCACGTGATGAAACCAATACTGGGATCATTTAAAGAATTTATTGCAGTTTATTAGAAATACATGTAGGCCTGTAATAATTTGAACTGGTAAGTAAAATTACCTTACAACTATGTAGTTACTATCTTTGTGTTATAAGATCAGCTGATTGAAGAAGTTTAGTGTTGGTACTACAATCAGCTGTTTAATCTAATATTTCTACTATCATACTTTTTTTAGTAATATATATTTATTTTTTGGATCAATGTGTATATTATGCTCAGAAACCGTAACAACATTAGTGGGTTCGCTTCATTGAAGTCGCCCAATGACATGAATAATAATAAATACTCAACAGAAAAAAGAACAATAATGTTAAAACAAGTCAATAGGAACAGAGTTTGCTGTTTACTAAGTATGTAGCTCTACGAAAATGTCTTGAGGAAAATGTGTTCTAGGCTTAAGCCTTGAAATTACTGATTGTCCGAGGTTAAAAAAAACTGCACCAGAGGTGGAATTTAATCACAATAGGAAATTATGTGTAAACTTTTTTATAAAAACTCTTATAAGTTCTTCTTGTTCTTGTTCTTGAACTTCCCTAAGTTCTTTGTTGATGTGTTTATTTCTTTCAAAGTAAGGGGAATTAACAGCAATACTTAGTATTTTTTTTTAATCTTGTAATTTTTTATTTAGACGAGCACAAGGATAACCCCTATACCGGGCAGGCATAAGTCGTCAATGGTCGTAATATAGATTTATAAATCAGCTCTGTTGAAGATGCACTTAATGATGATTTCCGATTTACAAGAGTCGTGCAAGTCTTGCAATGCTTGATTGAGTTTAACATTTAAACGAGCACTCAAATTTATTTTTTTGTCAAGTTAGTTATATTGTACTCCTAAATATTCAATGCAGCTCCTGATGGATTCCAGTTTAACGAAGTAATACAAATTTTATTTTCGGAGGATCATCGTACTGTCTCAGAGAAACAATTTTGGTCTTGCATGTATTTTCACTTTAGTAAACCAGGCCAAAAGTGAGTCGATAGATTACTGGAGTTGGATCGAAGTTTTTATTCACAATTTGAAACTATTTTTCACCACATGCATTAGAAACAGCCATTTTACATACACGCATAGTATCTGTAAAGTCACTCATTTTACTTTCTCACTATACTATAGTATAGAGAAAGTATAGTGATCGCAAAAAAATCGATGTTGAGATTTTTGTGGAAATATCCGTTTTGGAACCCCCTGATTCCAAAAAAGTGGTTTTTACAAAATGTCTGTCTGTATGTCTATGTATACAAAGCTAGAGCGAAAATTATTCGATCGATTTCAAACAAATTTGCACCATACATGTCAAATAGGCCTGTATAGATGCACGAAAAACGGTTTTGACATTTTTTTGAAAAACAACCCCCTTTTTGACAAAAAACCCCAAAAAATCAGTTATTATTTTTTTATAAAAAAACGGCTTTAACGATTTTGATAAAATTTAGCTTATTTGTAGCCCTTATAATGTGCCCTACCATATGCAAAAAACCGAATCGTTCTAAAAATTCTCGTTTAGCTAATAATAGTAACTGATTTTTTGAGTTTTTTGGCCATAAAGGGGGTTGTTTTTCAAACATTTTCAAACCCTTTTTCCTACATCTATACAGGCCTAATTGACGTGTTTGGTGCAAATTTGTTCGAAATCGATCGAATAGTTTTCTCTCTATATAATAATAATATTTATTAGTTAATCTTCTACTTTAATATCACCTCTCATAACCCTCCTACAATTATGAAGGCACGGTGAATCTGTTTAATAATTTAATTATGTTTGTGAGAAAGTATGTGAAAGTTCCTGGTAACTTTTAATCGTATTATTCTGTACATTTTACGGACCAGTACGAAAGTGAAAAACAGCTGTTTTATACCTTCAACAAAACATTATAGTCTGTACAATTTTACGGACTAGTCCAAAAATGAAAAACAGCTGATTTATTCCTTCACAAAACACCATTCTCGGTAAATAAAACAAATAGGTTATGCCAAAGTTTATCGTATTCAGAATGTTTTAGTGTAGTTATATAAAAAAATACTAATAATACAGAAAACGAGCAAATAATGTTAGAACTGTTAGAACCAAAACTAATCACAGAAGAATTATTTCAAAAGCAATGTGGAAAGTTTGTAGGCTGGCGTAAAGCAAAGATGCTGATTTATTCGCCCGAAAAAGCAAACACCTTAAAACCACTTTTGCAGTGTGATGAGAAGTATAGTTCATTACTCGTATAGTTAGTTTTATTTTAATATTGAACTAGGGCGTTCAGGGAAGTGTCGCTAATAGGATTTTAAAAGAGTCGGTTGCGGACGGGTAGCTAACAAACCCCGTTTTTAACCCCGGTTTTTGTCTCGCCAATATATTTATAACACACTCACATTTAATACTGTAAATACAGTTTTTCGTACTCATTGTGCCATTTTTAGGTTTAGTTTGGAGAAAATGTTGCCTAACAGTGTTTTGTATTTTAAAAGCTGTACAAACTTTATATTTTCTGAATTCAAGTCTAACTTTTTCCGATAATCCCGGCACATAACATTGGATAAACGCTACAGGTTTATTTTCAACTTTGAGCTATTTCTTCTTATTATTGTTCGATCTTTTACATATAGAAATAATATATTTAGGATAATTAGATCCTGCTTAGTGCAAATTAATTAAAGCAAAAAGTTAAATAATGCATTTCTACCATGAGGCCAAACAACAAAAATGTAACGTTTTTACATATCTCATCCATTTTTTCTATTTTGGGTTTGAATTCGGAAGAATCAATAATGTTTTTCTCGAATTCTTCCATAAAAATATATGCAAAAATAGGACTAAGTGGGCTAACCATTGCCATAGCGTTATCCTGGCGATATATTTCATTATTAACGTGAAAATAATTACATTCCATACAGAGTTCCACGATGGCAACAACAGTAAGGTTAGTGCTTTCTTTTAGGTTGTTGTCTTTTAAAAGCCTCTGTTCAATTATGTCAAGGGTTTCTTGTACGAGTACATTTGTAATCAGACTTTCCACATCAAAACTAACTCATCTATGTTCCTCATTTAGTATTATCAATGAATACTTTAAGTATTCATTGGTATTATGTATAAACCCACGAAATGTTTTTTTTTTTTTTTTACAAAAGAATCATTCTTTCCTACAAGTGGTTTAACTATGCGCAGAAGGTACTTTGGTAATTCCTTGCATGGGGAACCACGAGAACTGACAATAGGCCTAAGAGGAACGTTAGGTTTATGAATTTTAGGTAACCCATACATTGGGAGAGTTTAGAATAATGCGGTGTTAGTAAAGTACGAAGTTTATCGGTGAAAAATTACTTGTACCAAAGTACAGAACCAAAAAGGGATTGCCACAGAAATAGGCAGTTCCCTTCATTCTTGACGGATAACAAACAAATTAGGCCTACTATCATAAAACTATATTTTTTAAACTATGACTGACAATCTTGGGCTCTTGGTCTGAACTATTGCTATTTTATCAAGTTTGAACTTCTATTAATTTATAAATAGACAACCTAGAGATGATGAAAAATTGAGTGAATGTTGAAAAAAACAATAATAGGTAGTCTATAGTTTTAGTTCAGCCTAGATGACTGCATTTGAAATATTTGGGATTAAAATTATAGTTTTCCAAAATGTAGTTAAGGTCTTTGAGTAAAATATTAAATTATAGGCTCTATACATTTACCATGTTGAAAATACAGTAGTTTGTTGGCCTAAGTAGTTTCTTTTACTAGAATATAAATTTTACTGAACAATAAAAACATGGTTAAATATAGTCAGGCTTACCAACATAAATTGCCTATTAAAATGAACTATACACTAATTTACAGGGCTTACTAAAAATTCCTTAACCGTATAGTATACTCTATCCATAATGCCAATTTTTATTTTTTTCCTAAACAGCCTAATATTTAATTCCTTATTGGGCAGCCTATTCAAACCAGAATACTGTGGACTTTTTTCAATTAAATTCAGGCGATATTTGGGAAGTTTAAAATCATTAGTATTTCTTGTATTGTAGCCGTGACCAAATTTAGATTTTGCTGGTAATTCATTTTTACTTTCTCCCCCTATACCATGGTATATGGAGAAAGTATTGTATTCGTCAAAATTTTTGAGTTTGAGTTTTTGGTGGAAATATCTGTTTTGGGTCTTCCTGAACCTAAAAAAGTGGTTTTCGGAGTGATGTCTGTGTGTGGATGTTATCAGACCTAGAGCCTAATTGAATTTGATTGATGTAACATTTACAAAGTTATTAGCTCAAGAAACAAAAAATGTTTAGTAACGGAAGAAAAAAGCTCAACTTTAGGCCTACATTTTTAGTAGTAAACATTTTTTGTATTCTTTTCAAAATGTATAAAAGTTTAGTAATTTAGCTCTAAGTAGAACTGTATCAAAATACATATATGTATTTCAAATTTATTTTTTTGAAAACACAAATTTTCCCACTTCAAGACTGCTAACAAAACTAGGCCTAGTTTGAATAGTAATTTATGCTTTGCCCAAAATGAAATATTATAACAAAGTGTAGAGAATAAATCAGAATGGAACTGTAAACTGTCTTATTTTATAATACTTCACTTAGTTTTACTTGTTTCACAAAATTAGATCAAGCGGACAAAACATCTCATGGAGCCAGCCTATACATGAGTCTATCCTTGGTCTAGACTGTGGGAACAACGCATAACCAGAGCGTACGAACTGCGCATATAAGAGTGACGACTGGTTGGAAGGCAGTTTTAGAAAGTTCAAATCTTGACGAATCCAAAGGTCTCCTTATATTATTTTCAAAACAATTCTGTCGAACAATATTGAGCCTTAGAGAAGTGGCGTATTTGTGTCATTTCCTTGTGCTTCCTACATTTTACAATGATGATTACATATGTAAATATACGTTTTAGAACAAATTTGTAAATACAAAAATTAAAGTTTAAATCATTTCCTTTCCAATGGTTTTTGGTTTATCGAGATTAGATGATTTTTAGTGGGTGAAATATTCAATATAAGTAGAGTTTTGTCAATTGAGTAGTCTGTCAGTTACAACGAGTGCTTTAACTGCTCAATTTGAGCAAAGTGCGGGAATTTTAAGAAAGCTTACTCATGAAAAGCCTCACTGGTGTTTTTATTATTGAAGCTGTCGCTGATGGTATGAATTATTTGTGAACAACCACATAACCGTAAAAAAATTGATGAATAAAGATTTTTATAGTTTACTTATTGTCCATCTCACAAAATTAAAAATAAACAGTATTATAAAATGTATTTTAAAGCTATAATTAACATTTTCTTTAACATATACAGTCAGATTTACTTATAGTCTCCAAGATTTACAACTGAATAAGTCCTAAAATTTATATCCTATGTTTAATTCTTTTACTGATTGCCAATCTGTTCGCGCTTCCACCCCAAAGTGGAGCGAATACACATTTTTCCTCTTCTAAAACATCCGCATCTCTCCGTCTTACTTTTATAGCGACTAACTTAGCAGCTCGCACCACACTACTGTCGTATTTAATTCTCTCGTTCAACCAATCGACAGCCTGCTTAAACGTGTCCACACTTTCATTCACCAGACCTATTTGCTTCGCTTCATCAGATCTTAGTATTCTTGCCGTTGTTATTAAATCCAAAGCCGTTTGATATCCTACGAGTTTTTGCAACATATAGTTTCCACCCCAGGCAGGAATGAGACCCATTTTCGCATGGACGTATCCAAACCCTGTCATCGGGTTGCTGGACATTAAGCGAAAGTCGCAAGCTGTTGCTAACTCGGCTCCACCTCCTAATGCACCTGTATAAACATTACAAAGCATCTAAATTAAATGTATTTAAGGTTTCATAATGCTTTATAGATGTTTCGGTGCAAACTGAAATTATTGCATTGACAATAATAATATGCATGAAATATAAAATAAAATTAATTAGATTTAATCTATTTGACGAACTTATTTATTAAATACAATTATTGTTACCGTAAGGCAGTTTCATTACTTATTAAACAAATAAAAGAGCACTGTGGCGACAAAATCACACTGATTTAATTAAATAAAAACCCGAACCACAAAATAAGGAACAAAAACTATAACTAAACAATTAAATTGTAAGTTAAGTTTAATACGTTACCTTTATGTACATTTCGATGACATGGTCATCATCCTCAGAGGGTTTTAACAGTACTCTTTAACACTACTTTTAAGTAGTGTTAAAACTCTCTGAGGATGATGACCATGTCATCAAAATGTACATAAGGGTAACGTATTAAACTTAACTTGACAATTTAGTTGTTTAGTTATATTTTTTGTTCCTTATTTTGTGGTTTGGGTTTTTATTTAAATCAGTGTGAGTTTCATTACTATGAAAAAAAATTAGTGTGTCAATATTAATAATTCGACCACGCAGCTGAACCGCAGACGTGAGTTGAGCGAATTTCCAAAACGAAGTTTATATGATTTTAGGGATTCAACCAACTATTTGGGAAATTGATCTACTCATGAAGGAGCTGAATAGCTGCCTGTGTGTACGAAATATATTTGTAGAATTTGTTTGCACCTAAACCTCCAACTTCGATGCACTCGCAGCGGAAAATGCGAGTTTACACTTTGACCTTGCGGCCTCTGGTTATGGACTGCTTCGCTTCGCTCGCAGCGTATAAACTCGGCCGTCGTAGTCGGATCAGTAGATTCCCACAAGGTAAAATCCCCCATATGGATTTGAACTAGGTATTTTATGTTTTGATCGATTTTGGGGAACCATGCAAGCTATATGGTCGTGTAAAAAACTAAATGTGCAGAATAATATTCTACATTTATTTTTTTAGATAAAACCCCAAAAAGTTTTATTCTTGTACTACTCTAAAAAGAAACAGTTACTTCCGGTCAAAAAACATGCTGCCATTGGATTTTGTTGGCTAACGAACTCATTCGAGCGATGTAGACAACCAACATGTGTACAAAATTTGAAACGAATCAGACTTAAAATGCGGCCGTTACCAGTGCGGACACATACACTTATATTTATATAAATTTCATTGACACCCTAAACATGTTCTGCGGTCCATGATTGATGCTCATTTACACTCCCAACCTTGGATCACTGCATTATCTCATCTTTCCTATGGAGATTCGCTAATAATGTTCCAAATATTAATTGTATGTTAAAGGCCAAAACAGATTTAATACATTGACTACATGATTTGTTTTATATGCGTCTGGCTGCAAAAAAAAAAAAGCAAGACAAAAAATTGGCTGCTACATATTTACAGCAGTGTGTCAGGCGGCGCAAATCACCTGCATAAACTGAAAATAAAAACAATTTCCAAGCAAGTTTTTAATCTAATAGTAAGGAAATCACTATTATTACAACATTGTGGACAGTGTATTAAAATCTATAAAGTATGAAACCTAATCCAGTGCAGGGTTTTACATGATACAAACAAAAAATTATTTTCAGGCAGTGGTTCTAATTGTTTGAAAATTAGAGCGCCAAAGCAGTCTTACATTTACATTAGAATTGTCAGCATCCAGACGTACGTTTTAATTTAGTGAAAAGTAAAAGTTGAAACATATTAAATCTTTCAATCCATCAATAAAGAGACAAAGCAGAAGATTACAAATATACATAAGCTGTCAAGCAAGATAAAAAGACTAATAACTTTTTTAAATTCTCGGATAATAAAATTGAAATCAAGCCTACAAGTTAAGGTAATAACTTTTCGTAATAAATAATTTGTCTTTGAAAAAAAACAACCTAAATTGAATTTGAATTACACCTGTGTGATATTTTAGACTTTTGAAAAGGAAAAAAAATGTTTATTGTAAATTTTAAAACAAAAGTGTAAATATTTATATAAGACTCTTAAGAAATTATATAAGTTTGTGTTTCGGACAAATCACAATTGCATAATATTAGCCAGACCCAGATACCCCGAGAAAAAAAAAAAAATTATATCTGTTCTCAAATTAAAATCTGAAAATTTTATTATAAAAAAAGCATAAGCAGCTCTGTCGCATAGCCAAATTTTCTTATCAAGGAATAACTAGTATTAAATACTGGGAGCTTCCTATGAATTTTGTTCCTTGTTCCGGGAACTGTACCTAAAATACCTTTGCACAGGATTATAGTAAAATTAATTGCCTTTTGAATGATATAGCTCACAAATTGTACAAAAATAGAATGAGTGGTAGAAATTGTGCAATTATCTTACATGGATGATAAAAAAAATCATTTATTGGGAGTTTCCTATGAATATTGTTCTGGAAACTGTACCTAAATACCTTTGCACATGATTATAGTAAATTTAATTGCCTTTCAAATGATATAACTCACAAATTACACTCGGGCTTATGAGGGAGAGGAATCAAACAATTTCCTCGCTCTAACTTTCCCATTTTGGGTTGAATCAAATAGGCCACCATTTAACGAATCAAAAAATAGCAAAATCAGTATATCTTAGAAATCCTACAAGGATCCTTTCACTAAAAATTCAGCAATTTTAAAGCACATTTACTACCACATATCAAGGTGGGAAAAAAACATACACTCCTCAAATCCTTACCCAAAAACGACTAAAAGTTATAACTCCGCCATTTTGAATCGGATCGAAAAAAAAAAGTATATCTGGGAAATCCTACAAGGATCCTTTCACTAAAAATTCAGCAATTTTAAAGCACATTTACTAGCACTTATCAACCCGGGAATAAAACATATATATGTAGCCTATATTAAATATTGAATTTTGGGTATCGTCTCCAAATGGTCTGAAACTTATAGAAACGAAGTCCTACCCTTCTCTGACCAACCGTTTTCAAGTTGGGTCGAGTGTAATAGCTCTTATTCTCTTAAAAAATTCGGCTATAAATATTTAAGTTATACACATATATACTTAATTGCATTGTTGAGGCTACTTGCAATAACCAGTGTTTCTCGGAATATGCAACAGTGTGCACCTATCTAAACATTGTGAGTTGTGTTACATATATTTATATTAACGTTTAGACAACCTCTATTGCGTGATCAACTAACTGAAGATGGAGTTCCAACTCCAAAACACGTCTTTGAACTAAGAAAAAAAAGTCTCAGGAGGACTGAACTAAATAAGGTAATAGTTCAATTTTTACTACATACTGTACAAAGTACCATGCACAATTTCATCTCTGAATCGTTCACCGCATGAAAGATTAAAATTTGTTTATATGGCAGCTAAATAGAAGCATGGTCTGTTTATAATTTTGAATTAATTGAAAATATTTAAATTTATTTTTATAAATTGTGAAAATACGGAAAGGACGAGTGTTGAATAGTGGTTAAAATTATTGATGGTGGTTCTGTATTGGCCTGGAAGGGGAAACCCTAATCTTATGTTACCAAATGAAAATCTGTAAAAGAACTTAACATTATAATTTTTGATACGGAGTTTTAGCACTAAGTTTGTCACAAGTAAAATGATCTAAATAAAGTCCGGCTAGTTAATCTTACAGTAAACATTGTCACCAACCTGTCCCTTCAATAAAAGCAACTGTAATGAGTAGTAAATCCTGTAATCGACCCAAAACGTGTTGCATGAAAGTTCCCATCTTGTATCCTCCTGCTCTTGTCCCAGTTTTTTTAGCGAATTCAAGATCTCCTCCGGAACAAAAATTATGATCAGCACCATAGATAATAACGCCTTTACCTTTGTCCCATTCTTCTAACTGTTTTATTGCTGCTTCCAGTTCAACCATCATTTTCCCTGAAAATGTATAACTTGTTAGTGAAATTATATTCTCTCAACCATGAACCATTTCCGTTATTGTCGTTTACCCATTAGTTAGTCAAAAACTTTACTTAAAAATAGTCAAAACTGCATTCAACAAGACCAAACCTATCACTGAGATTTTCTCTCTTAAAGTAGGCCTACAAACAATTGATTAAATGACTTTGTATCATGTCCACGGTTAAATTTTCCTTCTATTTCTGAATGGATATTGATGATCTTTATTTTATTTAAATCTTCAGTAAAGACTATTTTTGAGTTTTTTTCTAGGCACTTGAAGTTAGAATGACAAACTTTAAAGTTAGATAGCAAAAATCGTGAAGAACAGAGGGCATGTTATAATATGAAGGATTATACTTTGCCAGCAATACTTTGTTAATCTGATTCAAACAAATGCTGAAACATTCCTATATTAAAAAAAAAGAAGAAATATTCTATACTAAAGAGCACCAGAGAAGTTAGTTGAGGATGGGATCATCAGAGGCGACTTTGAAAGAGCCAATTAGATCAATTCTTTGACACAAGACTGGGCGCTTGCTGCTCGTAGGTTGAGCCTACTTCTTATATAGTAGCATTTAAAGCTCATACCTTCAGAAAAAACATTAACATTTTTTATTTTATTTTATAGTCTAATTTATTCAAATGCAGCAGATTTATTTATTTTTTATAGAACTATTTACAATCAGTAAGCCTATATAAACAATAATACTAGAAACAGGACTACAATTCTTCGTAGGCAGCTACCTATTTAAAGAAAAGGTAACAATATTTCTTAAATAAATAATACGATTACCGAAATAATAATACATAGTAGGCCCTATGAAAAGCACTGAAAATATACAAGAACAAAGAAGGCCACAATAGTCCTTGTCCAAATGAAATATTCATTCGAACAAAATTATAGTGAACAGTTTTATTATACTAGTCATATCTCTATACAAACACACGGCGGACAGTGATTTTAATTTTAACCCTTTGCGCTCGTCTGGCCGGCCACATAGTTGTCCGAGTTTACCTGGCATTGTTTACGATGTTGCCGGGCGCACAGCTCGGGTGGCCAGCAGTGCTGGTCACGTTACTTTCCTGGCTAGGACGGCAGCCATATTGACTGGTCTGTCACATAAGCTTGGAATTAATTTTAGACCACCACAATTTCAATTTGTACATAGGATAAAAGAATGACAGTCGAAAATTTTATCTCAAGCATATTTTATTTCTACAAAACTAGTTTTAATAAATAAACTTTAACATATTTTTGCAGTTTATATATTTGAAACAAATTTTAATCTACAATTAATATAAAAACTAAATTGCATGAACTGATGCTACAATGTGCTACATTTTGTGCATAATATTATATACTTATGGACACAAAGAACCAACTTCAATTCTTCAACAATATATTTACACTAATTACAAAACCACAATCTATTTAACCGATATAATAACTAAACAATAATAGAACTCAACTGAGCCAAAAAAAACCTCACGGCGGCGATGCTCAAACGGAAACATATGATCTTTATTTGGCGCTCTTTTTACAATCATATGTGTATCTAGAAGTTTATTCCACTTCATAGGTTGCAGCACATACCAGACATTGTACCTATTATGTGTATATAATAGCAATAATATAATAGCAATATAATGCTTGACAAATAAGTATTAGATAAGCTTCTGAATTGAACTTTGAGCCAATGTTTAATTTGACTTCTGTCATGGCATACTGTGTGGACATTGTTGTGCATCTTGGTGTTGTGTAAATAATTTATGTTATCTAACCATTTTGACTTCTACAATTTTAGTAGAGATAAAGTTTATTGACATTTTTTCGTTGCTATTTGAAATTAAATCCTATTAGTTAAATAGACTTAAAGTATGGCTAGACGTGAGAAAAAAACCGATCAAACGATAACTATAATCAATAGAATACTAAATACAAATTATGACTTTGAGAATGATTTAATTGACCACATTTCTAATATATGTCTTAAAGCTAAGACTTAAAAATATTGTCAAGGAGGAGGACTTGGGGCCTTTACTTATATCTTTCGAACAAATATTAAATGTTACAAACTGTGTTATCCAGGAGAAAAATAGAATTCACTGTTACTCAACCGATAAAGACGAGGCGATTAGAATTTTGGAGCGACAACTCACTTCTCAAAAAGTAAACATGAACGAGTCGCTTGAGATTCAGATTACTCTTGATAATGAATTAAGACAGACAATCTCACTTTTAAAAATACAAAATAATGAACTAAAACAAAAAATTGATGACTTAAGTAGTGATGTTCAAAGGAGTAATGCATTAATTAAATTTCTCCAGTATGACGCTGAACAATTTATCCATAAACATTCTCAAAGTGCTTATACTCAAACTGACGATGTGCTCTCTGATAAGACTCTTAAACAAAATTTAGATCAGTTAAGGATGCAACCAGTTTCGATTTCAACTCAAACAGGAAGTTGTACTGAGGAAGTGGAATCATTTGAAAATTTAAAAAACAGACAAAAGCTAGAGTGTTGTTACTGGCTGATTCACAGGGAAGAGGTGTGGCTGAGCTTTTAAAAACCCATCTGTCATCTGACTATGAAGTGCAAAGTTATGTTAAACCTGGTGCTGCATTTGTTGGGGTGTCGGAAGAGATTGAAAAAAAATGTGTAAATTTTAATTTTAGTGATTATATTGTAATCTTGGCAGGGTCAAATGATGTAAATTTTGGCAGCCCCTATTGTCAAACCATTAACCAGGGTCTGAACATGGTTTTGCCTTGCTCACAAAGAACAAATATAATTATTTGTACTATTCCATGCAGTAAAAAACTGTACTCTAGGAGAAAATTGGTAGATAGGGCAAATTCTTTTATCCACTCAAAGATATCTAGATCTGTGGATAGAAATCATAAATCTGTAATGATTTCATTTCTTAATGAAAGGCTTTCAGATCACAATTTTGGTTACTCAGGGTTTCATCTAAATTTGCAAGGTAAAGAGGTGCTCTGTAAAAGGCTCTCCCAGTTAATTCTTCAAAAATCTATGAAACAATCAAAAACTCTGATTAACAAAAGTAGTTCTGCTCCCAAGGGTAGAGTTTTGCACCAATCTTCAATACTGAATTGGTTAAGTAAAAATAAACAGACAAAATGTGTTCAAGATAGTTTTTTAATGCAATAAAAGACAATGAGTTTTACTCAGCAATTAAAAATACAAATGACTTAAGTTTACAAAAGTGCAGCTTTTTTATACAGAATAATGAGATGTTTTTAAATGATATATGTAGCCAAATAAGGGTAAAAAATCATAAATTGGAATTTTTCTTACATTATAATATTCAGGGTATAAATTTTGATAAAATTTTAGAACTCCAAATGTTCTTACATGGCAGTTTGCACGGGCTAAGGGTAATTTCTTTTTGTGAGCATTGGTTGACCAATGATTCTATAAACCTCTTAAAGTGTATAAAAAGTTTTAATGTTGCCGATGCATTTATAAGGGAAAAGAAAACAAGGGGTGGATCATGCATTCTGGTCCATGAATCTTATAAGTTTAAACAGAGAAATGACTTATCTGTGTTGAACGAGGAATTAATATTTGAAGGTTCTTTTACAGAAATACTAGATTTAAATTTACTAGTTATTTCTGTTTATATAATCCCTGTTTATAATATTACTAATTTATTCTTGGATAAATTGGAACAATTAATGACACTCCTAAAAAAGGAACGTAAGGGTAAATTTATAATTATTAATGCTGATTTTAATATTGATATTTCAAGGAATACTTATTTCTCTTCCAAATTAAACGAGATTATGGCGTGCAATGGTTTTAGTCTAAATTTCAATGAACCTACCCGAATAAGTATGAGAACAAAAACATGCATCGACAATATTGCAACTAGCAGAAACTATTATGTTAGTGTTAAAAGAAGCTTGGAGCTTGGCTTGTCGGATCACCAGGCACTACTTGTCGATTTACCAGTTAAGGGCAAAGTTTTGTCAAATACCCCTGGTGTTGCTACTAGAAAAAGAATTTTTAATGAGGCAAATATAAAGGAATTTGTGTGTGCCATGACATCTAGTTTTGCTTTTCATTTTGATAGTTCATTTGATGTTAATATAAATTATAATAGCTTTCTAAGACATTTTTTACTTGTCTTTAATCAAAGTTTCCCTTTAAAAGCAACAACCAAAAGCTTAGGAATCATTAAAGTTAACATAAAATTAAATTGGTTAACAGCTGGTATTAAGATTTCCAGCAAAAGAAAACGGTACCTTCATCATGCAGCTAAATTAAATAAAGACCTACATTTTTTACAATATGTAAGAAAGTACAAGAAAATTTTTAATAACGTAGTAAAAAGAGCTAAACAAATTGCAAATTGTAAATTCATTGAAGAGTCTAAAGACAAATGTAGGGCTTCTTGGAGCATTGTTAAAAACGAAATTGGTCAAACTCGATGTAAGTAGAAATACAATTGAGGATTGTAACTTAACCAATCCATTAATCAGTGAAAGCTCCAAAATAGTAGCAAACAGATTTAATAATTATTTTGCAAACATTGCTTCAAATTTGAGTCTGCCTAAGGTCGGTGGCAATTACCTACAAAATAGTTATAAGGATAGATTTGTAAATTCCATTTTCACTTTTGAGCCTGTAAATGAGATGGAAATCTGTAAGACAATTAATTCATTAAAAAATAAAAAAGCTGTTGGATGGGATGAAATACCAATTTCAATTCTAAAAGTGTCTGCAAAGTTAATATCTGGTCCACTGACTGACATAATTAACCAAAGTTTAGAAATGGGGATTTTCCCTGATAGTCTGAAGTTTGCTGAGGTTACTCCTGTTTACAAGAAAGGTGATAAAGGATCAATAAGTAATTACCGCCCAATATCAGTTTTACCAAATTTCTCAAAGGTTTTTGAAAAAGTTTTAAATTCTAGGCTCTACAATCATATAAATGATAAAAAATTATTCCTTCCCAATTTGGGTTTAGAAGAGGATTGAGTACTGGGGATGCCCTTATTCACTTTGTAAATGAAGTTGCAGCGGCCTTGGATGGGTCACAGAGTACAGATGGTGTTTTCTGTAATCTATCCAAGGCTTTTGATTGTGTTGATCATTCTATTCTGTTGGGGAAATTGCAGGGATATGGAATTAAAGGTAGATGTTTGTTGTTGATTAAGTCGTATTTGCAGAACCGTATGCAGAGAACAACTGTCTACAGGAAAAATGAAAGATTCATATCTGATTGGAATTCAGTGTCATATGGTGTACCACAGGGATCCATACTAGGCCCTCTATTATTCCTCATTTATATAAATGATATTTCTTATAATACAAATTTGAAATTGATATTATTTGCAGATGGTACAACTGCAGTAATTAAAGAAAACTGCATTAAAAATTTATCTAGTACAGCAATTCGGTCTCTAAACGAAATTAAATTGTGGTTTGGTGAAAATGGACTTTTGCTAAATCTTGAAAAAACAAACATAATTGAATTCAAGACAAAAGAGAATTTTACAAAAAATGATAATATTCCAAATAGTGTAAAATCTCACAAATTTCTAGGAGTGTATATAGATGATTGTCTAAATTGGAAGACTCATCTTGATTATCTGAAGGGCAAACTTAGACAAATAACCTATGCTTTCTATATTTTAAAAAGGTGTGTTCCAACGTTGACCTGTAAGACGGTTTATCATGCATATGTAGAATCCGTGTTGAGGTATGGCATAGTCATGTGGGGAAATGCAGTGGGTGTTGACAAGGTTTTTTTGCTCCAAAAAAAAATTTTACGGACGATGACTAATCTGCGTCAAAGAACTAGTTGTAGGCCAGTTTTTAAAAATTTAAAAATGTTTACTTTATCTGGACTGTATATATATGAAGTTTTAGTCTGGGTCCACTCAAACAGAAAAATGTTGGATGAAAATTGCTTTAAACATAATTACTGCACCAGAAACAAAGAAAATTACAGATTTCCATCCCATCGTTTGAAATTGTTTGAAAATACCCCACATTACATGGGTCTAAAATTGTACAATGTATTACCAAATAGGTACAAATGTTTAAATGAAATGCAGTTTAAGGGTGAAATAAGAACAGAGATTGTAAACAAAGCTTATTATAATGTAGATGAATATTTTGCATGTCCACTTTAAAAAAAGAGTAGTTTTTAATAATTTTAATGTGAAATTTGTTTTATATTTTAAGATTGACAATGCGCCTATTTCTGTAAGAAATGTTTTTTTTTGTGCAATAAATCAAATAAATAAATAAATAAAATATATAACTGCAATTAAAAAAAGATATTTTAAAATGCTGTTTATTTTCGTAGCCAGCAGTAGTGGCCTCCCGAGCATTCGAGTAATTTCATGTTGTCCAGCACTGCTGGCCATCTGAGCTATGAAACGCAAGTAATTAATTCCGACTTGAGGCGTAAATGGCTGCGGCCAGCAGTGCTGGCCACTCGATCTATGCGCTCAACTTATACTAATGGTACCCGAGTGCAAAGGGTTAAAATACAATTAGTTTACAAATCAATTCTAAGTAGTCTCATACAAAACTTATACTTAAATTATAACAAACAAGTTTTTAAATAATTTTTGGCACACAAAAAGCTTATGTTCTCGAACACTGCAAGAACCACAAGCCTATTCACTCATATGAACACATCTACAGGGTGGGCGAAAAGTCCCTACCCACTGCTGGAGTTAATAAATAAAACAAAAGTTAAGTAGTATAAAATAACATTAATATTTCAACTTTTTTCCATTTTACAATGCTTACATTATTAAGGATCCAAAACATCTGTGTGCATCCCACCATTGTCAACGCACAGTTTGATTCGGCGCCATGTCCGTTGATTCATCCTTTTCAACAAATCTGGTGTGACTGTTGTAAAGGCAGCACGAACTGCTTCCTTCAGCTGATCATTTGTGGTGTATCGTTGTTTCCGCACCTCTTCTTTAATAATACCCCAGAGTGCATTATCCGGAGTGGTAAGGTCCGGACTTCTTGGGGGCCAGGGCAATGGGGAAGGGGCGTTATCTGATCCTCGACCAATCCAGCGGTCCGGTAAAACTTGGTTAAGGCGCCTTCGAACTGCCAATGCAAAATGCGGTGTAGAACCGTCCTGCTGAAACGTAACGGTATCCATTAATCCTAAGGCAGTCAGTTGTGGGAACATCCACTCGTTCAGCATCCTCAGATAAGTTTCTTGATTTACGGACCCATCAAAAAAATAAGGGCCAAACAGATGCTTGCCTGTAATTCCTGCCCAAATCATCACATGTGGTGGATTGTTCTCAATTTCTTCATAAAAATGAGGATTTTCTTTTGCCCAGAAATACACGTTTCGATTGCGTGAGCTGCGATAAATTGTGCATTCATCAGAGAACAAGACGTTACATTTAGCTGCATTTGTACGGAAACGCTGGAGCATCAATTGGCATGCTTCGACACGTTTTCCAAATCACTATCACTTAACTCATTTACTGACACCGGACGGTAGCATTTAATTTTTAAGTCTTTTCGAATATGATCTCTCATTGTCGACCGTGGAATGTCTAACTCTGCTGAACGTTTAAGCGTAGATTTCATTGGCGATCGCTGAATTGACTCCTCCACAGCAGCACAACTCTCGACACGAGTGCTTGGCCTCCCACTACGTGGTGCATCAAGAACACTTCCCGTTGCAAAAGCTTTGTTTGCCCACGTCAACAAAGTTTTTCGATTTGGTGACGGTTTTCCAAAACGCACAACAAAGTCGTCCATCAGTTCATCCATCGTTTTTCCACTTCTTGGATGTTCATGAACCCAAACACAAGCCACCAGACGCTCCTCAATAGTGAACACACTTGTATCCGCCATCTTGTCGCTCTCCAGACTGGCAGACAATGGCTTGACCTTGGCTGCACCTGTCGCCCCCCCCCAACCACCCCACCACTCGTGCTCCTGACCCGCCTCCATCTATAATGCGCTGTTTGTACTATGGTATGATGGGGCTGGTAAAACTTTGCAGCAGTGGGTAGGGACTTTTCGCCCACACTGTATTTACCTCAATTAAAAAACCTTGCTAAAATTGTGTAATTTTTTCCACCTCTATAAGCATTAAAAAAAGTAACCATAATTTTACTTCCTCATAAATCGAGTCAGTTTAATCTTGTAATTCAACTCTAAACGCATTATATTTTATAAAATTATTTGATCAAGCATCTGAACCAATTACGTGAGTTGAGCAAATTTCCAAAATTAAGTGTACCTATGTGTTTTAGGGTTTCAACTGTTTGGGAAATTGGTCCACTCACGAAATCGCTATATGCGTGTACATTTATTAGTAGAATTTGTTTGAACCTCAGCCTCCAGCCCTAGGTCACGCTTTGATTCGCTCGTAGTAGAAAAACTCGCTTTCCGAGTTTGTAAGTATCCTAGCTGTCGGCATCAGATTAGAAGCTGCCTCAGCAGGTACTATTATGGTATTTTACGTTTTGATCGATTTAGGGAACCAGACAAGCTATAAGGTCATATAAAAAAACATAATCTCCTGTATTAATTTTTGTAGATAAAACAAAAAATTAAATTCTAATATAAAAAAACTCAAAGAAAGCTTACTTCCGGTTATTCGATTTTATGGTTAACGAACTCGTCCGAACGACTTATAAAACCATAAAATGTAATTTTTTTAACCAAATCAGACATAAATTGCGGCCGTTAGAATACAAACACTTGTAAATATATAACAATGACACCTAAAATGTGTTCTGGGGACTATGATCGGTGCTCATTCACCACTCCCGACCTTAGGTCTCACAAGAAACACTGCAATAGCTCATATTTCCTAATAAACAATAGGCTACTACTATATAAAGTCCATATAACAATGCGTCCATAAACAAGAAAGTGATAGAGGCTATTTTGGAACAGGTAGGATCTAAATACATTGATTTATTAAAATAAAACCAAGATAAACAGCACCAAGTGCTAAAACGCACTCGCTGAGGCTATTTGCTGTGTCCACACTTTTGCGTTTTTCTTTTCAACTTTCTTATCAACTTTCGTTTCATCTTGCGTTTAACGCATGCTGTACCAAGCAAGCTTTTGGCGCATGCCTTCAACTTTGTCCACATTTATGCGTCATTTGTATGCTTTAAGCAGGATTGTTTTGGCCAAAATGGATGACGCAGTGGTGTTAGCTGGTATTAGTGTAGCTTGTACATTGTTATCAAAAGTGCGAAAACGTAAAAGAAAACCTCGATCTATGTGGATAAGTGAGTACTTGAAAAGAAGGAACTATGGTATATTGAATGATTTGGAGCAGAACGAAAATTTGTTATTTAAAAATTTTACCAGAATGAGTCGAGAAAACTTTTATACCCTTCTACATATAGTGAGACCAAAAATAGAAAATAATGATACTTACTTCAGAGATGCTGTTCCCCCAGAGATCAGGCTAGCTATATGTTTGAGATATTTAGCAACGGGTGACTCATTTACATCTTTGATGTACTTATTCAGAGTTTCAAAGCAAATTATTTCGTCGATGTTGCCAGGGGTGTTAACAGCAATAATTGAAGGACTTAGAGAATTTGTAAAGGTAAGTGTTTTATTTATATAAAATATAAAGTGATAAAAAATGTAAAAAAAACAGAACTCTATGTTAAAGCAAAATAATTAATATAAAACTACTTTTTGGGTTTGTCCCCTGCAATTTTATAAGTAAGGAATTCTGTAACAGTGTTTGTGGCAGTAGATGGTATATTTATAATTTCACAAACATCGTTAGACGTTTGTGATGGACTACTGTCTACTATAACGGTTTCACCCACAGTAACATATTGTTGGAATTGGGAGCTTGATGTGCTATCCATTTCCTCCATTTCTATTTCGAAAAGAATATTCTGAATTCTGTTTCTGGCTATAGCTTGGTTTCGAGGAGTTAGTTTTCTTAGTTGCGAAGCCACCAACTGACCAAAAACTGCGCTGTCATCTTATGAATTCCTTCGCTGCTACGTCGAGGAAAGCGTATGCTCGGTCTTCTTTTGTTTTTTCGTCATCTAGTTTCCTTTTCACATTCCTGCGATTTCTCAGTGATGTGACAAACCTTTCCTGAGCACCATCTTTTTCAGTACATTCATCAGTAACTTGCTCTAAAGCTTGGGGAGAGAAACCGGTCTCCTGTCTTTCCTGGAACAATACAATTTGCCTGAGTAATTAAATATTTATAAAAAAATAGGTTTTAATAATATATTTTTTTTTTAGGTACCTGTCGACAGCAATGAATAAAAAAGAGTAGCTCATGATTTCAATAACCTGTGGAATTACCCACACTGTATTGGGGCCCTCGATGGTAAACATATACAAATTCTACGCCCAGAAAATACAGTTGCAGATTTCTATAATTACAAAGGTACACACAGTATTGTTTTAATGGCGATAGCTGATGCCCATTACAATTTCCTATATGTCAACGTGGGCTGTCAGGGAAAGATATCAGATGGAGGTGTTTTCAAATACACCACCTTTCATCGGAAATTGATTTCAAACGACCTCGGTGTACCACAAGAAGAACCATTATTAGGTTGTTCTCAACCCGTCCCTTACGTTTTACTTGCTGATGATGCATTTCCCTTGACAGACAATATTATGAAACCTTATGTAACAGATCTATATAGAGGATCACCAGAGAGATACTATAATTACAGACATTCTAGAGGAAGAGTTGTCGTTGAAAATGCATTTGGTGTGATGTCAGCAGTTTTTAGAGTATTTTGTAAACCTATAGAAGTAAAAGTGGAAAGCACTGTTGTTGACATAGTCCTTGCTTGTGTATATCTCCACAACTTTCTCCGTTCACAACCAGATGGATGTAGACACTACGCCCCGCCGGGTACTTTTGACCGAGAAAATCTTGTCACGGGTGAGGTGGTTTCAGGCAGTTGGAGGAGTGTAACATCTGGGGATACCGGCATGAGACCACTGCCATCATTTCCAAGGAATATGGCACAAAGAGCAAAAGCTGTTAGATCTGAGTTCAAGGATTATTTTTTAACTGAAATTGGTTCTATTCCTAAATAAATTACAATAAGTAAAATCTTTCTTGGTTGTATCACTTCATTTTGTACTCAGGCCTACAGTGAACTAAAAGATAAAAATGTTATCGTAATTCTTTGTAATATTATATGCTTACCATTCAAATAAAAATTTTCTTGTATTACTATAATAATTATATTATAATTACTTACCGTTATGTCTTCTTCTACAAAATCTCTGTCTTCTACGTTGGGGGAGATTTCATCTTGCAACAAGTCCTTTGTAAATCGTGGAGCTAACGTATCTCCGATAAACAGCAAGGATTTATACGCAAACCACGATGTCTCGTACTTTTCATCTGCCCCAGCGCCACTTGTTTTCACTAAAATTTTCTGCTGCTCTTTCGAAAAATAGGACCGCAGGTTTTTAATTTTTGTTTTCACACCTTTTACTGTCATGTTGTATTTCTTGCTTAATGCTTCGTAAGCATCATTCCGTTTGTATAGGCCTTATCACTTGTGTCCCATAGCACAGGATGACACCTGTAGTCTTCAATAAAATTCAATGTTACTTTATCTGAACTCATGTTTAAATATAGTAAATACACAACAGTAATAAATAACTAACTTCACATAACCTAAAATTACACATACACACTTAATAAACACCAAAACCAAAAATATAAACTTTTAATCAAGGTAAGACTGTTTTTAGGACATAGGATAAACCTTCTAGGATAAACTCCTAACCTTAGACAGGCAAAATCGCACAGACAATCGCAAGAAGATCAACAGTTGTCATTCTGCGTACGTTGCAGCATGCGCGTACGAAATCTGGTGGATTTCTCTGAAAAAAGGAATGCCACACCGCATGCGTCACGTGCTTTATCGCATGCGCTTTCAGCATGCGTCAAGAGCACGCAAAATCGACCAAGTGTGGACATAGTGGTTGAGATGGAAAACTTTCTGATTATAACTAGGCTATTTGGCTTTCATAAACCTTAAATACTTTTTCCCATACAAGCTGGTAAAAGTTCGGCGGAACTTTACTATTCGACTCTAGGCTAACCTAGAGCTAACAAAAATGCAAAAATAATTTTAAAAATACCTAAAAGGTTCTAACCTAACCTATTTAGTCACAGTATGTTTACCTGTATTCAACATTTACAGTAGAATGTAAAACAATGTCGTTGTCTGCAAAAATATTAGGCTAGAGTCGAATAGTAAAGTTACGATAAAAGTTCAGATGGGTTGGGTCACATTTATTTCTACATACTGCAAAAAACCGCCTAGCCTATTTTTCTGTATCTAAGCCTAGGCCTACATTCTAAAACTATAGACTCCACTATTTTTGTAAACTAGTTAAATCACAGACTTTACTGTCTTTGTCAATTATACAAAAAATTATAATAGGCATTCTACTTGAATAGTAGCTTTTTTAATAGTTCACCGTTCAGCCAGCTACAGATTAAGATGTGTGTAACAGCATCGCGAAATCTACAAGCTCACAATCGTTATTAAGATATAAAATTGGTCACTAATATTAGATAGATGGTTAAGAGTAAACAGTAACGTCTGTAGTTTTAGAAGATGTAAAAACAAACTACACTTGCATGATCACCAGTAAGTTAATTACATTCTTATAATAGGCCACTACAAATAATTTATTGGGAGTAAACCGCTTATATAGGCCAAGCTACAGAATATTTTTTGTTATTGAAATTTAACTTAACTTCCCTATTAAAACTAACAAAAAATACTAAACCTTTGTTACATTCGATACAATCTCAGCGAGGTGTAAAGGAAAATAACTAAGGTAAAGTTTGTATAGAATATAAATATTGACATAACCACAGCATTTTAATATGAATTAATTTTAAAAAAAAACTGAGCTTACCACTTATTGCGTTTTTCTTTTCTGGATGATTTAAACAAATTTGAGCTATGCCTGTTTCATCATTTAATAAAATATCAACTGAGCCTCCTGAAAATTGTTTAAATTCTTTTCTTATTTGAGACAAATCTTTTAATAAATTCGATGATGCTTCAAGGCTATTATTTGATAGATTTCTACCGAAAACCCAAGGAATAATATTTTGTAGTAATCGTAACATCGTACCATGCATATAAAAAATATTTTAGTTAGGCCTAGCCTAGGCGAATGCAATTTTAGAGCTAAACATTCAAGGTTGACACTATATTCAGAAAAATTACTTTCTTTTATTATGATTAAAAATAAATTATTTTAAAACTGCAATTAACTTCACTTCAAACTAAAACAATTACTTTTAAGTTAATTGCTATTTTAACAGGTTATAACGTAAACAACAGACTGAAATAATTAACTTTGATTTGCTGGTCGACCACCTGTTTCTTCTTTCCCCGCCATCCCTACTATTTTATAACACAGATGACTTTGCTGTATTGTGATTGTGCCGTTTGTTAGTCAGCTGTTTGAGAAGGTTAAACTTTTTTGTCGGCTGAGTATTATTGCAATCTAAAATTTTAACCTTGCATTTGAATTGTTATTGTGGGAAGTATTTTAATATTAATGACGCGTACAACAATAATCATTCTTTACAAGTTGTAGCAGGAAATTTGTACTTTGCTTAATGTGTTTTTGTTTGTGATGTTTCATTCTACTTGTCAAGATTTCAGGCAGAATAGAACTTGATTTCTTCAAATAGTTTTATGTTGAACTTTGATCTCGAGCTTTGTGATTGTAATTGTCTATAATAAAAATAGTAGGCCTACTGTATTTTGTTGAAAAAAACTTTTAAAAGATTAGAGAATTTAACTTTGTATGCTAGAAAAGGAAAATAAATCAGATCAGTTGTAGTTGGTGCACACTTAACTTACCATGGCTCAAGTGCATTTAGTTTTACTTCCTCTATTGTTCTTAATTTTAGGTAAGAAAATCTCATTTTAATTATAAATTTTGTTACTATTCATTTAAAATTCTCTATTGTTGATTACAACAATTTCCTTTATTAGTTTGTATAGGGAATAAATTTACTTTTAACTTAGTCACTTTAATTAGAATAGGCCTAATTATATTTTTCAGTTTTGTATAGGATTTAAATTATTTTGATTTTCACTAATACCAAGTTTTAAGAACCACTTTTAAATAGGTAGTCCTACAGGGATTTTTTGAATGAAAGGACAAATCAATCATGTTTCTAGAAACTGTTCAATTTGGGGAATCGCTTTATAATACATCCATGGATGTCCACAAATTATACACCCCCATTAAATTAAATTGAGTAGGCCTATCATCTGATTGAAACTTTATTAGGACGACCAGTTGTCAAAAAATTAATATAATGCCTCAGGGAATGTTTCTTATACATGTGATGGATAAAGAAATAAAATTAATTTCTTATAATAGGCCTACCTATTTTGTACTATTTGGTCATAGGAAATTGGGTATGTAGGCTATATAAAATGTGGACGTCCGTGTGCAGATGGATTTAGTATTAGTTTGGTGAAAGTAGGCTACATTCAATCTAAGTGTAATAATGTAGCCTAATTTTTGGGACTTAAGTTAGTTTTCAATTTATAATAATTTTTTCTGATAGACCTATAGTTTTGGTTCCTCTATTAAACTTTCATAAAAACCTTAAAGGGGACTATCGGAAAAATTTGTCCCCTAACTAACTGGGAACATATTGTGACTGGCAACTGTAAGTTAGTTCAGGTTCATGTTTTGTCTATTTTTAGGTTGATATTGTATGTTTGAAAATCTAAACCACTACTGTACTGTACTTTAAGCTGTGTTGCTGAATCGAAACAAAATCGTGCATTTAAGTTGTTGTTTCAAGATTTGACTTCTTTTTCTGAATGATTAAGATGGTTTCATCAGTTTAATTTTATTATTTAGCATTGTTGAGTGTAAGCCTGTCTTATTAAAAAAGAATTGGATGTAGATGACATAAAGGATAACAAGATACTACATAAGGTGTTGGAGAACTGAACCAGAGAAAAGATGTTTGGAAATTTGTTGATAGTTTAACAAACGGACAGATATGAATTTTAAAGCATTCTTGAGAATCTAATATCACTTTATAATAATTATTGTAAATGATTGTTCAATGAGATAGTACATAAAAATATTAAGCTATGATTTAATAGTTAATGTTTCTTTTTCTTCTGGAAATCCCCATAACATGTTACACCTATGTTAGTACAATCTGAATTACGTTCTAGATGTGTAATCAATTTTATCAACTAAAACTTATAAGGATAAAACTTGTTGTTATAGTAGGTGTGCTCATTGTTCATTGATAATCAATAACTATTATTTGTTGTAATTTAATAGAGTACACTACTATCAAAATCAAGTAAGATTTAATTAAATGTCATTATATTCTATGTTTCTTTTAAGACATAAACAATTTACTAATTTTTATAGATAGAAATAACCAAATGGTAAAATCTCACAATTATAATTTATTACTTGAGCAACATATGTTTCACCGTTAGGTATCATCATGTAGCCTACCTTATTCAAGAACGCGTCCGATTTACATCCGGTCTTACCAACTTTTACATCCTGGGTTGTGGAGAAATATTTTCCAAAGACAGGATGTTGACATCCGGTGACCCCAATAACAGTTAAATGCCACTTTCAAAATATTTACCAATAAACAAAACAATAAATATGTTGCACAGTCCCGCATTAACGCCCGCGCCGATCCTCGCACGCGCACTCACAAGCGCCCGCGCCACTTATAAGTAACTATCAATCATGCGACTATTTGATTACATGTAAATATGAAAAACAATAGACGTTGGTACATTCTCTCAAACTAGTCGAAATATTCCATAGGTAAACAATTTAACGATATAATCTCGTGACTTTGATGGAGCGGAATGAACCGAAATACGGGTGTGTATAAAACGCGGAACGTGCTGACCAATGGACCGGTGCAGATCGAAGCGAGACGCGAAGCGAAGTAAATTCAAAATTCTTTTTTTTTAAGAAATCGGAGGACCTATTTCGCGAAGCGAAGTGAATTCGAAAACTTCGTTTTTTTTACATTGAATTAAAAAGCTTCGAATTTTAGACAAAAACGCGGAACATGCTGACCAATGGACCGGTGTGGACCGAAGCGAGTCGTGAAGCGAGTCACGAAGCGAAGCGAAGTAAATTCAAAATTCTTGTTTTTTAGAAATCGGAGAACCCAAATCGCGAAGCAAAGTGGCAAAGTGATTTTAAAAACTTCATTTTTTTTCATTAAAATTAAAAACTTTGAATTTTAGACAAAAACGCGGAACTTGCTGACCAATGGACCGGTGCGGACTGAAGCGAGTCGCGAAGCGAAGTAAATTCCAATTTTTTTTTTTAAGAAATCGCAGGACACAAATCGCGAAGCGAAGAGGCGAAGTGAATTTTAAAACTTTTTAAATTGAAATTACAAAACTTCGAATTTTAGACATCGGTGGACCAAATCGCAAAGCGAAGAGGCGAAGCAAAGTAAATTAACAATTCTTGTTTTTAAGAAATCAGTGGCCCGAAATCACGAAGCGAAGTAAATTCGAACACTTCGGTTTTTACATTTAAATTTTTACACATATTTTTTGATATCGGAACGAAAAGCAAAGCGAAATAAATTTGAAAACTTTTTTTTTTTACTTTTAAATTAAAAACTTAAATTTTTAAACATCGGTGGACCGAAATCGCGAAGCGAAGTGACGAAGCGAAGTGAATTTGAAATTTTTTTTACATTTAAACTAAATAACTTCGATATTTAGTCATCGGTGGACCGAATGGCAATGCGAAGTAAATTAAAAATTCTTGTTTTTAAGAATTCAGTGGCCCGAAATCACAAAACGAAGTAAATTCGAACACTTCGTTTTTTACATTTAAATTTTTACACTTCTATTTTTTGACATCGGGGGAACGAATCGCAAAGCGAAGTGGCAAAGCGAAATAAATTTGAAAACTTTGTTTTTTTTTTACTTTTAAATTAAAAACTTAAATTTTTAAACATCGGTGGACCGAAATCGCGAAGCGAAGTGAATTTGAAATTTTTTTTTACATTTAAACTAAATAACTTCGATATTTAGTCATCGGTGGACCGAATCGCAATGGGAAGTAAATTAAAAATTCTTGTTTTTAAGAAATCAGTGGACCGAAATCGCAAAGCGAAGTTAATTAAAAACCGTCGTTTTTTTAACATTTCAATACATTATTGGATATTTAAGATATAGTAGTGATTATTTATTTAATTTTTGATAATTTTATTTCATAAAAAAGTATATAAGGATACTTGTTGGATATAGTCAATCGATGGGTCAGTTGGAGCGAAGTTCAATTATGAACGATTGCTCACATCAGTAATTCGATGAAAATTATGTATTATGTATAAAATCTTATTATGTATCATTCTAAATGTTTGCGCAAGTTATTAGACATATATTAGTGGACTTTGAGGATGTAAAAGCGAGTCGCGGTCAGAGTGAAGTCGGGAATCGGACACTGGTATGCAAGGTTTTTATTATTTAAAATTATGTATTTCGATTAAATATGATGTCATTATATTACCAAATGAACATATACTAATAAAATAATTTGTAAATACTCAAATACAAAGTAATTGTCCTCCATTCCCGCTACAAGCCCGAAGCGAAGTGAATTAATAATCTGCGGAATATTAGATTTCACTCTATAAATCTTTTAAAATTATAGATTTTATATTTTTAACATTTTTCATCTATAAATACGTGTATTTTGTACCCTATACAGAAATAATTGTGCAAAAAAAATAAGATACCGGTATAGGCTATTGCAGAAACTTATTAAATGTGAGCACAGTCGGTAGTTGGTGAAATTCCATAATTAATGTAAAACATTAACACTCAGTCCTCATTATAAATTTCACAAAACACAAATATATTTGTAACAGCTGAAGCATCATTGGAAAACTAAACTAAAAATTACAACTGAAAACAACATCCAGGTTAAGAGGGTGGGTAAGAAGAGACAAGGGAAGGGAAGGGACCTGGCCTTGGAGTACCTAGCTGAATGAAAACAAAGGAGATAGATGGGTTATGTACCTGTTCATTTAGGCTTAGAAACATGGCAATTGTATACAGATCTGTTAATTTGTAAAATTTCCAAACTATTTAGTTTTTTATTTTTCTATTCAATATGCAAAACTTTCACATTATCTTAGGGATTAAAAGAATGTCTGTTGATACTACAGTACTTATTAAATAAACAAAGAGTCCAGTAATCTGTTCCAAATCTAAACAACTGTTGTCTAGCATTCCCATCAAGCACATATAAAACATCATCCACACCTATATCAATAAACAATTTTCTTTAATAATGGATAATTAACATTAAATAATTTACTTTCAAAGTTTTTCATCAAAATTTCAGCCAAAAATGGAGACAAATTAGAGACCATCGCAAGGCCTTCAATCTGACAAAAAAAATGTTCCATTAAATTGAAAATAATTTTGGTCAATACATGTAAACATCTCCCTCAAGTTGTTTTTTTTAAATTATCATCAGCATTAGTATTTGTTAATGTTTCATGGATGATGGACTTCTTCACGGGAATGCTAGTAAATAAACTTATAACGTCAAAAGAAACTATTTTAGCATTTATCAGAACATTTACATTTTTAATTTCATCGACTAAACTAATACTATTTCTAATGCTAAATTCAGATTGGAAATCAGTAATAAATCTATAAATAGAGGTGGCTTTCTGAACTAATTAATAAGTAGGAGCATTAACAAAGGAAACGACTGGCCGGATAGGAATGCCGGATTTGTGTATTTCAGGCCTGTATTACTATCAAATGTCAAATATGTAGCCTGATGATGCCTAACGGTGAAACATATGTTGCTCAGTAATAAATTATAATTGTATAATTTTACCTTTTAGTTATTTCTATCCCTATTATGGAGTTTCACCAAGTACCAACTGTTTTTACCTTAAATTCTCACTCATTTTTGTTCAATCTTATCTTGGGCTCCATAACCATTGCTAACACATTTCAGATAGTTTCATATTAGCAAAAAAACAAACACTTGTTATATAAAATCCCATTTCAGGAGCGCAGAATGCCCTTAAATAAAAATGTTACGACTCATACTTGTTCAAAGGAAGATTCATAAACCAATCTCTCTTGAGATAAACTAATCTCTCTCTCTCTCAAAGAGTTGGCTGTAGGCCTACTCTTTGATGTAGCCACGAAAATTTAACTGTAGTAAAAAGTAATTGATATTATTATTATTATAAATCAATTTAATTTGGTTCTGATAAGTCATTGGAAAAATTGTTTCAGGTCTAAATGCCGAAGATGTACCTAAATTTAGTCCATACTATTCCGTCAAAGGAGTCTTGTATATTCCTTATGCAGAATTGAGAGAACCGTTTTCTGCCTGGTTTGATAGTACTGTAGGATCCAGTCGTATTGATTACTATGGAGGTAAGTTGTAATTAGGCTAGTTAGCTAACAAGAAAAACTCTAAGCCTGCAATGATTGCTTGCAGCAGATTTAAAAATAGACAATCATTAAAAATAGTGTACCATCATGGTTGCTATCAAAACAACATTAAAATATTATCATTTTTATAATGAAAATGTATAAACCCTGTATATTACATCTGAATTTTGATATGTTCTGTAGATAGCCTATGTCAAATGCATCTGTTTCACTCTTCTGTCTTAAGTAGGCCTAAAAATTGAATAAAAAATGTATTCCTTACTCTTGCTAGTATAGCAAATAATATAACAGAGCTATATTATCCTAAATATTGTTAGATATTTTAGTAAAATTGTACATACCAAAATTAAATAATATTTTTCTGAATATGTTTAAAATTACTATATGCTATTACTAGGCTATATTTAAAAAAAAGATCAAAATTTATTACTAACTGCAGGGCTGCATAATAATTCGATCACACAGCTGAACCGCTGATGTGAGTTGAGCAAATTTCCAAAATTAAGTTTATGTGTTTCAACCAACTATTTTGGAGTTGGTCTACGCGCCAAGGCGCTGAAAAAACTGCCTGTGTGTACAAAATATATTAGTAGAATTCCATCCCCGGCTCATGCACCGCTTTATTCTGCTTGCAGCTGTTGCGATTTTACACCTAGACATTGCGGCCTCGGATTATGGACTGCTTTGCTCGCAGCGAACTAAATCATTTCGCGAATTGCATAACAGCCATCAGAAGCTGGCGCCCATGTAAAATCCCCACGTGGATTTAACTGGATACTTTAAGGTTATAACCAAGCTATAAGGTCATGTAAAAAAAAAACGAGCGGAACCTTCTTCTATATTTATTTTTTTAGATAAAACCCCAAAAAAAATTTTATTTTATTACGAAAAATCTAAAAAGATTGTTACTTCCGATTAAAACGTGCTTCTGGTTGTTGGATTTTTGTGACTATTGATTTTGTCCAAGCGACAGAATAACAACGTGTGTACCAGTCGGACATAAAATGTGGCCATTAGAGTGTGAACACTACATACATATATATATATAATGTTTAATTTGACACCCCAAAACGTGTTCTAGGGACCATGATCGGTAATCATTAACCACTCCCGACCTTAGGTCTCACTGTTAGAGTCACTGCAATAGCTTATCTTTCTTATAAAAATTCCCTAATAAAATATATGCATGTTTAAAAAAAAGTATAGTTCGCACTCTTACAAATTTTCATAAATAATCAATTGGAAAATGGCTGAATAGATTACATGACAAAAATAATATTGAAGACGATAAGTTTTATAATCGGTATTACATCAATATTACATTAATTACATCAATATGGACAACCTAAAACTTTGTAGCTCAATAAATCAAAAGTTTTTTATTGTTAGTTTGTAGCCCTAAAAATCTTATGTCCCTAAAAAACACAAAGAAGTGTTGATAAAATAATATCATTTGTTGTAATACCCAACACCAAAGCGATCCTTAACACTTCTGTCTAGGTAAATGTTTTGTTCTTTAATAAGTTCCATTACTAATTGTCTTTGGAAGTATTTTTTAATTGTCTGATAATAAAGATTGGCGGTGTATTCATAAGAGTAAATCATTTTCCTTCGTTCATTTATTTGCCGCATCAGATAGAGCAGGGTTTCACATGAACTTAATAACACACAATAATGTTAATATGTTCAAACTATTGGTTATCTGTAGCAAAAAACAACTAGGTAACTTAAATAATAATGGCTTTATCTTGCAAAATATAATAGAATAGGTTGTTTAATCTTGAGAAATACAATCTTCAAAGACCTTACATTTGTGCAGTTCACAATATTATCAGTTTTTGATAAGGTAGCAAAATTATTGTTTTTATTAAGAAGTATTTAGGGGCACGCACGATTCCTTTTCTTCTTTAGAGTATTTCTGATAATTTACCAATAATATTTTTTGTATAAATAAAAATTCTTAAGTGAAAATTGATTAAATTAAGATCTTTTTGTAAAATTTCTAATTGTTTAACTGATAATTCTCTTTGTTAAAATGTTGTCTACATGGTTTTAAATATGTTGACAATAAAAGCTGTTTTTTCGACTTTAACTGATTTTGATAAGATAGTTTGTTCTAAAATGTGTAGGGCCTATAAGTCATAATCAAGCCTGAGGTAGAAAAAGTTTAACAAGAAAAGAATAGTTACTCTTTATCTACGATTATTTTTTTTTATTATTAAACGTAAAACTTTTGCTTTAAGAAGTGCTAAAAACATCCTCATATGATTTTAGGTTTTGGCGTTTTGGGAGAATCTATCAGACTTATGGTTGGGAACAAATTATGTATATAGTGTCTAGAAAATACTATCCCAAATTACATTACAGCAAAAAATAAGAGAAAAAAAGTTTCAATAAACATAGGTACGGAAATGCTTTATTTTCAAATTATCCGCTGTTTGGTTCTTTACTAAACACTTAATATCTTTGGAAATATAAACAATATTGACCTCAAATTTGGCTTAAATATTTGTTACGTAACATTTTACACTTGCACAAAAAACCAGAACGTTCTTTTGTATACTTTAAAAATGGCGGACATTTAAAATGTTTAATGTGTAATATCTCTAAAACCGCTAACTTTACAAAAAATTTATTAAACAAAAAAGGCTAATTTTTTAATTACAAACAAAACAGTTTTAAAATTTTCTTCGTAGCTCAAAATATAACCGAGTTATCAGCTAAAAACCAATTTCTTATCATTTTCCAATTTTTTATCATCAGCTAATAATTTCTTATCATTTTTTAACCCTTTCCACTTGAGTGTCGGGGCAGCCACGCACCCTACTAATCCGCGCGAACTCCTATGTCGTGCGAGCCCCGAACTCGCAATGGCAACATTCTTTGATTGCTTTTGAACGGACGCAGTTACTTTGATGACCGCTGCTATTGTTGAAGTTTGAGATGTCCTGCTATCTGTGGAATTTTTTTAGAACTATTTGAGTTCAGTTTCTGTGGTAGATAAATCTTAGAAAATGTAATGTTTGCCGTCTTTGGCCGCTCTGTAAACAGCTGTTCGTTGTTTGGTTCCTACTTACTACGCAGTGTTTTAGTGAGCTTACGCGTTGTTTAAAAAAAAACTTGTTTTTCAATTATGATTTTTTTTATAATGTATTATTGCGTCTAAAACATTTTTAAACCACTTGATTTTGTTTGTAAGGGTATAACCAACAAACAACAAATATAGGTCACTCGTTGAAAATGTGTCCAAAATTCTTGTTTTTACGGTTTTTTGTTACGAATTTCTTATTTTTTCCAATAAATAAAAATTAAAAAAACATACTTGAAAATAAAAATGTATGTTTTATTTCATACCAATCTGTACTTTGGTCATAGAAGAACCTACAAAAAAAATCAGCCTTTTAGAACTGACAGAAATACTTTTTTTGGAGTAAACAAATTAAAGTGCAATATTCGCTCAAAATTAAATGGAGCTGATAGCAACACTAGGTCCCCAGTAATTGGAGTGGAAAGGGTTAAGGGTCACATTTGTATTTTTTTTAGAAAAATCATTAGGCATTTAAAACATAAGAAATATTCTAAACAAATTATTTGTCTAAGCTCATTTTACTGTTGCAGACAATTGTAATTTACTGTTTGAGCTATATAAAAAGAGCACCATTTTGTTCACTGTTAAAAATCAGTAATATTTTGTCTTATATAAATTTCTGGTCATGTTTACGGTTTTCAAGATATTTGGTGTGTTCAAAGTTTTAAAATGGCCGCCATTTTGAAAATAAAAAATAAAGTTTTTGTTTTTGGCAAACTTACAAAAATTATTAAAAAAAAAAAACACCTTATCTTCTTCTGATGTAATAGTATTTTTTGTAAAAATATGTAATAGGCTAGTGGATTGGAAAAGAAGTGTTTTAGATCTATTTGTATACAAAACTTGTATTATTTCTTTATTTGAAACCCATTCCAGAAGTTTGGCTCCCTATTTTTAAAACACCTGTGTATATTTGTATACTTTTAAATTTAAGAACAAGTATGAAACCCATTTTTGCACCAAACTTGCCTCAGACAGACAAAACTATGTACCTATTATGAAAACCCATTATTTTTCAACTATTTTTTGTTTGTTTCAATATTTATCAGTTTTAATTAATTTATGATACAAACACGTTACAGCCACTAAATTGTTATTATATTATTGAGATTAGGTATTCATCCTCAAAAGCAATTGTGTTAAATAAATAAAAGTCTTGAAAGATAAATGTATGTTTTATCTTGGATGCTCAGTTGATCTTTAAACTTTGACTTTTGTATTAGTTGTTATTTGTTGTGTGCATGTTGTAAAATATATTGAATAACATTAAAACTGGATGGTTTTAATTGGAAGTACAACTGGTCCTTATGTAGTAGGGCCTTCCACTTTGAGGAAAGATTACCTATTGCAGTGACTCTTATGGTGGAACATAAGGTCTGGAGTAGTGAATGAGCACCGATCATGGTCCCCAGAACATGTTTTTGGGTGTTGTTGAAAACTTTATATATTTCATTTCATTTCATTTATTTCTTGCAGAAACACCGCAAGGTGCATAGCATCGTCATACAATTCATAACAATAATACAATCTGACAAAAAATTCAACAATAGCAAATACCATTCGTAAAAATCAATTATACAATAAAACTCAAAAACAATAATAACAATAGCATTAACAAACAATACAAACAAATACACAAACAGGACCAATTCCGGTCTATCTTTTGCCAATCAAATGGGCAAAATCAAAAAACTCAATGCTCTTATAAATGGCTCTCTCCAACAATTCCTTTTTTTATAGTGGTTTTAAAAGATTTTAGGTTTAATTGCTTTATTTTATCGAAAAGACTGTTATAATATTTAATAGCATTACTCTCAAAACTCTTCAATGTTGTCTGATAGTGACAATGATTACCCTTAATGTTTAAACATTTCCTCGTCCAGTGCTGATGAGCAGAGGCATTCTGTTCATAGGAGTCTATATTCCCCTTAATATATAATAGACAGTCCAGAATATAAATTGATGGCAATGTCAAAATACCCAGCTTTTTAAATAGCTGCTTACAGTGTGCCATCGAGCCCTCACCGCACAACAACCTAACCGCCCTTTTCTGTAATATAAAAAGTTTGTTAACGGAGCCATCATTACCCCAGACAATGGCTCCATAAGTCAAATGACAGTGAATATGGGAAAAATATACCATTTTCAGGACATTTAAGTCAACTTCACAGTACAATTTTCTTAAGATAAATAAGCCCTTTGAAACTTTCTTAGAAGTAATTTTTATGTGCTTCTCCCATTTCAAATTAGCTTCCACAATCACACCTAAAAATTTCACAAATTTATCTTTCTGTGATACATCTTTCCTATTGAGACTTATTCTTAAATCATAGACTTTTTCTTCATTAACCTTTAAAGAATTGACTGCACACCAGCCATTTATTACATTAGTCTTAACATTGACAATATTTTCAATTTTCTCAAAATTTTCGTTTTCAACAATCACAGCTAGGTCATCAGCAAACAAAAAAGATGTTACACCAATCTTATTAATGTTATATGGCAAATCATTGATATAAACAATGAACAAAACTGGTCCCAATATGGACCCCTGTGGCACCCCATGACACGATGAAAAAAAATTTGATAAGACACTATGACAAAATACAGCCTGATATCTGTTGCACAAATAAGATTCAAAAAACTTGACAGTATCCACATGGAAATTATAAAATAATAGTTTCTCCAGTAGAATCTTGTGGGAAACTGTATCAAAGGCCTTTGACATATCAAAAAATCTACACCAGATTGAATTCTTTCGTTCTATACCTCTAATGCATTCCTTTACAAAATTTACTAAGGCTTCAGATGTGCTTTTATTTGATCTGAACCCATACTGACATTCTGAAAATAAATTATTTCCCTCAAAATATTCAACTATTTGATCATTGATCAGGGCTTCAAAAAGCTTTGAAATCACTGGAATTATTGATATCGGCCTATAATTACTACAGACTGATCTAGAACCTTTCTTATAAATTGGTATTATAGACCACTGACGGTAGAGAAAAAAAAGGGCAAACATCGGATAAATTCGCATGTTTCTGATTTTTTGGTATGTTGTTAGGGTACCTACCAGTAGTGTAAAACCAAGTTTGCAGCTTCGAAAGACTTGTGCTAACTTCGTGAGGCTCGAAAAACCTCGAAATTTTCCCACTGATTTCAGTTTTTGGCCCGAAACTCCTAAAAGGGTGCTTCCTACGGAAAAGTCACTCTTTCCTTTTTTGAAGCTGTGAAAATTTCCAACATTTTGAGCCCAACCCCAATTCTTTAGGTCCAATAAATCCCAAAATACAGGACCTCAAAAATTGTACTTTTTTTCAAAAAGTGCAAAATTTCAGTTTTTGTCGTCTGTCGGGATAAATATTGTCTGTAATACTCATTCTACGAGAAAATTTATTACATATGAAGTTGTAGAGAAAATATTTAGCTTTCGTTTAAGCCCAGAACGAAGCCTGTAGGCCAAACAGGTATCTCGTTATCTTAGAAAAACAAAAATGGGTTAAGTCGGGGGAGGGAGAGATCGGAGCATGAGTGAATACAACATTTAATTGCCATGGTTATTCATAGTTATTACACATATTAATATTTTTATTAGTAAAAAAAAACGTATGTACGTACTCATCCAATATATAAATAAACTAACGTAATAATAATAATAATAATTAATAATTAACTAAAACAAACTAAAATAAATGACGTTGGCCTTACCTTTCTTTGACGCGTCGATCATTGAATAACAATAATTAATAACTAACTAAAATAAAATAACGTTGGCCTTACCTATCTTTTGTATGGATAAGGTAGTAAAACCTGTGAAAATGGGATCTTTGACAAAGGCGAAACGGATTGTTTTCCCCCCTTTTTGTCAGGGCTCTATAACAAGGGCTAAACCGTTTCTTTGATCTCGGCACTGTGCCGCCAGTTTCACTCTGACGTCACCATGCTGATACACGCTAGCTGGTAACATTTCAGTAATGTGTGCGCAGTCGTTAACTCGCTGTTGTAACTCGATGGAAAGGCTTCAGTAAAATAAATTTCATATATTCTTAATCTACATAAAGTACGGATTCTAACAGTATAAAAAACTTTTATTTTAACAGGTATTTCGAATTTTAATAATTGAAAATATTTGAGAATTATCACAGACTGACATGAAAAAGTTACTAAGAGAGGAAATTATTTCTTTTTGGGTTATAAACAAACTTTCAGCGGGAAAGTTGTAGCCAATGAATTGATCTAAACTATCCAATTCACCGATTTGTGATAAAATGATTACATCATTATGAAATCGTTTTTTAATTGAGCGCGAGAAGGTGCCGCGCCGCGACTCCTGAAGTACAGTTGTTTGATACGGGAATAACGTTTATGTACATATTGTTATTTTAAGGTAATATAGTAAATCACTTGTCCCCAGGTAATTATGCCTGCCAGAAAAAAGTAAGTATTTTATTTTAACATAAACTAATTATAATTTATAATTAATATTTGATATTATTGAAGAAACATTTAAGTACTCCGCAAATTAGACAACAATGAACAAATTATTTAAAAGACAGCATATTTCTTTGTTATAAAGCAATTCTTTTAATTAAATATGAAGCTAATTTTTTTATGTAATTACGATTTTCTTCTTCCATCATTGATCTCTAATTTTATTTCTTTGAATGTACGGAATAATGATATTATTTTTTAAACGTTAACCTCCAACTTAACTTTTTGTGTCTACTTCAATAGTATTAAATTTTGTTATGAAACATTCGTATTTCTCGTGAAATTGTTCGAAGTGTGTTCGCCGAATTGTCGGTTCCGCAGAGAAACTGTTTCATATGTCGCAAAACACTCACGGAGGGATCGAGGCTGCTCAGCCTCAGGCTCCAGATATCATTTAATCGGGGATATTTGCTTTCTCTGTGCTGAAAAAATCACTGAGGAGTTTTTCAAGGCCCAGCAGAAATTGTCCCTTTCACGGCGGAATGTTGTGCGCCAAGTAGAGACACTGAGTTTCAAGGATTCGATTTTAGAAATAGCTGCAAATGCGGGTGAATGGGGACAAAAATGTATACAGCGTCTTTCATGTATAAGTGATCTGGTTGCTGCGGAAGGCAGATACCACCTTAAGTGCTACGAGGATATCCAGAGGATATGGCTACACACAGCACCAAAGCTGCTAAAAGATTGCGTCGATATGTATCCTCTTCTTGTTGCGATATCATTTTCGAGGAGTCTACATTCATCAAAGTGCCTCAAGAGAAACTCCTCTCCAACGAAAAAACCAGCGGCGCCTGATCGAGTTCCTCCGCAGCGGAATGGAAAACCAGGGGATTACCACCAAACAAGCAGCAGAGGATGCTGACTGCTTAATTGTGCAGACAGCACTAGATAAGAGAACATCATATGAAATGGTCATCATCATTGGAGAAGATGTTGATCTACTGGTTCTCTTAAATGGATTGGGCTCCAAACATTTACAGCGTGTTCTTCCAGAAAAGTTGCAGGGGTGAGGCTGGTTGTCAACAGTTCACATCTACGAGTTTCAATCGAGGTGACTTGCCACTATGCCCTGGATTTGAAATGTTCCTCCACGCATTTACCGGCTGTGACACCACCTCTGCCCTTTTCTGGCAAGGCAAAATGAAAATGATAGCTGTCTTCCAGAAAAATAAACATTTTGTGGAAGAGGCCAAGAAATTCCTGCAGCCTGATGCCACCCACGAAGAAATAGAGTCAGCTGGGAGAAAGTGCATGGTGGCCCTTTATGGAGGAAATTCTGAAAATGATCTCCACACCCTACGATGTGATTTATTCGTAAGAAGTGCTGCCAACACAAAGGTCCATCTGCCTCGTCTGCCCCCAACCAAAGAAGCTGCTGCTCAACACAGCTATCGCACGTACCACCAGGTGCAAAAGTGGTTGGGGGTAGAAAGGGACCCATCCAACTGGGCTGGGGCTGGAGTAGGAGCAAACACGGGCTTTTTCCCTTATCAAACACTGCAGACCCTGCCCCACAAACTCTCCTTAAATTCCTGTCTTGTAAATGCCGCAAGGGATGCGCGGGAAGAACGTGTTTGTGCACACAAGCAGGGCTGAAGTGCTCTGCTTTGTGCAAGTTCTGTCGAGGCAAGACTTGTATGAACTTCGTCCCCATTGAAATCGACGACACTGACGACGAGGAAGACCTAGACAGCCCCATCATAGCCTACCTATCACCTTCTCATCCCAAGAATCAGCACTACACGAGGACGAACCTGGGCCTTCCAAAAGATTCCGGTTTTGATCAAGATGAAGTTCAACGACGCGTCAAAGATAGGTAAGGCCAACGTCATTTATTTTAGTTTGTTTTAATTAGTTATTTATTATTATTATTATTACGTTAGTTTATTTATATATTGGATGAGTACGAACATACGTTTTTTTTTTACTAATAATATGTGTAATATCTATGAATAACCATGGCAATTAAATGTTGTATTCACTCATGCTCCGATCTCTCCCTCCCCCGATTTAACCCATTTTTGTTTTTCTAAGATAACGAGATACCTGTTTGGCCTACAGGCTTCGTTCTGGGCTTAAACGAAAGCTAAATATTTTCTCTACAACTTCATATTTAATACATTTTCTCGTAGAATGAGTATTACAGACAATATTTATCCCGACAGACGACAAAAACTGAAAGTTTGCACTTTTTAAAAAAAAACTACAACTTTTGAGGTCCTGTATTTTGGGATTTATTGGACCTAAAGATTTGGGGTTGGGCTCAAAATGTTGGAAATTTTCACAGCTTCAAAAAAGGAAAGAGTGACTTTTTCCGTAGGAAGCACCCTTTTAGGAGTTTCGGGCCAAAAACTGAAATCAGTGGGAAAATTTCGAGGTTTTTCGAGCCCCACGAAGTTAGCACAAGTCTTTCGAAGCTGCAAACTTGGTTTTACACTACTGATAGGTACCCTAACAACATACCGAAAAATCAGAAACATGCGAATTTATCCGATGTTGGATGTCTTAAGTCAGTGGTCTAATTACTTTAGTGTACTTGAGGAAATCAGGGAAACAACATTCCTCTATACAACAATTAAACAAGTAAGCCAAAACTTTTGCTACATCAACTGCTGCCAGCTTAAGTACAGCGGAATCCAAGCCATAGACATCCTGACACCTAGAGTTTTTTAATTGCATAATTTTTTTATATACCTTTTCAACTGTAACATGTTGAAGCTTATAACAAATGTTAGATGTATCTAATATCTTCTTCTTGTTTAACACCTCAAGACAACAATTTGCCATGCTTTGAGTGACAGGTAAATTGTCTACAATAGCCTGAATCTCATCAGTAAAAGAACAATTAAAGTCATCAGATGAAAGACCAGAATGTATACTATTACTAGCCCTTTCATTATTACCTAAAGAATTGTGTACAATTGACCAAATTAACTTATTTCTATTTACAGATTTATCTCACTTTTGATTATAAAGGAATTATGTTTATTTTTGTCTTTCTAATTTCCCTCTTATAATTATTTTTTAAAGATTTATATTCTTCCTTAAAACACTCCAGACCTGAGTCTACATATTTCTCATAGTTCATTATACATTTATTTTTTAAACATTTTAAGTCATTTGTATACCATTCCTTTACCCTATCTCTTCTCTTAAAACAACCATCATCTCTTACAAATCTCATAGGCAAAGCCCTGTTGACAATTTAAAAAAAAAAACATCAAACAACAGATCAAATTTTAAATTGATGCTATCCAATGAGTACAAATTCAACCAATTTACTCTACTTAAAAGGAAATGAAGATATTGACTTCCAATGGTATTTATAGGTCTGAAAGTTCGCTTTTTTATATCCCCTCTATCATTTTTACCACTACGGTAATTTACATAGGCTTCAAAAACAATAGCATTATGATCAGAGACCGCAGTGGGTACAACACAAGCAGTCCACCTATCTTGATTGATATTAGTTAAAACATTGTCGATACAGCTGCCCACCTTAACTGTACCAGGGCGTGTTATATCAAAAACAGTTGGTTGTAGACCAAATTCATTCAGCAAATTATACAAATCAGTAACAAATCCATTATTACCCCACTCTCTAAAATCAACATTGAAATCTCCACCCACTATAACACATCCTCGACCTCTACAAGCCAACGTCAATATTTCATGAAGCCGCCCCATAAAAGCCACAAAGTTATATGGATATACACACCATATCCGCACCTTTAAGTGTCCCAGCTGAAACTTCACAGATTCTTTCGATGGAGAGTGAATTAATATGTTCGAGAGAATTACACTGCAGTTCACTTTTAATCAAAACGGCTGAGCCACCGCACCGTGAATTAGACCTACCATATGCACTTATTGTATTAAACCCAGGCACAGATAAAATAAAATTGCATCAGAACTTATCCAATGTTCTGTTAAACAAATTACATCAAACTTGTACTCCGCATCAAGCAACACAATTTCATCAGTTTTACCACTAATACCTTGGACATTCCAGGACAATACCCTTAGTCCATTAAAGTCAGTTGTTACCGCATTTACATTGGAAATTATATTTTTGGGGTTCTGAGCAGCCACCTTTCTAAAAAAGTACCCTTTTTACTAACTTGTTTGCTAACAGTCTTATTTACACCTTTCAATTTCTTTACAGTCCCATACTTCAACCATTTTTCCAGTCCAGTAAGTTGCTCTTCATCGGAAGGATCCACCACATTTTTATTCTTTTTGAGGCCACTTAACAACCATTTATCCAAGAAAGTTGGTTTAATCTGTTTAATCTTATTGGTGACTTTCAAACAATCTGGTCCAGTAATTAGTTCAACCAGTCTTTTTCCAACAATAGCCTTACCATTACTCGTTAAGTGTCCACTACGGTTGATATGGTGTGGAGAGAGTCTTTCTGGAGAAAAGTTTATACTTATATTTTTACAGTTTTTTTCAGTTGATCCATTGATAGTTTTATGTATTACATTGTTAGCTATATCCACCAAATATTTTCTCAGCAATGAGTTTTCAGGCCTTGGAATCGTATTTATAATTAGATTAGTTTTTAGAGAGAGTGGAATCAGATTCTCTATTGATTTTTTAATATTATCTTTAAAAAATTTTTGTGGTGTAATATCGTTTGACCCACCAAATATGATTATACAATCTTTAGAAGAGATTCTTTCTGAAGAGCTTAGCACAGCCTTTGTTATTACATCCAGGGTTGCACCTGGCATTACTGTACCCACTACTTTGTAATTATCCTTTAAGTTGTCTTGCAGTAAATTAGATATACCTCTACTGTGACTATCTCCATATATAAACACATTTATCTTGGCCTTAGCCGTTTTGGGATAACACGATTTTTGGATTCCATGCTGCACTACATTTGATTTTTGTGAGTTTGAATTCTTATTGGGTGTATGAGTGCCCTCCATTGTGTGTTTAAGACTACTGTCAACAGCAGCAACCCTCTTTCTTTTAATTACATCTTCTTTATTATTTTCCAAAACTTGGGATCCATTGCCAAAATTTATTAAGTATTCATTGTTTTTTTTTTGTTCAAGCAGCAAAACAGATTCCTCCTTCTCCAGAACTTTTAAGCTAAGGATTCTATTTTGTAGCCTTAATTCATTTATATCAATTCCCTGAGCAGATATAATACCATTTAATGAATCTATTTCATTTCTTAATAGCTGGTTTTCCTGTTTAATAATTTTCAAACATTGTTTCTCAATGTCTTCATCATAATAAAATCTTCATTTAAGGATTCAAAACAAGCATTGCAGAGATAAAGATTGCACCCATTTATTGGCACTTCATTACTTTTAAGATTTAGACATTTAAAGTGATGCCAAATATCACATTTGCTACACAACACCGCTGAGTGTCTTACCTCTTTATTACAAACAGAGCAACTTTTTTGCCCTTTACTCATTTTGTAGATGAAATACAAAATAATATTTTAAAATTATTTACAAATTGTAATCAGTCAAGTTATCTTCTTTAATTGCAACATGCCAAGTCAATTGTGCAAAGTCAATTTGAATTCCAGTAAACAACATAAGTAAATATTTGGTACTCAGTAAACAAACAAATAATGTTATAATAAGCAAAGTTAGATATTGCTCAATCTTTAAAGTAAATATACCAGATAAGCTGTACTCTGATCCTAAGTCAATAATCCATAGCATGCATACCAAATTGAAAATCTTTAGTTTTTTTTTTATTTGCTGGAAAATGCAACTAATAAAAGGTACATTCACTTTAGTATATACATCACTGAATTCACAGAAGAAGTCTAGTCACTTTGATACAAAACTCAACACAATTTATTTATTTTTTCCACACAAAAACTTCACTTTTAGCAAGAGCACCAATCCTTATGTCCAGCCAATGCCAGCAAACTATCAATGCCTATATAATTATATTTGTTCGTACTCTAACAGAACGCATTCCCGTCTGATTTGGTACATACGTCTTTTTCTAAGTCGCTCGGACGAGGTCGTTAAAACCAGACGTAACAATATTTTGAGAATTTCCTAATAGAATGAAACATTTCAAAAGTTTTATCTAAAAAAATAAATATAGAAGATTATTCTGCACATAAAGTTTTTTTTACACAAATTTATAGCGCGTCTATTTCTCCCAAAATTTACCAAAAGGTAAAATACCATAAAAGTCCGGCACCATAGGGACAGCTTCTCATTCTAGGCCGACAGCAGGGATGCAATCTAGCAAAGCGAGTTTGCCCGCTACAGCGAAGCAAAGCAGTCCACAATCCAAGACCGCAAGGTCGAGGTGCAAACTCTCAAAGTGAGGTTTTCGTCTGTGAACGGAACGCAGCAGTGCAAACGCCGGAGCTGATGCAACTGTCAAAACAATCGGATGGAGGATAATAGTTAAGTTGTGTGTAATAATTGGTTTGTTCAACCCGGCATCCTATACCAACACAGTAAACACAGCAATATTGTATGCACGTTTGCTGTCATTACCTTTAAATTAGCTATTATCCTTCATCCGATTGTTTTCACAGTTATACCACCCGATAGGGAATCAAAAGGGCTACAAAAAAGGTTGACATTTTTTGTTAAAATGTACGGTTTTTGAGTAATTTAGATTTGAAATTTTCAAACAGCCGCCATTTTGGAACGCATGATTGGATAGAATCGATCATTTTTCTTGAGATAGGTCATTATTAGGTTAAACTTCATGCCAAGTTTGAACTCAATCAGTCAAACCGTTCTCTAGATATGAATTATTGTGTAAAAAAAATGGTGGATATCTGGTAAACAAAGCGTTTTCAGGCCTATGTTTATATGAACTTTCTTTCTTATTTTTAGCTATAGAATGATCTACCGATACATTGCCGCATAGTTCTGAATCATCCTGTATATAAAATTTCGAATGAAACCCCCAAAACATGTTCCGGGAACCATGATCACTGCTCATTTACTACTCCCGACCCTAAGGTCTTACCATAAGAGTCACTGCAATAGCTCATCTTTCCTATGGAAATTCGCTAATAGTAGTAATAATGTATTCTACCCTATAACACAACCTCTAATACACCTTCAACACAATCCATGCCCAAAAGCCAGCTTTTTAAATAAAATAATTACATATTTGTTTAGGTGTGTGCAGGCTTTAATATTTTCTGTATATGTTGGTTATAAGTTGTCACAAGTGTGATACCTTTTTTACTTTTTCCACCCTATACGTAGTATATGGAGAAAGTATTGTTTTCGTCCAAATTTTTGAATTTGAATTTTTAGTGGAATTATCTGTTTTGGTTCTCCCTGAACCCCAAAAAAAATGTTTAGTGGAATTATCTGTGTTGATGCTCCCTGAACCCAAAAATATTTTTATTTGTTTTGGTGCTCCAAGAACCCAAAAAAGTGGTTTTTTGGTGATGTCTGTCCGTGTGTCTGTAAGGATGTGTACAGAGCTGGAGACCATACCAACGGTCCGATTTTGATGAAATTTGGTAAGTAGGTGTAGTAGGCGTTTTTTTCATTTTTTCTAATTTTTGATTTTTCAGGGGTTTTACCCCTCAAAAATGGCAAAAAAATTAGAAAAATCAAAATTTCTCTAAAACGGCTCTAACGATTTTGATAAAATTTGGTTTATTTGTAGCCCTTAATGTACCGTACCATGTGCTAAAAACCGCATCTTTCTAAAAATTCTCGTTTAGGTAATAATAACTGATTTTTGGGGGTTTTTATCCAAAAAGGGGGTTGTTTTTCAAAATTTTTCAAAACCTTTTTTCGTGCATCTATACGGGCCTAATTGACATGTTTGGTGCAAATTTGTTCGAAATGGAACAATGCACTAATAAATAATTATAATAATATTATAATATAATAATATATTATGGATGTGTGTTACATGCATCTAATATTTTCCATGGTATGTCCTACTTTTGCAATTCTAAATAACCACCTCCTATGCTACTCTTGGGAAGGTATAAAGTTTCAACTGGGAGAAAGTATGTGGCAGTTATCTGGTACCTTTTATTACTAATGCAGAATCACAACATCGACATGTTGAAGCTAAATTGTGAATTTCTTGTTTAGACATGGCACAGACATATCAGTTGAGCCGAGAAGGAGATTATGGTACTAGCCTAAAGCTGGTGCCAGTTACAACGGAAGACAAAACCAATGTCAAGACCTGTCTGCAAGCCAATGGAACAGTTACGAGTAAAATAATGCCTCAGTCCGTGTTGCCTGATCTGACCGGGTTCACTGTAAGTTTTACATTTTGTCTGTATCGTTGAAGAAAAAGTATACTTGTGGGTTCTCACTGTTATGCTAATGTTATCCAAGCAATTATATTGTTTTCAATAATAGAAGAATTATAGTTTCGTAACACCTGTCAAACATCACAAAGTGGGCTCTAATCTTAATGATTGTCAATGCACTTACATTGAACTAAGGTTTGTTAGTTGATCCCAGGCTCTATTGGAAGACTCGTTCAACCTATGTAAACGGAAAATTGGTTCAATATTGTTTTAACCTTAGTAATTGACCGGGTAAGTAAAGTCGACAAGTAAAAGTAAAAAGAAACCTTTATTGAACAATACGAGATCATATGATCAAGATTACGACATAAGTAAAGTAGAGCAAGTAAATATGAAGACATAAAGTGAATGCACGTAACATAACAGCAAAAACACATCTGGCTAGTTTTAGCTGTGCACAGATTCTCCTGTAGCTACAGACCACAGATATTTAGATTAGTATTATAACCATGACATAATATAATATTATGTACATAGTATTATAACATAGCACATTTCCCCTAAAGAAATTCACTGCCCAATAATGGAAACCCAAACGTAGATTGGAATGCATTGTTTAATATTAAGCCTAAGAATGTCTGAAAACATTCAGTATTCAAACATTATACTCACTACTTATTGTAAGAATAATTTAAAAGTTTTACGATATGCTAATGTTTTGGTGATTGTGCAGAAATTACAAAAATACCTTCCTTCGTAGTTGATTCAGATAAGCATCCATGGGCGCCCATACCTATGCCCCCCCCCCCCCACGCTCTCAGGGAAAGGAAAATATGTATATTATTAATTATAGTCAGGTGTTTTTCTTTAAAGAGATTAGCACTAAAGTATGTTTTAAATGTTGTGTACCGTTTTTGGCATATGTACTTATTTTATTTTTTACAAGAGTTCAAGTATGAACTGCTGGGTCACTGCTTGTGCGGCCTCTAGGAGTGTTATAGGTCTTTGTGTATACACTGACGGTGTAAAGGTACAGACTCAATGCTGTGTGGGTTAATATTTCACCTGAACAGCCAAATTGGCTTCACAAATTTTAAAAGTTTTCTTGGGGAGGTCAAAAATATCCCTGGACTCCTTTTGTCGACAGAGGGAAGGGTACTCCTTAATACGTTCACTGCTACGCAAATTTCGTATTTCCTATTCTAGGAGCTGACTTTTTATTTTTTCATTTTTATAGTCCAAATGAGTATAAATTACTTTATTTTTTATTTTTGAACCTTTCTACGTATTAATCACTAATATTTCAAGCGGACGCACATGTGCGTCCATAGCATATAGGCTTAAAATTGGCGTGCGAAGCACGGAATGCATTGTGTATTGAAAATACTTCCAATTCGGAGGTTGGCGTGCAATGCACTGTGTGGCAGCCGTTTCTTATAATGTTCAATGACAAGCTCACATGTGCGTCTTTAGCAGTCAACGTGTTAAGCCCCATACCCCGGTCTAGCCCCCTCCTAGAAAATATCATATGGGCACCCATGTTTACATTATTAGGAAAGGAATGATTAGTACAGTTTAGTTTAGATTAGTATTACAACTATAACATATCACTTTTCTCCTAAAAAATTCAGTGTACAATAACGTAAACGCTGTTGCGTATTACATTCATAACTTATAGCATTGTGTACGTAACAAATATATAAGAATATTCTATTTGTTTAGGTATAATTTTAATTTTAAAATTTTAAAGATGGTATGCTTTGCTTTGGTAGTTTGAAAATGGAGTATGCACTTTCAATTTTTGGAGGGACTTATTATAAAACTAAAAACCAAAAATAACGTTGCAAAAACATTTTGTACAGAAAATCATAAACGACTATGCTTGTTTCAACAGCTTAAAATAGTACTTTTTAACAATTTGTATAAAAAGTGTTGTGTATTTTCGTAAATTTTGAAATATACCTTGTCTGTTATTTTGGTTTATTATTTTATAAATTTCTAAGTAATTTTTTGGGGATAAACATGTATTTAACTCGACTATTTGTAGGTAAAGATTGTAGAACGTCCTCAAATGAATCGTCAAACTAGCATAACAGCTGATAATTTATGTTCAATGACAAGTTCTTTTTAAAAGGTTATACTACAGCCAATATATAAACAAAATTAATTTATTAACTTAAATTCAAGTAAACAACCAAGAAAAATTTAGTTTAAAAATGTTCTTGTAAGAACATCTGAAATATAATATTTACCAGACCTTTAACCCTTTCCACTCGAGTGTCGGGCAGCCCCGTACCCTACTAATCCGCACGAACTCCTATGTCGGGCGAGCCCCGAACTCACTATGATAACGTTCTTTGATTGCATTTGAACAGACATAGTTACTTTGATGACCGCTATTTTTGAAGTTTGAGATGTGCTGCTATCTGTGGAATTGTTTTAGGACCATTTGAGGAATGTTTGCCGTCTTTGGCCGGTCTGTAAACAGCTGTCTGCTCTCGCCGTTGTTTGGTTCCTACTTACTACGCAGCGTTTTAATGAGCTTACGCGTTGTTTAGTTTTGTTGTACTAGGTTATCGTGTGTAATTTCACGGTTTATTTTTGAATATTGTTCTTTTTATAATAATAATGATTGTTGAGAAATAAAATGAACGAAGACGACGGCAGTTTGTTACAAAATGACTTTAATGGCGACGGAACTTTTGTTTCGAACCTGAGTGATTAAAATATTACCAATCAGTTTTGAAAAAAGCTTTTCTTACTAGTTTTGATCTACATAATACTGTTGTTAAGCAATATAATAAATAGTTGAGGCAATTTTGTACAAGTTGGTGTCAAAACTAATTGTTTTCATAAAAACTCATTTTTTACAAAAAACTTGTTTTTCAATTATAATTTTTTTATAATTTATTATTGTGTCTAAAACATGACTGCGTAAACCACTTAATTTTGTTTATAATGATATAGATAACAAAAAACAAGCAACAAATATAGGTCTTCCCATTGAAAATTTTTCCAAAATTCTTGTTTATTCCGGTTTTTTGTTACAAATTTATATTTTTTTCAATAAATAAAAATTAAAAACATATACTTGAAAATAAAAATATATGTTTTTTTTTCATACCAATTTATACTTTAGTCATAGAAGAAATTACAAAAAAAAAATCAGCCTTTTAGAACTGACAGAAATGCTTTCTTTTTTTAGTAAACATGTTACAGTGCAATATTCACTCAAAATTAATCTGACCTGATAGCAACACTAGGTCCCCAATAATTCGAATTCGAGTGGAAAGGGTTAATGTCTTCTTCACATCAACACAGTCCCAGCAGTCTTTGATTGTTTACAAATACAATAATATAATGGTCTTAACTTTTAAATACGAAATACAGCGGTAACACTGTCGACATGCGAGAATGCATACACGTCCTTTAAGGCATAAAATCTGCCCGCTTCTATTCATTTCTAGTAACAAAAATGGCGATGTTATTGCGGACAGTTTTCCACAACTGTTTGTTTGATGGATCTATCTACGCTGCACTTCAAACAATGACAAAGATTTTTACGAACGGTTTATCTTTATATCTGGCAAATATAATCCTAATTTTGTCCATTGTGTTTCTATTCTATTTATTTCTTATTGAATGCACAGTAACCATAACTTCTTGTAACCATAACTTCTTTGTAACCATAACAAAAACTGATAGTTGTCTGCTTTCCAAAATTTAAAAAATAAATATTTGGTTGATTATTATAATTACGTTGCATGTTATTTTTCATCCTTTATGTAATTTTCTAATTTATAAAATCACATACATTACATCTGACTTGACACATTTCTTATTAACGGCTGTTTCAGTATATAGGAGATCAGATGGTCGATGGCCAAAAAACAGAGAAATGGAGGATGTTGGATGTTAAAGGTGAAAAGGTCAATAAATACACCATGTATTTACGACAAAAGGTAAATAAATTAAGCTCAAAATACCATTATTCGTTTTAAAATTGTGTTTTAAGTATTCCTACTTTAAGTCTTATTTGAGTGTACAAATTAACCCTCAAGGATTTCCTTGCGTAGTTACAAAAGTTTGGTAAAAATTGTATCACAACCTGTTCCCACTTTATAGAAGAGATGTATGTCAAAGAGCACCACTGCATGGATAGTTAATGAGCGAAGAAAGTTCCAAGAGAATCTGATTTGACAATAACAAAGATACACAATCACACAATAGGCAGGAAGCCATCAAGGCAGTTCTCTCTCCTGTCCTCTTTGTCCAAAAGATACCTACGTGGTGATTAACTGACAGCTGACACGCAATTCTAACTATTGTCTCAAATTAAAGAAACCTGTGTGTTTTGAACATAAATGCAGTAGGAATCACACTTTGCGAATAATGTTTACTACATTTGTTTTCGTATTTTGGCAGAAAAAAGAAACATTTTCGTTGTAAAAATTGGACTGTTGTAAATTCTGTTTGGCCGCCACATTCTGATTTAGTATTTTACATAAAAAAGTTACATAAAACAAATCGTAACAGCAATTAGCGAAAATAAAATTTGGTCAAGTAAGAACCGATTATTAAGGCTATGACTAAAATTAATTAATAATAAAAATTGAAATATTAAAAAAATTTAAATTAGTTCACAGCAAAAAAATGACTTAGAGGCATATTTTCAGAATACTAATGACTATTTTAAGATATCCAGATAATGGTGACAAATTACACTTTTAAACTTTACATAGATTTAAGGAATAGTACTTATATAAATAATAAGTTTAAAAGTAATATAAACAAAAGTAACACAGATTTGAACAACATATAAAATAAACATTATACAGTAGAATCTCACTAATTCGAAATCCAAGGAAAGCAATTTTTGTTCTAACTAAACGAAGTTTGAATTATCAAGACTTTGAATTATAGAAGTTAGTGTAGGGTACATAAAATTCGAATTACAGAGGTAAACCTTTATTTTAAGAATCCTCTAAAAAGGAACTGTAATGTAACTAAAAACACTCTGTAACAAATCAACAAAAAGACTGGCAATAGTCTTGACCCTGGAGGAAACCGTGTCTACGCCATACTTTTACCTTAGCACATGTGTTAATTGGCAGTCGTTCTCCAAATCTCCTCACTAGTTCGTGTTTCAACCGGCTTGTTTTTTCTATTAACTTCGAATTTCAGAGGCTAATGGGGGATAAAATTTGAATTTTAGAAGTTGACTTCGAACTATAACGACAAAGTTTGAATTGTAGAGGCACGTGTAAAACAAAATTCAAATTTTAGAGGCTATATGATGTTGAAAATACTTCAAATTAACGGAATATTTATTTTCGAACATTGGAGGTTTTCTGGGGGGAAGTGACAAAAGTTCCAAATTATAGAGGTTTTCAAATTATCAAAGGTCTAATGTGGTTATATAATTTCTGGTTTTTTGTTGATGATAAAGTCTATCTAATTGCAAATGGCAAATGCCTCCATATCGGAATAAACGGTGTTTGTATGCTTATAATAAGAATATACTTTCAACACAGAGTTACAAACAGCTATTTATAGACTAAACAGCTGTTACTGTAACTCTGTAAAGCCTCTTACCAGTTAAAACTAAAGCAAACATAACAGGAACTACTTAAAAACAACAAGAAGTGAAATTAACAGTTAACAAAGTTCTTGTTTTTTCTGTGATGGTATTTACAAATATTTGTACATTATTTAATATTCAAATCAAATTCTAAATCGTTTAAAATGTCATGTATGTGCATTTCAAAATAGATTACTCTGCTGTAGTAAAACTATACTGCTCAAAAAATAAAATAGAGTAGATTTAATAAATAAACCTAGTTGTAACGAAAACTCTTACAACCGCGGGCGAGTACTAGGACTGGACTGAGCATGTAGCACCAATCCCCGCCTTGACTTAAACGAATAGCTTGCACTCGGTTCCATCCGTTAAGGTTTGTTATCACTATCTATGCTAGTGGGGCCGATTGGTCACTGGTGCCAGGCGCTGATAATTTTAAAGGGTTCCACAATCAAACATTTACACATTCTTGTCATCCGTTTTATGAAAACTGAAACTTTGTCGGAATCATTTCAGTGTTTCATTAATTCATAAAAAAAGTAATTTTTTTAGTTAGAGGGGAGCGAGAGGGCCCAGGAGTGGTGGTGCACTGGGAAATTTCCCTTTGTTCCAACGGGCCAGTACGGCATAATGTTAAAGTTGTGAATAAATAAAAAATAAAGAATTTTATAGCGTTAATCCGAGTATTTTTTAGCCCTCGTATATGTTTTGTTTGGTTGTTGTAAGCAGTAATACAAGAGGTGCCAAAATCTTCTCACTGCTGGTGTGCATATTCTGTCCGGTTAAAATAGTGGGAGATATTTTGATTAACAGTGTTTCTGTTACTTTAGGTTCTACTGTATATACAGAAGAGTAATAGTGTTGAAAACTGCATTTTACTGAAAATATGAAACTAAATATTAATATACAAACAGAGAAATTAAACTAGCATATACTGTATTTAACCCTTTGCGCTCGGTTGGCCAGTTCTGCTGGCCATACGATATTCTCAGTCAGCTCTGAATATTTATCGAATTAAACATCCTCACAGCTCGGATGGCCAGCTTGACTGGCCGCTTACGATACTGTCGTCAGCTCTGCCGCTAATTTGACCTTGCGGCGTCAACAGCTCTGAATTATTTTTCACTACAATCTGAAATGCATTTATTTCTTGTTTAACAAAATCGTGGGCTTTTAGTAAGTCTTTTATTTTGCTATACAATAAAGTAGATATATTATATTGTTATTGGTGAGTTTTTGTTTTAACTGTAAATATATAGTTATAATATATTTTAATGAATAAAATAAACCATTGGGTCCATTGTATACAACTTATCGAAGAACATTTTTAGGTAAATTAAAATAAAATAAAATTAAGAACTTGTTAACAGAAAAACACTTAAAACCTATAATAAACTAATTAACTTTTGTTGTATTAAATTACTTCAAACTTTAAAAACACTAGCCTAGACCACCGCAACCTAAAACTAAACTGCTGGTAAGGTTATAATGTAACGAATATTGCTACGTTTTGATACAACACACACCAGAAAAAAAGAGGGAATTAATTAGATTAAGATTTGGACTCTAGATTTCAGCACAATCCAGACAAAATAAAACTACTAAAAATAAATTAATGCAGATCATTTGTGTGGCCAGTCCTGCTGGCCATCCGGGCGTTCGAGGGATTTTACCTTGTCCAGTACTGCTGGCCATCCGAGCTGAGAGGAACGTAACTTGCAAAAACAATTCAGACTTGATAAAGAAATGGCTGTGGCCAGCACTACTGGCCATCCGAGCCCAGAGGACTTTTATTAAAAATCCTTCCAGAGTGGAAAGGGTTAAAAGACTATTAAATCATAAAACAATTGCTTTATTTAGTTAACATAAAACAAATAAATATACAAAATGCAGTAATTAAATGAAATCAGTAATATAAGCAAATCTGTAGATGTTTTTTGTTAATGTGTTTGTAAAATTTTCAGAAATCTCCGAAGAATCCCAACTTTAAAGTGCCTGTCCCAGTTCGCTACGAAATGAAAGGTTTCAACTCGTTGTTAGGTTCGCATTATGACCATTACTTCCTAATGTATGAAGAGTTCTCCTGGGAGCAGCCAATACCTTCTGTTTTTCAAATTAAGAAAGGTGAGTCTTTTAGTATGTATTTTAAGGAACTAACAAATGAGTAAAAAAACTGTTATTCGACACAGGGGTGCCCATCCCCCCTAAGCCTCATGGCGCCATCCCCCCCCCCAATGTAGATACCCCTCCCCTTATAAACAATAAACCTTAACCTTAGTAGCTCTTGTGTTGTAACAATGAATGACCTGAACCTAGCGCACTATACATATCTACAATACTAATCCAATCAGGAATCAGAGATTTTGTAGTGTTTAAGTAAAAAATATATAATGGTGTAAGAAATAGTTTATTGTATCAACGAATTAAACTACAGTACAGTGTGTTATTAACAATGAAAATGATAAAATATAACTGTATAAGTTAGCAAAGTTGAAGATCTTAGCGACCAAAATCAGTATTTTTGTTGATACATTTTCTATTTTTTAGAAATTTAAAAGTAAAACACGAAATTGTTTGTACAGTTTTCTATAAATTTAGCATTTACTTTTTTTAACTTCTGTGATTCTTTGAATGATTTATACAATAATGTAGTGCCGTATTCTTCTTGATATTGCTAATGCAAATTGGTTAATTATGATGTCATTTGGAATTTCTTAGAAAATGTCTTTTTCAGAGGCTAGAATTAATAGACTAGATAACCACTTGTCACTCATACTGGTGCGAAGTCGATTTTTTTACAATTTTCAGTCTACTCATGGTTCTCTCGACAGAACAGCTAGTGACTGCCAAAGAAAGAAGAATTCTGTACATTACAGTTAAATTTGGGAACGATGATATTGGACAATGGTAAGGCCGAATAAAACCTTGTTTCATCCACTGGTCTGCCATCCTCTCATTTTCACGTTTCTTTTTGCTTGAAATTCTTTCATTTTGGACTGTCTCTTCTTCATGACTTGATGGCATCTCACCGTCTGATGAATTATCACGTTTATGAAGGATGTCTGAAATGTCTACTTCTTTATGCTACTTTGTAAAAGCTACTGAAAGTTTCCAATTCTTTTTTTTTAACTCGTTTTTAAACTTATAATATGTTTCTTTTTACAGTGCGCCAACCACGTGTCGTTGCAGTGCACTGTGTTACATAACACTTCTTAACATTTGTATTTGATTGCTCTTTTCAATGCTCGAGGCATTATTTAAGTCAAAGTAATCTTATCTACTGCACTGAAGCTGAACTGACTGACAACAGGACACTACTCTGTGATGGAAATGGAACAGCTGATCAGCAGGTGGGGTTGGAGGGAGGGAAGGAGCAGTGATAAGTCACACAACTGTGTTTATTTTGGAACCTATGGCCTTGACCGAAGCAATAGGAATTTCTAAGTTAGCGCGGCGGCAGGAGACGGGAAGGGGGTTGGGCATGACCACACCAAGATTCTACCGAAACCGAGAGAATTATACCGACAATGAACAAAAAATATCTTAGTTATAAATAGGTAGATTATTTACTGTACTGTATACTACAATAGCAATACATTTGCCAATAATATTAATGTATTATTGTCATCCTACCGTACATACACGAAATTTCAATTGTAATTCACAAATTGTCTCATTTATTTATAGTTTCAAAAATCCCTCCCAAAATTTGTTTTGATGGCGCTCTGAGCGCCATGTCACCCCCCTTCTGGGCACCCCTGCTTCGAAAGACCTGTTAATTTGAACCCTTAGTGGTCTGCAAGATCTTGAAATTCTCAAGTTGTAATAAGGAAAACTCAATATCGACCCAATCTTTCTGTCAACAATAACAAATAACTTTTCTCGGTTCAACCATAATTTACTTCACGCTTTGAAAGTCTTGAGTTTTATTTTCAGTCTTTATATAAACCGCAAAACGATACATTAAAAGGTTTAAGTGCAAATGTATAAAAACTTTAAAAAATATGTAAGTTTTTGTACAGGTTTTATTTACTAAAATTAATCAATGGTTTAGTTACACACTGACAACATATGTGTAATAATTTCTCTATTGGTGATAGCAAATAAAAGTACTCCCTTAAATTCTTCAGTAAAACCACAATTTTACTTTCCATGTATTAACTTTTTCTATGGTTTAAGACTTTTGTGGTGAAACCCTTATGTTTTACGTGTTATAAATTTCCATATTAGTGACATTTAATTTGCACTTTTCCAGATTTTATAATAGCCAGAATTACAGTTTCTCCATGGGCTTTCACTGTTGTACTTTAAATTATATTTCAACGGTGGTTTTTCCTAAAATTATCAAAAAAAATTTATGGGCGTTATTCCTTGTGGCGTATGTTTACCGTTTTGCTTTGGCAATGTTTTAACGCCGTTGTTTCTTAAAGTTAGCTCTATTTGTTTCCGGCATGATTTTCTTTCGCAGACATTCCCAATTGTATTTTAACCCTTTGGCGAGCACAGGTTTTTGTCTGAAATAACTTACTCCTTAACAGTTGTGGAATTGTGATGTTCCAGAAAGGGCTAAATTATGTTTTAATGCCGATATTTTATAAAGTTAGTAAAATTATCGCTGGAGAAAAAGTATTTTTAGTTTTTACTACCTTATTTTTGTAAATTAAGATACTAAATGTACTCATTATCATGAACAAACAACCTGAATGTATATTAAAGACATGTACATTTCTTATATGTACTTGAAAAACAATGTTTTAATAAACATTTACCGCATTTTACACTTTTCCACGATTTGCACTTATTTTCTATTTCCATATACAATAAAGTATACAGGCTGTCTTTTTTAAACACACCACCATTTGTATCTTGTAAAGTATAAATCTGACAGCAAACTTTAAATGGGAAACCTTTCCTTGTTTTTTGAGAAATTAAAACATTTGTAGTCAAAATATTTGTAAATGGCAGCCATTTTCCAATATGACGGTCAACTTCCAAATTTCTTATGAAACACCCTATATTTTATGATGATTTTGTATTTTTACAAGTTATTTTAAGACTTTTTATTCTTGGTGTTTTTTTAGTACGACTAACCGTTTAAAAGTTACAGTAGTATAAAGTTTCAAAAACACTCTACCTGAGCAGAAGATATTTTTGTATGGAAACGTTTTGAACCAATGAAGACGCTCTCCATACTAATAAAGTATTGTTTCGACAAACAAAAAACTTTTTAAACTCAGCAAATTAGGTTTTTGTTATTTTTTAAAGCCATAATGCAGAGGAATTAAATGAAAACTACTGATTTGTCACACATGAAAAATGAAGTTGATAACAGATGTTCAATATCAGCTGTTCATTCTCAATGTTGCAAATTGTTGTTTATCGAAAACAAATATCAGAATCCAGAATTCAATCACATCTAAAATCATCTTTACAGTACAGGGTGATCCATAAAAAATTTGAAAGTTGGCCTCCAATTTCCACTATAAAAACATTCAAAACTGTACTTTAAAATGAGAACTTGTAGCCAAATAAACAGAGCGATTTCGAATTGTTTGTTTAAAAATAAAATTGTTGTATATCGATGGATTCTGAATCTGTTGGTATTTGCTTTCGACAAACAACAATTTGCAACAATGAGAATGAACAGTTGATGTGGAACATCTATTATCAACTTCATTTTTCATGTGTGACAAATCTGTAGTTTTGTCACTTAATTCCTGTGCGTTACCAAAAACCGTTTTTGTTGATTTTAAAACGTTATTTGTTTGTCTAAACAATGCTTTATTAGTATTGAGAGCATTTTCATTCGTTCAAAACGTTTCCATACGAAAATATCTTCCGCTCAGATAGGGTGTTTTTAAAACTGTATACCCCTCTAACTTATAAACGGTTAGTTGTATCAAAAAACACCGAGGACAAAACAGCCTTAAAATAACTTGAAAAATCCAAAATCATCATAAAATATTGAGTGTTCCATAAGAAACTTGAAAGTTGACCGCCATATTAGAAAATGGCAGTCGTTTACAAATATTGTTTAACTAAATATTTTTTTATTTTTCAAAAAACAAGAAATGTATATACTTTATTGTGTTAAAACAGTTAGTAAATTGTCAAACTTTTATCTTAAGATTACAATTCAGGTTCTCTGTTGTTCCTAAAACCTCTCCTGTTTTCTCGGCAGTGGCGGCTCCTTGTAAGGTTGTTTGGTTGCACAACCCCCAAGAAATAAAACAAAAAATTAATCACATTAATATTTCTTTAAATATCAGTGCATTATCAATATTAACCTCATTTCAATCCAAAATTATACAGCCAAGAATGTCCCCAAAAGGTTGAAAAGCCGAAGAACATCAGCCCAACCTTCGCGCTTAGCGTCTGGGAACGTACTGCTTCTGCAACCAGAGGCTTATGCAGTTATTAGCATTGAAACTGGTGGGGAGTTTGTAACTTATTAGTTGCTATAACAACTCACATAAAGCCATCAGGTGCACAAAAGTTCTGCAACCCGCCACCGGAGCTCTAGGTTTTTGCCACCAGAATGCCTTTTTGTTCTGTTATATTTCATGTTTTGTTTAGTGAATAATACAAGACATTTTGAGGTTATGTGTTGTTCTCTTATTTTTGCTAGCTGTGTTTGGTGTTTATTTGTTTTAGATTGTGTTAATATATTTTAGTGTGTGTGTTTGGATTATACTAGAAATGCGGAGTGAGTAAAGAGCAAAGTAGTATAGTACGGTACATAGTTAAATCCATTACAATAGACACAAATAGTTCTTTTTACATTATTCTTCATAACTTGTAGCAATTTGAGTGGGCCTAGACAGAAAGTGTAGTGTAGATTAGACGCCAAACAAAAGCTGTTAATATTCTTTTCATAATTAATATTTGTGCCATTCGTGATTTAATTATAGTTTTAATAATAGGCCACAACCTATTACCAAAATGTTTGAACCTACTATCAAACCTATTTTCAAACATCCATACAATTGAAATAATAGTTTTTGAACAAAAAAGGATAGGCCAAGTTCCTAAATAGGATATGGGGCGAGTTCATAAATTTGATTATGTTAATGTTATGTTTATTATAAAATTAAAATTCTCTTAAGTTTGCCCATCTGAAGAACAGACAGATGGACTTTCTTTTTAAATGAGGTTAGTGACATTTAAACATATGATGTGCATGATTTCTATGTTTATTCATGCATGATTTAAATTATTTTCAGTTTATTTACTATTTTATTGTAGGCTAGTAGTACCCTTACTGAAAGCTACAAATTTTTGTTGTAATTAAGACAAAAACTTATAATTCCAAGTGTAATTCATCATCTAAAATAATTTGTTAAATTGTGTTCATATTCTATACCCCCCGAAAATTCTCTCCACATAATTGCAACCAACAAGTTAAAAACTCACCAGCCGCCACTGTTTCTCGGTAATTTTTACTAAGACAAATTCTTGTTCTTGCTAGTTTCAATAAATTTCCTATATTCGTCTTCAAACTTTAGTCAACAACTTACTCTGACTCCCACTTATTAATCCCGAGGTTAATAAAACATAATAAATGACATCGGTTAAATGGAGAAGAAAGTTAAAGAAATTAAATAAGATGAATTTTTTTTTATTTATTCCTAAATAAGAAATCTTTTTTATGAGGAAAAATGCCCATAAACATTTAATTGTTTGAAAACATTCTTTCCTAAATATTAATTTGTCATTTGATGTTCATAAACTACTGGAAGTGACAATAACCATGTTTCGTTGCTTGAGGTTTTTTCATTTAGTACCAGGAGACCGAGCTAAAGCTCGATTATAAGCAGGGCTATGATTTCAATAATAAATATTGGATTATTGAGTTTTGAGGTTAGGCCTATAACAATAAATAACTAAATAAAGGGTATATTCAACATTAGGCTTACCTGTAATAAAAATACAGTTTAAAGGATTAACCATAATCTCAACGCTATGCCTCAGAAATAAGTCAGGCCTAAATTAAAGTTTAATATTTCAATATCGATTTAGGCCTAGGGCCTAGTTCGCTCACGTCAATAACTATTATTGCAAATTTCCGTGAACATCGTTTAGGTTAGGCCTATAATATTAAACAACTAAATAAAGGGTATGTTTATTTAGCAGAAGTATTCGTTGCCATGGTAACTATAAATAGATACAACATAAGGCTTACCTCTAATAAAATATACAGTTTAAAAGAAAGCAGATGATTATTGTAATGGCATTGAAAACATTTGCATCAGCTGTGCTTTGTATTGTTTAAAATGGACAAATTTCACTTTTTAATTTAATAAAAAGACGTATAAAACGAATTTTCCCAGACTGGTGACCATTTCCAATCGATTTCTCGTGGCCAAAAGCCCCATTTAAAATCAAAAAATGAAAAATCCTTAGACGGAGATTCCAGATCCATTTAGCAGACAAACAATTATCTCTCGCTTTAGAAGATAAGATACCTTTATACCTTTTCTTTTTTGAGATTACTGTATATCATTTCATAAAAACATTTGATAATTTGGTTAACCGTGAGCCCCAAGTTCTGATAATGAGGTCTTGGGTGTTAGATTCTAGGGTAGGTAAATGTTTTTGACAATAATCTATGTTGTTACAAAAATCTTAAACCAACCAAGAAGAGTACATGTAGTGAAGCAGGGCATTAACCTTTTCGCTGCGTATTAAAATCCAAGCAGCTCCCTATATTTTGCAATTATGAGTGAAATTTAAAATTTTTTAATTAAGGTTTATTTTACTTAAATATCTCTTTATTACTATTTCTTGCATTAATATATACTACTATTTTCATTTTTTTTAAATTTTTATGTGTGAAAAACATGATTTAAGCCCTAAAAACATGGAAATTTAATAAATTGTGAAATATTTTTAAGTACTCACATTAAATAATATTTACTATAAAAAACAATGAAAATATTAAATCTACAACAGCTTAATATTAAAACATGTATAAGATAACATTTATAAGCATAAATTAATAATTAATTGTGTAATAAGTAGCAAAGATACAGTAACATATAATTCTAGCCTAGCTAACACACAGAAATTACACTTTCTTGAAGTTGAAATAATGCCAATAAATTTTGTTTCTATAATGGAATATTGTAATAATAATTTTGTTATTGTGAATACTTTAAAATGTTTAAAAAGAGTATTTGTTTTATTTTAAATATTCATTCATTATAAAGTAGGTTAGAATTAATCACCAATACAGTACTTACATTATAAGAAAATAGGCGTCTTAAGCCAACACTAAATCACTTCAGAACTTTAATTATGTAAAACAAATATCCACGTGCAATATATACTAGAAATATAATTAAATATTATCATAAACACACACATAAAAGCAATGGAAATCATTACAGCCACAATATAACCTTCACTAAACACCCGGTTGGAACGTCAAATGTCAACAAAAACACGTGATACTACAAAGTTTCACTGGCTTAGAAACAGGGAGCAGCCAGTGGCTTGAGGCTAAATAACATCATTTCTGTTCAGTTGGGACTATAATCGACTTACGCAGCCAAAGGAAAAGTTTTTATAACGTTGTGGACTGAAGTCGATTTACGCAGTGAACGGTAAAAATCTCAAATCGACTGTAGTCGATTTACGCAGCGAAAAGGTTAATAAAAAAAAAATGGCCAACTGACAGAGAGAACTATATATACAGACATATATATATATTTCCTGTTAGAAAATGTATTCAAAGTTAAGTTGAACCAATTCTTTCTAAATCATTCGATATTTCATTGATAAGGATATTAACATTTGGCATACTTTTTGTTTACAGAATATAATTCTTTAACAAAAAATTACAAAGTTTTATATTGTTTTGTCTGTTTTCAGGAATGACCTGTGAAGGTTTTCCTGGCCCAGGATCCTACCATCTTGCCACATTCAACCCAATGAAAGAATTCATCCACCATTCTGAAGAACATATCGACAGTGCTTGGGATGAGTTCTTACGTAGGCACAACAAATCTTATATTGATCATCGTGATCATTTCTCTCGGAAGAATACATTCAAACAGAATTTGAGGTGAGTTGCGGGCATTGTTTATGTTTGTGCAAGTTAAATATTGTTTGTAACTCAATAAAAACTGAGGTATCATTTTAAATGTTATACAAAGGTTTAATCATGTATTTTGGTGTCGTTAAAATCATTTCCATTCAAAAAATAATTCGGGCATGCAGCTGAACTGCTGACTTGAGTTGAGCAAATTTCCTAAATTAAGTTTACATCTATTAGGGCTTCAACCAACTATGTTGGAAATTGATCTACTCACAAAGGCGCTGAATCAAGACTGAGACATCAGAGCCTTACAGTCTTTTTACTACAAAGAATACTTTACATACAGATATCAGGGTGAATCCTGGTACTTGACCTTGCCGTGGTGCGGAAAGGGCACAAGTGGAGAAAAAAACATTTTCCCACACCGCTTTCTAATGTGACTCATCCTTCAAACGAACTAGTGGATGTTTACCTCACCCTTAACACGTTCACTGCTAAACAAATTTCGTATTTAATATGCTAGGAGCTGACCTTTTATTTTTTATATTTATAGCCTAAATGAGTAGAAATTACTTTATTTTTTATTTTTGAACCTTTCTACGTAATAATCACTAATATTTTAAAGCGGGCGCACATGTGCGTCCATAGCACATAGGCTTAAAATTGGCGTGCAAAGCACGCAATGCATTGTGTATTGAAAATACTCCCAATACGCAGGTTGGCGTGCGAAGCACGCAATGCATTGCGTATTGAAAATACTCCCAACATGGGGGTTGGTGTGCGAAGCCGCTTCTTATAGTGGTGCGTTCTTAGCAGTCAACGTGTTAAGCAGAGATGTACCGGATACTGATGTTTTTAGTCAGGTTAGTAGTGGTTTGCTCGAGTGCCAGCATTCGCACCAGTAGCTGTAAATTTGTTTCAGTATAAATTACAGGTTGTTTCAAAGTGAATGTCGAGGTTTTAATTCTTTGTAGTATTTGTTACATTTACCTTAAAATTATAAATAATCAAATGAAAGAGCAACTCAAACAGTTTTTCCTATGAGTGTTCAATGTGAGCACCATTCGTCACAACAAATCGATAGCCGAAATCGTCCCGAATCTAAGTCCCCCGAATTCAGGTAGGTCAGCTGGTAGCGGAGGCACATGCACGTTATCCTTTAAAAACCCCCAAAGGTAAAAATCACATGTCGTCAGATTGGATGAAAGCGGAGGCCAAACTCTGTTTCCGGCCAATCCAGCGGTCGGCTACAACGTTGTTTATCCAATCGCGTTCTGAGTTATACCAGTGAGGCGGAGCACCAACTAGAGTTCTGTGGTTCAGCTTCTACCGATTGATGAAAGAGCCATAGTTGTAGCGTATCAAGATAAGCAACACCAGTTATAGTTGCTTCAATGCCCATAAACTTTCAGCCAAGATATTTGGCGCAAAAAGCAATCAATTTTTGATGGATTCTTGTTGCAACTGTACCATCTCGTAGGGATTTGCTTACCTCCAGCACATTATGAGTGTTCACACGACCACTTGGGCGAAATGTCGATTTATCACTGAAGGCGACACGATCCAGAAAATCTTCAGCGTCATGCAGCAACATATCGTTTACAAAGTTGGTACGTAAACCGTAGGCTTCAGAGCTTGTAGTTGTAAGCGTCTGCTTAAAACTCTCCACAAAGACATCACTGGCCATCATGACTAGCCTTCCGAACTGATTTCTTAGGGCTTCGTGTGGAAGTCTATCTCACTTCTTCAACACATTCTTCACTCTCTCTTGGTCGAGCTGTATTCTTCCTCTTGCAAAGGCAGCCGGTGTCATCAAACTGATGATACCATCTACGGATGTCATTATCACTTAGAGGATTCTCAGACATATTAAAGTTCTACTGTATTTAAAAACCTATTTTTGAAACACTGTGTACAGAAAAGTAATATTTAGTTACATTATCAGATAGCAAATTTAAACAATTTTCCAAAGATTTGTTACATAAATGTTTTTTTTTTTTACTGTGGTTGTTTAACTTAATAACATAAGTAAATAATGAGCTGGACTTGTGAGAACAATATAGATGAAATAAAACAATAACACAAAATCTCACAACAAATACGTTTAATAAATCAAACGCGTTTCAACGACAAAGTCGCCATCCTCAGTGATAAAGCTACAAAAGCCAAACTAAGCTGTTGTAGTTTGGCTTCTGTAGCTTTATCACTGAGGATGGCAACTTTGTCGTTGAAACGCATTTGATTTATTAAACATATTTGTTGTGAGATTTTGTGTTATTGTTTTATTTCATCTATAACTAGGGGCTCTGCCCCTGGTCGCTCCGCGTCCCAACCCCGCCTCGGCCTTCGGCCTCAAATGGCTGCTTCGCTTCGCTCGCAGTTGGAAAATTTTACCTAATCTAAAAAAAACTGGTAGTTGTGAAGAATTATAATAAAACCTGATTCTAATAATTAGCCCAATTGGTGTTTTGGTTCATTGTAGGCCCACCCTAAAATTATGTTCAGTTTTTGATCCAAATTAGCTGTTTTATATATAATAGGTTTGTAACAACCAATGTTTGAATTGAATTAAAATATAGTTAGCATTTTTCGTTGAATTTTGTTTGAGTTTGTTTTTAGTTTGTCAATGTAACCTCAAAAAGGTAATACTCTTCAAATTTTCTAAGTAATGTTGCTATGGTAATGAAAGTAAACAAACATGATGTGTTGCTAAGTTTTTTATACGAACAGCTGTTTTTGTGCCCCTGATAAAATCAGCTGTTTTGATAAAATCAATAGAAATCTTTCTTCCATAAGATTAACATTGAAACTTTGAGGGCCACTGGAGCGTAGCCCTAATGTCCTAGGACTTTGGTAAATGGCCTAAAACCTTCCCAGGGTTAACCTGTGTTACTATGCAAAATTTAAAAGCAATCGGATGAATGGTATACGAACGCAAAGTGGACAAAGAACCAAAAAAACCCCCATAAGGAATACACAGCAGAAATTTGCATTTGATTATAACGTTTGTAAGGCGAAAGATACATGATTTGTAATGCTTGATGACATATCTGTGAATGATTACCTGCAATTTTTTAAAAATAATAAGGAAATTGGCCGGATAGAATGGCGTACTGACTGCCACAAGTTTTCATAAATTCTTTTAATATATAGATAACATAAGTTTTAATTTGATTTCTTGTAAGTTAGTATCCAAGCTTAATACAAAGATTCTGTTTTCATTAAAGCGACTTTTTAGGGTAATTTAAGGGGGAAACATTGTTTGGCTTACTTTTGAAAAAGAGAAGATAATATATTTTATGGTGCCTGAGTTTTGACATATTCTCTACATAGCCGCAATTAAAAGCTTTCCATGAAGTTTTCTACACCCATTACAAACTGATATATTGCAGGAATATTACCCAACATGGAGTAATTGTTCCGTTGATAGTTTTTGTTTATGTACAGCTAACGTTTAATTTAAAAATTTCAGACTAATCCAATCCACTAACCGAGCGAACCGAGGTTTCCAATTGGCAGTAAACCATCTGGCTGACAGAACTGATGACGAACTGAAGGCATTGCGAGGACGAAGATACACGGCTGGATATAACGGAGGACAACCTTTCCCTTACAATACTAAAGAAGAAGTCAAAGCAGCGCCTGAGCAATGGGATTGGAGAATTTTTGGAGCCGTAACACCCGTGAAAGGTATGCACTGCAAAATGAATTGGTGGGTCCGGTACTCCTAAAATCGAGAAACCCATTGATAAGTCAAGTGGCTCTAGATTGGGTAATTTTCATGATAAAAAGCTGAGACTCAGCATAAATGTTTAAAATATATATTTTAACTCCTATGTCAAGTTTCAATTCGATATATTAAAATTTGACCAATTTAGAATGAGCCAACGTTTCATATATGAATAAGAAGTCCCCTTTTAGTGATTTCCCCTGCTGCAAAATACATACCTGCATTATCGAATTTTTTCCAGACAAACCATTGCTCGGACGAAATAAATACATACGTCCTTTTTTGTTGAAAAATACCTCCCCTACATGGTGGTATTTTTTATTTTCTCTATCTTCATCCCAGCTCGAAATATTAAGGATAATCCGAAAAAAAATTATAATCGATTTTTTTTTTCGACTTTGGGAAATCGATAGACTGGTAAACTTTTTGTATGTTAATCTACATACTTAAATGTACTTATAAAAAAAAATCAGCCGTATTGTAAATTACTGGAACTTTTGGTCTAAATTTACCCCGACCGACTGGCCTAATTCCGAATTCCTGCTAAACCCCAATTAGTTCAGAATACCAGGACTCTACTGCACATCATTCAATTAGAGAAATCCCCTGTGTCCTATGCATGCCAACCATAAGATAAGGAGTTCTTATGATCAGGCAAACTTGGCTCTTGTTAATTTCACGCTGTTAACTTTACCCAATATTGAACTTTGTAATAAATTATTATTTTCATAATGCAATAATTTATATTTATAAAAATCTAGAAAATATGTATGAAATAAAATTTTTTAGTGTATTGAACGAATGCATGAGCCGATTCTTATTTTCTTACCCCAGAAATGTAACCTTTTAAAGTGTTAATTTGATCTATCACAATACATAATGTCCATTAAAAATTTTTAAGATGGGATTTAGGGATTTTGTAAATATGTTTTTACAAAAAATAATATGAGCTGATGACTGTAAAGAAACGTAACCTAGTTATTTCAATGAAATATCAGTTCCAGTGCCTATTGACCTATCTGTTGTTTAGTAATTCTTTTATTTTGTTGTGAATAGTTTTGCCTAATGAGATGAAACGTAATAGTGTGTTATTTGTATCAGATCAGTCAGTCTGCGGATCCTGTTGGAGTTTTGGAACTACCGGAGCTATCGAGGGAGCATATTTTGTTAAATACAACAAATTAGTACGATTGTCACAACAAGTAAGCACTAATAGATTAAAGCATGCCATCAAACACTAACAAATCCAATGAATGGGGGTGTGGTCTTCACCGTACAATCCATATGAAAACAATAAAAAGTAAACAAAAAACAAATATTATATTATTTTTAATTTCTAATAATTTTTCCGCTTACACACTTCCTCAGCAATTACAAGTGAAAAAAACAGGTATACAGTCTATTGGTTCAATAAGTGCAGTAAAACCGTACAAGTTAGATAACATCGACCAGAATCTGCTGTGATCAGAGTGGCTCAGTCGGGACAGGGTTACCACAGAATGGTTAAGGTCCTAGATTCAAATCCCGGTCTTGGTCCATCTTTTTTCATTTGTAATTTAATCAAATTTTATAATCACAAATACATTATAATGTTAACATTTCTGAAATTTTATATTTATAAAATCTTACAATGTCCACAATAAATGACTTTACACATAAAAATATAATGTAATGCAAATTGTTCATGTAAAAGATTATTTAAAAACATAATATTATACAAAATTGTGCTGCTTAACTCTGTACGGTATTATAAAAAAAATGAAATGTTAATAAGTAAAATTAATAGTAATTTTAGAAAAATTTTAAAGGAAAATACATGTGAAAATAGTTTTATCTTAGGTATTTTGCATGGGGTGAATAATCATGATATACTGTATCGTTATTTCACTTAAAACAGAACTAAACTATTTAATTCTGTATATTGTTGTTTATAATAATGTATTACATGAACAATGTTTATGGTAATTTCCACTAAGTTACATATTCATGTGATTATTGTAATGTTTAATATGAATAGTTTTTATAATAATTTTGCATTAAATTATATAGTTATGTGTAAAAGTAATTTATTTCTTGTAGTTCTTTGTTGAATTTATGTTTTTAAGTGTTTGAACATTGCTATATTATGTACATTGCAGATATGTTAAGATTTGTATATATAGTACAGTACTGCTATTCCAAACACTACTATTTTGAAAATCCACCTATTTCGAACAGAGTTCAGAAAAAACGCTGATTTTTTAAACTTAAAAACAGGAGAAATTAAAAAGACGTTTGTGAAAAAACGTACATTTATTGTTATACAAATAAGTTAAATAGAGACATACATAGAGCCTAAGCTTGATGAAAACGTCTGAAACCAAATTGGAATGAAAGCTGGTTACTTACAATACATGTCGGCTCCATTTATACAATTCTGTAGGATCATTTTTAATCACTGCTTAACACAAAAAATAACTAATTTACTTACACTTAAGAAGTAAAGTCAGTGATTTTTATCTGACAAAGAGCACTGAATCGACTTGAGAATGCAATGTTCCACCATCGCCATATGGACATAACATCATTTGTTGTTAATGAAGTGTATTGTTCGACATAGCCTAAGGTGAGGTCAAGAGCATTTGCCGTATGCCGCGTCAAGAATGTATGTATATCAATACGTTGATATTATTCATGAAATCCACTTATTCCGAATTCCTGCTAAACCGAACTGAGTTCGGTCTCAATTGGTTCGGAATAACTACTGTATCTTAATGTATTAGTTAAATTATATATGTTTGATATCATCACTTAGCTAGCAATACCCCCTAACTAACAATTCACTAACTTACAAAAAACAGCCTGTTTTCAACTACATATTTTGTATAACTAATAAAATGGTTATTTATTTTTTAATTTTTAAAACAACATTTTTTATTTTTGTTTACTATTGAAGAAAAGACATCCAAGTTAGTAAATTTACTTAGCTATGCAGTATTGGTTTTGAATTGAGTTGCAGCTAGGCTGTATTGGATTTTAACGAATTACAGACTTGCGGTATTAGCCTGTAAATAATTGTAGTTAGGCGGTACTGTCTTTATTTTATAGACCCTTTACTTTGTAGTTAGACAATTTTTTTTTTATAAAACTTTGTAGATAGGTGGTATTGTTTATAGCAGTTTGCTTTGTATATTTAGGTGGTTTTGTATTTGTGTAGTGGTGCTGCTATTTTTAGGAATTTTGCAGTAACATTGTATAAGTTGATGAAAAACGTCCGCCAGAATGCACTGGAACCAGAATTTTTTTTTTTAATGTTAGGCGGTAATGATTGCTAAACGAGGATATTGAATTTATTATTGAGTTAGATGAGGTTGTATGTTGTTTTTTTTTTTTTTTTTTTTTTTGTTTTTTTTTTTTAGAGCAATTTTTAGGTTAACTGGCTAAAGTGAGTGGATGGATTAGAAATCTAAATTCTTGTATGCTTATGTAAAAGTAAGATTGGAGTGGATTTTTATTATAACATTTATTTGTTTAGTTTTCATCACTCTATTTCTGCAACAAGTAATAGTAGTTTGTTATATTGTAAAAAAGCTAATTGTAACTAATTTGGACAGGCACTAGTAGACTGCAGTTGGGGGTTCGGAAACAATGGCTGTGACGGAGGAGAAGACTTTAGATCTTACCAGTGGATGATGAAGCACGGAGGCCTGCCTACAGAAGATTCTTATGGCCCATATTACGGACAAGTATGTATTATCAACTCCTATAAAAGCGCGTGTACGTATGTATTACATGTAAACAAAACCTGGCATAGGTTATACTTTGGAGTTATGTTTACAACTTCAATCGTTATAATTTCTTGTGAAGTTGATTTTTTTAAACATGAGTTATAGAACTAATGTATGCTATAATACGTTATAATATTTGCTTTGGGTTTGACTGTAGTATTAACCCAACAACAGAAAATATACTGCCAGTAAAGTAGTAGATATTTATTTCTACAGTTCCGTAATAAAGCATTAACTACGGAAGCAGAATGTTTGTCCAATATAATACAAAGAGTTATGTAGGGTCCAACCAAGTTACTTTCCTTTCATTTATTTTCATTATACGCTGCTCCGCTTTCTTTATTGGTCTAAGTGTTTAACATCAACTACATAAATATTTATTTCCAAACCTCAAATACAAGGAAAGGCAAAACAACCATTCACTACTAGGTTACATTGTAAGGCAACCATGACACGGACATTATTCGGGCGTTTTTCATAAATGTCGCTTGTTGTTTTTCAATGTATTCTATGAAATTAAAATTCATCGTATTTAGTGGATATTCCTGAAGCCAATTGCAGTTAAATCCATTAGAAAATAATTCGATCACGCGGCTGAGCCGTTGATGTTGGTTGAGCGAACTTCTGAAATTAAGTTTGAACGTTTTAGGGTTTCAACCAACTATTTGGGAAATTGTTCTACTCGCGAAGGCTCTGATTAGGTGCAGGCGTGTATGAATTATATCGGTAGAATTGCTTTGCACCTCAGCCTATAGCCCCAATTCACACGCTGCTTTCTTCCGCTCGCAGCGGAAAAACTCGCTTTTGTACCAAATTTGAACCAAATCGGACATAAAATGTGGTCGTTACAGCATATATAAATGCAATTTTTATCACCACAAATGTGTTCTGGGGACCATGATCAGTGTTCATTGACCAATCCCGACCTTAGTAGTCACTGCAATCACTCATCTTTCCTGTCAAATGACGTACTGAAAACAAACCGTCATTTCAATCAACTCTTAAAACACAAAATACAGTACCAAGTGGGTGACAAATGTGGTATTATTTATTTTCCAGGATGGATACTGTCACATTGATAAAGTTCCTCTGACAGCTAAGATCACTGGTTATGTAAATGTAACTTCAGGGGATCCAGACGCTCTCAAAGTTGCTCTACTTAAACATGGCCCTATTTCTGTAGCCATTGATGCTTCACACAGGACTTTCTCATTCTATTCCAACGGCATCTACAATGAACCTAAATGCAGTGAGTAACAAGACATGTATTACAGTATATTGTATAAGTTAACTGGTGTATGTTCTGCATTATGAAATGACTGTTTGCTCATGAAGTGAAAACTGACATGAATATAAATCATTTTAGTTGTATTGGTTTAATCTGAAATTGTATCATTATATTTATCTTGTTCCATTTAAAATTGAAAGCTAAAAAAAGTAACATAAACATGTTTGTCTATAGCCATCAAATAATAATTTTAAAAACATAATTTTAGGTTAGGCCTATACTGAACCAACACACATTTCTTTAATGAATTTACATTCTTTACCGTAGCAACCAAGTTAGCAAATTTAGACATTTAAACAAAATTAGAAAGCACTACCATTTCAGAGGTATCACCAAGAATACTAATTTAACACAACACTTATAAAATGAGGAAGCACAATGTCCATTTCATCAGTAGCATGACGTCAATGCTGTAATAAACCCATACACCTATTAAGTTTAGGCCTTTGAATTTACCACTGCCTATTTTATTACATTGATTTCTTCTTCTTAACAATCAGCTATTACATATGAAGAAGACTATCTTTATTTGACTATTTCTTAAAATAAATATTTGTATTGCATTCGGATACATATTCATTTACAGTTCTCTTATGCCAAAATTTCAATGTTTAAATTCGATTCCACATATTCTGTGGTATTTTCAGGTTACGATGGTTACCTTGAAACGAATTACGATCATAATGCGAGGGTTCACTGTATTTTAAAATAAAATAGAAATAATCACAGATGAACTTTGATACACTAATGGTTTCATGTTTTTGTAGATATATTATACTGTGCTGTAATTATATCACACATATTATTTGCTTATGACACTTCTCCATTCCAGATAATACTGTTGACGGTTTGGACCACGCTGTCCTACTGGTTGGCTACGGTCAAATCAACAACAGACAGTATTGGCTGATCAAAAACTCATGGTCCAACTATTGGGGCAACGACGGCTACGTCCTTATGGATCCTGTTGATAACAACTGCGGAGTCATGACAACTCCTACTTATGTTACAATGTGATAAGTTTTTTATAAAATATTATATTTTCAGATACGCGAGGATGTGGTCTTGCCAGAATATTCGTACTGCAGATAGTTGATCAAACAAAATATAATATTTTTTTACAAACTCAGTTATTTTTCCAGTCTTAGTTTTACTGCATCAGTAACAAACCACATGCTCTTTATATTTACGTTTCTCTTTTAAGTTGGTAATAACTGATTTCTCTACTGATAAAACAAATAAATCTATTCAAATAAACTGACCATTGTGTTAACTTATAAAATAATACCACTTAAATTTAAACAAATCCTTCTCCATTATCCTAAGGTTATACCAAATCTCCTGGTTTATAATTTAAGGGTCCTCATCATCCTCTAGGCAGATCGCAACGCAACCCCCTGCACATTTCCTTGCACATGAATATGCAGAAGAGCCAGGATGAGAAGCGCCTCCGTAGCTGATGTGGGGCAGGAACGCATGGCCCCACAAATTCCTAGGCTCGCTAGCCGTTGTTATGTAGCTTTGCAGCTTTTTTTTCTACCTCTAGTGAAATTATTTAAATATGATTTAATATAAAAAAGACACTTTAATCGCACTTGGTAAACAATAGGAAAGTTTAATGATATGTTCTAAGCTGGATATTATTAGTGAAATGAAATAGCAATTAACCCTAGAATTGGCACGGTTAAAGCTAAAATTGTCCAGCCCGTTTTTAGCGTTTTGCAAGCATATTTTTAAAAATTCGCCAAAAATAGTAAATGAACCCCAATCCAAAAGTGTTCAAGAGCTTTTTTGTAGAAAAAACTTCAAAGAATTCAAATATGCCACTAAAAATTAGTTTATTTTGAAATTGTAAAAGTTATTAGCTCAAGAAACAAAAAATGTTCCGTAACGAAAGAAAAAAGTTCAACTTTAGGCCTACATAACAAGTAGTAAACATTTTTTGTATTTTTTTCGTAAGCATAAAAATGTTTCGTAATTTAGTTCTAAATAGAACTGTATAAAAACATTTATCAATTTCAAATTTTTTATTTTGAAAAAAACAGTTTTTATGTTCCAAGTACACGACTGGTAACAAACCTAGGCCTAGATTGTAACGTCATTTACTAATATATGCTTTGCCCAAAAATGAAATATTATTATAACAAAGTGTAGAGGATAAATCAAAGAAAAGAACGGTATAATTGTCTTTCCTTAGTTCACAAAAGTGTTTGAGTTATATTTATTTGAATAACAAAATGACATCAATCTAATGAAAAGCCGCTACCTTACACTTTGCCTATAGGACGGGACACTTGAATAACGTGTGTAACGATAAGCGTTACAAAAAATAAAAATTAGGTCTCTTTTGTTTATCAGCCCCACGTTGGGAAAGCCATTTTGTAACGATAAGCGTTACAAAAGATAAAAATATGTAAAGTTATAATGAGTAAAAAAAAAATGGGGTTCGGTAAAAAGTTCAAAAATTAAAAAAAATAT
>JAGFPH010000335.1:41711-83213 GCA_018207615.1 Philaenus spumarius | reverse complement strand
ATTTGTATTGTTTTTTTAGGGGTTGTTACATTTTCACCCCTTAGCAGTGCACTAAAAAATACAAATATGGTTTACTTTTTACTTTCTTCCCCCTATACGTAGTACGATATAATATGAAGAAAGTATTGCTTACATCCAAATATTTGAATTTTTAGTGGAATTATTTGTTTTGGTGCTCCCTGAATCCCCAAAAATTGTTTTTAGTGGAATTATCTGTGTTGGTGCTTCTTGAACCCAAAAATATTTTTAGTGGAATTATTTGTTTTGGTGCTCCCTCAATCCAAAAAAGTGGTTTTTTGGTGATGTCTGTCCATGTGTCTGTTAGGATGTGTACAAAGCTGGAGACCATACCAACGGTCCGATTTTGATGAAATTTGGTAAAGTGTAGTTCTGGAATATCTCCAGCCGTTTTTTTTTTCTTCATTTTTTCAAATTTTTTATTTTTAAGTTGTTTACCATCCAAAAATGGCAAAAACCGAGAAAAATCCAAATTTCTCAAAAACGGCTCTAACGATTTTGATAAAATTTGGCTTATTTGTAGCCCTTAATGTACCCTACCATATGCAAAAAACTGCATCTTTCTAAAAATTCTCATTTAGGTAATAATAGTAACTGATTTTTGGGGGTTTTTGGCCAAAAAGAGGATTGTTTTTCAAAACCTTTTTTCGTGCATCTATACAGGCCTAATTGACATGTTTGGTGAAAATTTGTTCGAAATTGATCGAATAGTTTTAATAATAATATTATAATATAATATGGATGTGTTACATGCATCTAATATTTTCCATAGTATGTCCTACTTTTGCAATTCTAAATAACCACCTTATATGCTACTCTTGGGAAGGTATAAATTTTCAACTGGGAGAAAGTATGTGGCAGTTATCTGGTACCGTTTATTATATACAGGGTTATTCAAAAAGAATGGTGCAAAAGTAAGGTTAATTTATTTGCATGCTCTGAGTTGCATAATCATGAAAACAGAATAAAACTGTATCTTATAGTAACAAGTTTTAATTTACATTAAAAAAACACATTTATATGCATTACAAATGCTTAATGTGAGCTCCATTAGAAACTCTGCAATTATCAGAATGGTGCAAAACTAAACGGTTGGTACGTCTGTTTCCGTGATTTAAAACAGCTGATTGTAACAACAATAGAAAGGGCGTGTTTATAAGTTTGTTTTGGCTATGTTATATTTTGTATAATGCTTAGTTGAGTACCACGAAGCCTCCCAACAAATGGCTACTACAAAACAAGAAAAAGTATTTTGTGTTTTAGAGTTTGCTTGTTACCTTTCTTTTTCATTGAACGCAGTGTAACTGGAATCGCTTACTTAGTACTTTGTCAGAATGGCTCATTCCTCAGCTTATAGAAGATGTTCCAGACGTAGTTTTCCAGCTAGAGAGTGCTCCTCCACATTTCAAGTCTGAAGTGCGTTAGTTTTTTAATGATAGGTTGCCAGACCGTTGGATTGGACGCTCTGGAAATGAAGACAGTCCTTTGATGCGCTGGCCGCCAAGATCACCTGACTTAACGCCATGTGATTTTTTCTTGTGGGGGTTTATCAAAGACAAAGTGTACTACCCCCTGTGCCTCAAACCCTGCAAGAATTAAGACATCGAATAACAGAAGCCGTGGAGTCCATAACCCAGGAAATGCTACAGAATGTCTGGGCTGAGTTGGAATTTCGCCTGGATATTTGCAGAGTTTCTAATGGAGCTCACATTGAGCATTTGTAATGCTTATAAATGTGTTTTTTTAATGTAAATTAAAATTTGTTAATATAAGAAACAGTTTTATTCTGTTTTCATGATTTTGCACCATTCTTTTTGAATAACCCTGTATATCTTGTAAGAAATAAATGTACAAATTTCCAGCTCTCTAGTCTTAATGGAAGTATAATAATAAATATTTATTGTTTTAGAGGTTGTTACAACCCTTAAATCTAAATGAATTCTAGCCTATGTCTCATTCCAGGTCATGATCTATATGTGTGCCAAATTTCATTCAAATCCATCCAGTAGTTTTTACGTGATTGAGTAACACATACAAAGACAGATACCATTAGATTTTTATATAGGCCTAATAGTATCATAGATAGTATTAGTAGGCTACTTAACAAGAGTGATTTTAAGGATCGAATAGAAGAGTTGCACTGTTTTATTTTAATGTTAATGAAATGTTTTGGTTATTTAAAGTACCTTGTATATAAAAATAAGAACTATACTATTAAAATATTTGTTTTTCTTCAAAATTATTATTTCAGTTATGGACCCAAATAGTGTTGTATTACTGAGTTAGGCCTATACAGCTAGTATTACAGTGCAGGTTGAACAAAAAAAAAAGATACAAAACTTGTTTTTTCCCTTATGAATAAAGAAACTATACATCTCACATTCGTATATCTAGGAGTTTGGTTACCGTTACAATTTCAAAAAGTCTGTTACAAGGTGCATGTGTGCGCCAGATAAGGGGACGTCACCATGATGACTGTGAGTCACAAATATTAGACTCGCCGTCGCCATGTGAATATTTACTGTCACATATTAGGCCTATACTTGTTTATTTTTGTTTTTCGATGTTTTAAAATTGAACGTGTGCGTCTTGGTGAAATAAAGTATATATTTGAATAATTTTAGCTTAAATTAAGCAAATTTTATTTATAAATTACAAATTAAACATGCCTCCCATATTGTCAACTTTCAAAAATAAAAAAACTTCAAGATGTAACATTCAGAATTGGTGTAAAACAATTTCAAGATATGCCATCGGTTAGTCTCTGAGTAGTTGAGAAAAAATCTGGGAATTGACCATAATCCTGCACAATATGTTTTAAATATTTCTTGCACAAATTTAAAATAAACTACAAAATTAAACCAGGCTCTTTCGCTTAAAGTAATATAACCTGTAAATCGCAGGGTTAATGTTAATAAATAATGTTTAATACTTCTATCAGGCCTATTGTATTAATTTGATGAGGCCTATTTTTAATTAATCTAATTTATTTGTTATCAGGTTCAACATTCTTCACCACCATCATCAGTGAGACAGCTTTAATACATCAAAACATCTATAAACCATCAAACACATGTCTGTGTCTTCATGTTATAATTCAGGTACCGTATGTTTACATTTAGGAACGAACCAAATAAAATTTTTGTATTTCTAGCAATATTTGACTTTTGTACTTAAATACATAGATTAAGTTAGGTTAAATTTAGTACACATGTCTTGGGCTACTTCAACCTTTTTTGCAATGAATGTATTCCTTGTTTTTCTTGATATCAATTTTTTTTCATCCTCAGCAATAATAAAAAGTTACCATTTATACACAGCAACAATGCCGCGGTTTGTTATTAACATTACTGTGCAGTAAATGTTTAACTAGGTTTCATCTACCGGAAAACATAAAATAGTTTCAGTAGAAGCTAACCGTTAACGGTTTTCGTGAAACTTAGTTGTAGCCTATGACTTTCTCATTCTTTTCATATGTTTTTATGATTTTTATCTTTAACTGTCGTATATGAAGAGGACCTGAATTGTGTTTATTGTACAATTTATTGTATATAGGTGTGTTGTGTATAGAGGAAATTTATTGTGAACAAAATTTTGATATTTCTTGGTAGGATTCTATGTAGTGTTTGGGACTTGTAAGGTGCCATAGGTAAATTTCTTTTGCCTGTTAAAGTAACAAAACCTTACAAAATATTAATACAGTAAACTTTCAATTATCCGCGGCAAAACATTTTATATTTAAAAAAAAAAGGATACAAAAACAAGTTTTTAAACTTAAAATTACCTCGGAAATACTGAAATAAGTTTTGTAAATACTGTAACTCATTAAATGTGAACATAAATAATAGAATAATAACCTACAGTATTGAATTGAAATTGTTACAGTATGAATAACATAGTTTTATTATTTTTTTCACCTACGTTCTTTTAATGTACAATCTGATTTAAAAATTTGGTGTTGTTTTTTAGTACCTTCGGCAATTATCCGCAAAATTCGATTACCCGCGCCAGTCAATTCCACTGATAGCCTAATCGAGAGTTTACTGTAAATGAAGGTAAAATTGTTTATCCTTTTTCAATGGTCTGAATAGATCAAAAATTTAAGTTGCTGTTAATGAGAAAGTCGTAAAGTATAGTAAAATTCATTTTTTGTATAGAGTAAGAAAATTAAGTGCACTGTTTTAGTCGCCAGTATTTTGTAGGCTATACCATTATTCGTGTAAAGTAGACCTATGAATTGTCACTCAATGGAGGTTTCCGTTTTAAGAATTATATCTGTCTCCTATGCTACCTTCCTGGACATTTCAAATACTCTATATACTGGGTGTCCTCTAAGTAAGCTGCCCAACTTCGGTAAATTATTCTGTAGGTCAAGTTGAAGAATAAAATATTTAAATTGAATTTCTACAGGTATTTATACCTCCTATAGGTCCTTGTATCATGTTTGTATGCAAGGAATTTGGTAATAAATAAAATAAAGTATTAAAACAGCTGTCATTTTGAAACGATTAGCTGGATTAAATTGATTGTTTTTCTCAAATTAAGTATTTACCTTATTAGGTAGGCTACTGTGTCAAGTTTTAACTCTATCGGTTAAACTGTTATAGAATTATAAATTGTTTTGTAAAAAAAAAACTGAATTGTTTCTTGATCTTGACCCACAAAATATTTGACAGTTTAATTACGGGGCACCCTATATATTTTCATATTTAAAAAAGAGTTGTAGATTCTTAATGTTTTTTTTTTTATAAATAAATTAATTAAAAATTTGTATGTGAAAACTGTAAAATACTGCCTAAAAAAGTCATTACAAAGCGAACTGTATCGCATTTGGAATTGGGAATTAACCACGAGGTTGTTTATCAACCTCTATGTGCATGATATTTTTGATTTTGTGAAATCTGAAACAGTTGCATGATATGTTATTTAAATTCAGTGGTACGTGGGTGGTTTTTAGCCTTCTGTCAAAGTTTTATTTGAAATTACCATTTAATGGTGAACAATTCTTTGTGTTTCCATATTCCTATATATGTTCCTTGTGTCGCCCACTATGTGGCTGAACAAAATTTTACTTAACCTTTGATGATGGAAAGTAATAATGAGATGAATTTTGTAGGAAGTTCAAACTTGCATGTAAAAATCTTTCAAATATGTTTACCTGTATTATTCCTCGCCCATTTTCTTCATTGCTCTGTTTCATACTATCTTATTAATTTATTCTTCATCAAAAACCCCTGGAATATATATTTACCTTTATTCCTCACCCATTTTCTTGATACCTCTTACAGGATGTTCAGCAGCCTTGAGTTTTAGGAAAATCGAGAATTTTTACTGACGGATAAGCGGTAACTGACCTTGAAAACTGAGAACCGTTGGTAGTTTTTTTTTTATTGCTTTTTAAGGAGCGAGATAAAAACCAAGCTGATTTTCAAACCTGAATTTTAAAACACCAAACATTTGTTTCTTGAAATATCTGAATTATATCAAAATTGTGTCAACTGGAATTTGATCTGGCCTATTTGACAAAATATATGATGAATTAAATCGAAATGTGTGACTTTAAAAGTTTGCTGCGGTTATTCGATTGCAGTTTCACTAATTTCGTTGATAAACAAAATTAAATTTCAATGTGTCGTTAAGAATGATTGTAAGGATTGCTATAACTTCAACATAAAATGCACTCTTGTCGTCCAAGCTTGCTTTTAACAGAAATTATTTGTGTTATTGTACTTTTGTTTGTTGTATCTAAAACCCCTCAAATATGTCACCTTTCATTCCTCTAGTTTCAGTACTCCAACCTTTCTGCTCCCAATATTATTTATTGTTCATTGAGAATCTCTTAGGTGACTCCACACACATCCATTCTCTTGATTACTCTTAAACAACCTTAATTATTGTTCATCAAAAATCTCTCAAATATTTCTCCATTCATTCCTCAAACATTTCTCGTCCATTTTCTCAATTCCTCTAGTATCGGTATTTCGTTCAACTTTTGTGATCTTGATATTGTTTTCAATTGATTCTATTTTCCAGATTGGTTGCACTGCGGGTATACGTCGCTGATGCTGTTTTAAGGCGGTTTTTTTTTTAAATACATTTTTGTTATTAATTCAAATGTATGTTTAAATGTCATATTTGTGTAATACATGTTTTTTCTTCTCTGTGAAACTAACCTATGAATCTAGATAAGTTACATTTAGGCCTATCTTTATAGGAAATTGTTTATTTTTTAAATCAAATAAATTTATGCATTCAATATAGTATTAACATATTATTGTAAGACAGTTGAAACGAGAAACAAAATTTGTGTATAAATAAAGTTAAAAGATTGACTGAGAAACACTATAATACATTCACCCTCGTATATTCCCTTCCTGTGCTTTTATACTTGCACTTAGGTAATCTGCAACAAAATATTTATTAAGACTAATTTTACCTTTTCAATGGTCCAAAAAGCACAGACAGAATATTGGAGCACTGAAAAAGTAATTCGTCTTAATTAAACGGAGTGAACTCAGTAGTACTGTCCGCGAGGCACGAGATGGTCCCTGGAGCTGCCCGTAAACAGCCATGTCCTCCCGCGGTATCCCGTTTTTAGCAGGCGCAAAGGCGAGTAACGGGGACTATTAATAGACTGACGCGATAGCGGAAAATAGAACGTCATAATATATAGCTTAGTATTGATATTGATCATGTAGGCTTATGTTAAACTGGATTTTAGTAATTAAAACAGCCGATTTTTTTCAAATTAATTCTATTGACTAAATGTTCAACAAAATCAGCACAAACAATACAGTAAATGAAAAATGTGTACCTAGTAGCCTACAGGCGCTTTAAATATCATACTACATATAAATAAATTGAGTAAATTAAGTTTAAAAAATATACAGTAAAGGAGGTTCTAAAAATCAAAAAGCTATAAAGTACAATAATATTAACCAAATTTAAGTTACTGTAAAATATTTTGTACGAATATAAGTTTATGCAGGAAGTTTATAAGTTTATACAGTTGTTGTATAATAAATGAGTTATATAAATTAAAGTTAATTTATAATCATATTTATTATACATTTTATTACTTGACGTTTTCTTTTATTGTTATTTGAAAGGAATATAATTACACTGTTCATTAATAATTTATTCTTCTATCACTTTTAAACTTATAAATCCAAAAATATTATTCTATGCCAAAAACTCTTACCGTGTTTTTTAAAAACATATTATTAATATTATTTCAACATTACTAATCGAAATTATAATAACTTTTAAGCTGATATTCTGTTAATCTATTAAAATCAATTTAGTATAATAATTAAGTTAACGTACATACGAACAGTATATATATTTTGTTCTTTCACAGCAGTAATTGCATACATATTTCCAATAATTGCTACTAATAATGTTATTTTTTATATATATTTAAAAAAACACTGCAGAATTCCTGTTTTGTACCACGATGCCACGTTCGATTTTAAATAGCATTTGTCGAATAACGATGCTGCGGACATTCACGGCGGCTCTGTACTAGGTCGTGGCACATAGCTACAAGCGCCTTCAAACTAAATCTAGGCAAGGACCCAGGGACCATCTCGTGCCTCGCGGACAGTACAATAATTAATTATAATATTTAAATTCTGGTACAATACATATTTTTTCACATCTGATGGCTATGTAATTGATCATAAATAGTTTAAGATGTTGTGAACATCAGCTGGTTGTAAACATCAGCTGGTTGCACATTGAGCACATTTTCTGATAAAAGAAAATTTACTATCGCAGATATTCCAATAGGGGCATAAAGTGCTCATGCCGTCGCTGTTCACTTACACACGCAACTTTTTTAAATTAATAATAATGATAATTTTTATTTATTTCCGCAAGAAATTATAGGTACTTCCATCTCGGTCTACTGTAACAAGAGTAACAAAAATAATTAAAAAGTACTAACAATTATTTCTTTTAGGTTTTCTCGTTGTCACCTATATATATTCTATTCGTATTTCATGTTGGTAACGTTACAAAAATAATTGTGATGTCCATAACTTACACAGTGAAAACTTGATTTTATGTTTTCGGTGATTTATAATTTGAAACAGCGGACCCAACGAATTGCCCTTTGTTTTTTGGGGTATTAATTCTTATAATTAGTGAAAATTTACACTATTCTCAGATTGAAACAGCCATTTTAAGTTATGTTTTAGACCCGGTATTATGTAGGAATCAGCGTGAATAGTATTCGGGTCGGGAGTTGTTTTATTTCGTGGACATTCGCTATTGCATATTGAACTGTGATCTATCACTGACATTTAATAAAATTAGCATAAATAGTATTCAGATGTATTTTTTCACTGCGGTATTTTAAATTATGTTTTAACGCTGGTATTCAATAAAATTTTAATTTCATAAAATTAGCACAAATAACCTTAAAGTGTGAATTTTTCTATACCCATTTGAAACAAATATATCCAGTAGATATCAAAAATAATTAATGGAAGACAGTATTGACTCGGAGGTATTTACAGTGATTTTGCCGTAAAAAGTGTAAACAAAAAATCTTTGCTCTATGTGGTGAATCTTCCAGTTGAACATCTGTCCAGTGTGCAATGAGGTTTACTTGTAACCAAAAGCTAAAAATCATGGCAAAATTGCTAAGATATTTAACTACATATGTTTGTTGTATACTGTTCCATGCTTGTTGTACAATGTTTTTATGATGTTTTCAACAATTATTAAAGAAGTTTACTCTATAAGTTGTTACGTCCATATATATAATATTGTTAGATATACATGGGGAAAAGTCTACCTTATATAATATACTTCAAAACAACGCAACTGGACATAGGAGGGGAAGAAAAAGAAGCCATCGGAGTCAACGACACTGGACACTTATAGTAGTATAAATTAATACATTGTATACTAAAAAATAAATTGTTTTAGTTACCTATATGTCAAAAAACTTTGGCTTTCCTTAAATAAATACAAGGAGAGCCCTGCTCCGCTTGCCAACCTATTCCTTCCTCCATACTCATTGTTATAAAAATTTAGGTTTAATCGTAACCTCAAAGCTAAAATGGTAAATGAAATAAATTTTAAATGTTTAGATTAAATTATAAGTTTACTGTACAAACAAGTAATGGAGTCTAAACGGAACCAGCTCGACTCTAGGCCTACTCCTAAACAAAACCATAACCTATAAATTAGATATATGAAATTAGCTGTTGATAGAAATGCCACTGAAAAATAGCCTAGGTACTGGTTTAGAGGAGGAAATCTACCATCAAGTATTCCATGTATTTTAATGGAGAAATACAATTTCAATAAATAATATTTCTATAGTTTTATTTGCTCAAATTTATAATATTTGGAAATTAACATTACAGTAGAACTCCAATTATCCGGACTCCAACTATCCGGATCAGATTTGAATAAGAACATAGTCAAACGGATGCGAGACTTGGCGGCGCGGAACCGATTTAAGCTAGCAAAACAGCTGACTGCCTGACAGTGATTTAGTATTGTTTGTAAATATTACGTAATGTAAACATTGTCATTGATATTGTTTTTTCATAATAAATACCGTAAATGTTCTCTGTTATGTTTTGTTTAAGTTTTTCTCCTAAAAACGGCCTTTTTCGAAAAAAATCCAATTAACCAGATTTTTGGTTATCCGGATCGGGTCCGGTCCCAATTAATCCGGATAATTGGAGTTCTACTGTACCTCGAACACATAAATTGAGTTATCTCTGAGAGAGATTTACCAAAGTTTTAAAATGAAAAAAGACTATTTAACTTTTGAAAAACACCTCTTGCAAACTATTTAAATTCCATTAAAAAAATTATAGTTTTACATATTATACAATGAATTTAATTCCCTATTTAAGTAAGTTTAAACCTAAATTTCACTATAATATTATAACCTTCACGGGAATATATGAATAATTTATTCAGTTGTTATGACAACAAATCCCCCATGTTAAATAGTTTATTAATTTTCAAAATGGATCTGACTGGCAATAATTGTATTTTCTTTTATTAAAATGCAGAATAAACAGACATATTCTTACCGGTAAACATTATTGATTTATACACATAAGAAGAAAATGTAGCGCTGTAACGACAAATAAACATTAAATTTGAAATAAAATAATCCAACCAAATATGTGTAGTAAATTATAGTTTATTTTAACTGAAAGTTCAACCTTAAATTAGCTATGTAATCAATTATCGAAGTTAAATATAGTAAATACATATCTCAATGAATTATTAATTTAGCCTTAAAGTTTATATGCAACAACTACAAAATAAAAGTGAGGTTTATAAGAAATACAACCATAAACTAAAAATGGCCCATAACATAAAATGCAGTTTATAAGAAACACAACCACAAAATAAAAATGTAGTTTATATATAAAAAAAATCCAAGTACCAACTCTAGATTTCGCTGTAATAGAGAAAATTATGTTAAGAATTCTGAAATATCATCCGCTTTATTACTGACATTGCCAAAACCCGTGCTACAAAAAGCAATGTTAACACGATAAATTATGACTTGCATTTACAAAAGAAATGTGAGTTTAAAGAGAGGCAAGAAAGAGCATAGGGGTAAGCAGCACTACTGCTACCTATTGCAAAATCCTGGAACTTGCGCTGTTTTACAGAAAAGGGATTCTTTAAAGTAGGTACAATAGCACTCCTGAAACGAACACTTTGGGAAAACTAGCTTACACATGTCATGCAATTTACAAGCTTTCATTTCATATAAATTTTCTTGTTAAAATATACATTTCTAAGTTTGTAAAAGACGAATAAATAATATGTATTTTCATTACGGGCAAAGCTAAATTTGATCTCAGATTCTTGAACCACTTGGTAGAAATGTTTAGTAGATGTAGTTCTAGAGGTGACTGAACAAAATCTCGCTAAAAGCCTTAGGTTTCACAGTAAATACTATGTGGTCATTAGCAATGTCGCTGTCACAGCTTGCTAAAGTTTGTATAAATGGTTCTTAAGGCCCAAAGAATTTTTTTCGAGCATTCAAAAATGTAAACTCCATTGCTATATTCCTGCAACCGATTAAGCTAGAAACTTGAATTTGGTCAGACACTGGTTTAAAGATATTACGTGCTCATAAAGAAACAACATTTGACTAATTGATAAAAACAACTTGATTGAATATACAGTAGTTACTGTACCGATGTCTGTTTGTCCGACACTAACTAATTAACAATAATGGAGGTGACAAGTGGAAGAGTGTTATGAAGAAATAAAACCAAAGATCAAAAAATTGCTTTATCAACTGACAGTGACTATAAAGAAGAGAGTACATGTAGATCAGTTGTGTAGGTATACTCATGATACATCCAAATACTAAACAGTCTTTCTTTCAGTACATTAAAACATGTAAAAATTATTTTCATTGTCATCTTTGAGCCCAGACCATTTGAGTTCTTTGGCAATTTCGTAAAAAGGTAATTTTTTTAAAACTTACCTTTATTATTTTTAAAGACGAGAAGATTATGCAAAATCTGATCTCAACAGTGTTCCCATTTAGAAGGGCCAAGTACTAACAATTTCCCACGCATGTTCCTTTTCCTAAAGAATATTTTAAGCCTATTTTTACTTTCTCCACCTATACCATAGTATATGGAGAAAGTATTGTATTCGTCAAAATTTTCGAGTTTGAGTTTTTGGTGGTAATATCCGTTTTGGGTCCCCCTGAACTTAAAAAAGTGGTTTTCGGAGTGATGACTATGGGGGTGTGTCTGTGTGGATGTTATCAGACCTAGAGCCTAAACCAGTCATCCGATTTTGATGAAATTTGGTACGGAGGTACTAATCCACGGTATCTCCAGGCTTTTATTTTTGTGAATTTTTGATTTTTAAGGGTAATTTTTCCATAAAAACACTTAAAATAACGGAAAAATCAACTTTCCTCAAAAACGGCTCTAACGATTTTGATTAAAATGTTATAGTTTATTAGGGACCTAAAGTACTATAAACTGTAAAATTTTAATCAAAGTCGTTCTAGCCGTTTTTGAGAAAAGTTGGTTTTTCCGTTATTTTATGGATTTTTATTGGAAAATTACTCTTAGAAATAAAAAAAACGCCTGGAGATACCGTGGATTAGTACCTCCATACCAAATTTCATCAAAATCGGACTACTGGTTTAGGCTCTAGGTCTGATAACAGACACACTCGTTTGTAATACGAAATGTATGTTTCTTTCATACACTTTTGGCTTCATGAAATAATATTTTTTTATTTAAGTTCCTATAATGAGGGAGAAAGTATGTGTCAGTTTCCTGATACCGTTTATTATACATGTTATGGAATGGATCAGCTCGGGAATGAAAAATATTTAGAAAGAATTGTTTCATATCTTTGAGTAGTTAATGTTACAAAAACTGAGGTGTTTTTTTGCTTGCTGTTGAAGCGGTTTTTATCATGATTCGTTGTCTCTAGCTCTAGCAGTAAATGAAAATTCATTGTTGGTTTTTGGGTATATTTATACATAAGTAATAAAATAATTTGAATCTTTATAGGTACTTAAAAACATATACATAGTTCCAATCAATATATTTATCTAGATAAAACTGATCAACAGAGACTAACATGTTTAACTCTAAAATAATATTCTGTATAATGAACTAAGTAGGCCGTTTTAACTTAAATTATAAAAAAATTTGCAGTTTTTAATTTTCTCATGTCAGATAATGGCCCAATGCAATACGGGCATGGCATAAATTCATACAATCTAGCCCAATACATAAGGCCTGAGGTAAGGATATAAAAAAAAAACAAATTTGAAAAAGATAACATTAATCACAACATTGTAAACTAAAGTTCAAATATCTACTTTTTTATGTATTTTATTTTTACCTGCCAACGATTACCTATTATTACGTCCGACTTAAAAAATGCCTCCTAGGTCCCAAAACCACAGTCAACACAAAAGTGTTCTTCATGACTGATATGAATTTTTTTTAATCTAAAAAATCGCCATGACTTCCTTATAATGCATCAGTTTAAAAATATTATATTTCCTCCTACAAGTACGGCGCCGGAATATTTAAAATGTTTTTCGATAATTCTAACCATTGGCTCTAGGGATGCAGAACTTAAAAAATCTATAACTTTTTTTAATACGAACAACCCTTGCTGAAAGCGATGACCAAAATGAGGTCAAGGAACAGATAGAATCATCACTCCCTTACTGCATAGAATATTTAGCAAGGAATTCAATTGTTTTAAATAGTCTAATTACTAAATGTCTGTTGTCATGAAAGTCCATTGAAACAGAAAGCATTTTAAGTATGACTTATTCAAGGAGAAGATGCAAACAAATAAATGGTTTAGTTTCTCAAGCTGCACAGCCAAGGACCATCATGGTTCCAAGTAATGTTAAACTCAATTCCAACTCCCGTTATGTAAAGGTCAGAAGCAAATATTTCTGGATTACACTCATAGGGCATTCCTCACATTGTACAGTAAAACAGTCTGCCCAGTTAGTTACTGGCGTTACTTTTGTTTGGTTTCCGGACTTTTAGGGGCAACAACATTCTTAAAACAACACTGTTCAAAAATCACATAAATTTTGTTTGTCACACTACAAATACATTTAAATAATATCTAGCGTGCTCGGGAAAAGGAGTATAAGTCAAAAAGTGTAAGTTTTCAGTAGAAGTATTTATATGTTTAAATTACAAGCATTACTCATTATATACTAAATTAAATGTTTATTACTTATAATTTTAAGTCCCATTTTCATACAAATAAGTAAAAAAAACAATATTGGTGTGTAATTAGTGAATCAATGACTTATCTTTATTTGACCAGTTAAAAAAATTGACTTATACTTTAAGTAGCACTATGCACATGATTTTCAAGTAGCAAATTTTTAATCAAACAATATTAAATAACTTAGGATTTAGAAACACACTAATTGTAAATAATTGTCACCTAAATTTGTACCATAAAAAGAGAACTAAATAACCACAGAAAAAATAGAAACATAGCCTTAAGTATACTAAAAACATAAACAGTATTTCAAACTTTAAAGAAAGTCATACAATAGATACCTAAATTTATTGTAACACAATTTGTTTGAATTATTTTCACTGTATTAATCAGTCATTGTTTTCATTTTCTTCAATATCAGGATAAACTTCTGGTATATTTGATGTTTTGATATCATGATAGAACTGATGAAAAGTTAATGGGATGAGTGGAAGCAAATCAATTATATCCTTTTTCTTTTCTTTTGTGATGGGAAGTTTTTGATCATAACACTGTTTAGGAACAAGCTGTAAGTTTTGTTTTGCTCTACGGCTAATACATAATGATTTGAATGGAATATCATCATTTAGAGTAGTTTTGAATTGTATTGTACCAAAATCTTTAGTATAACGCAGCCATTTTACACTTTGCCAGCTAAAAGGATTCCCTTCGGTGTCTTTTTTCCTGAGTACAAGTGATGTTCTCCATAGCCCTGCGAAGTCAAGGAAATCTTTGTATGTAAGTTCTCGAACTTGGAACTTCTTTGTTTTTCCAACTGAACGTATTAACTGGCTCCAGTCATGTGGATGATGAATTGGGAACTTCAATTTTTTTTTCTGCTTTTCAATTAGGCCATGATCTGTATCACAATCAAGATGGCTATGCCCACTAACCATAAACTTATGATCAATGACATTCAGTTGTTGGTTTTTCTGAATAGCAAATAAGAACATTGCAGCAATGTGTGAATTTTTATTTTGTCCTCCGCAGCAATCTGAGTACAATGTAACATGTGATACTTGGGGAGACAAATTTATTAATTCATTGTAAATGCAGGTTCCTATTTGATTCCCACCTCGTCCTCCTTCTGTTTCGTTCCACATGTAGCATGTGACATCTCTATGGCTCGTTTCATGCATGGTAAGATTAAAAGTCCATAACTGTCGTTTGTAGAATGAAACTGAAGTATTGAGAAAAGGAGTTGGTAAACATTGTTGCATATCAAATGAATAACATCTTACAGAATCATCTTCTTTAGCAAGCTGCTTATCTTTATCCTTAGCCAAGTAGGCAGCATCCGCTTCTTCATGATGAAATGCTAATTCTTTTTCAATCCTTTTTTTTTCATCTTCATTTTCTGTAATCTTTATTTGTGTATGTAATAAATCACACTTGTGGCATGTGTCCACCTTTGGTTTTTTAAATGTAATATTCATTTTATGAAATTCTCTTTCATATATTGGCCGAGATACAGGATTTTGTTGGCATTCACAGTATAGTTTGTACATTCTTGTTAGATCAAGGTGGGCAGGTAAATACAGGCGGGTGCTTTTGCGCCTTGTATAGTGCGACTCATAGGTAGGGAAAGATAATATGTGTTGTTTAACTTCATTTATTTTGTCAACAGAATGTTTGTTTGCAGGTGAACGACGTCCCCTATTATCACAGTTTGTAACACCACTCACACTCACATTCTGATTTAAAATGGCCAAAGTTACAAACATTTGAGTTACATCAAGTGTTCTCATAAAACAGTCCCGACAAACTTTAACACGCTTACCATCAATTTTAAAATAAAAAATGTTGGTTACTTGTCTATGTTTTTCTTTATCTGGATCTTCTGTACGTTTGCGAGATACAGCTGGAACTTTAGATTCAACAAGACTAGCTACATATGCAACCCTTCTATTCCTGTCACCAAGAGCCCAGAATTCATCAAACAACTCCTCTCTAATTAGTTTCTCTCTACGCACTTTCTCCAAAACCTCTTTGCATTTCATTCGACAGTTTTTAAGAGGCTTTGACTTTCTGGCTTTAACTTCTTTACCTTTTGCTGTTGTGTAATTTTTACCAGTATTTCTTTTTATTTTCCTTTCAGCTCTGATTTTTCTGGAAAAAACATTGTTCTTAGTCCCTATTTTCTTTACATGACCGTTATTTGTAGAACTTACTTGTCCCTGTTATGATAAATGTGGTCTTAAATCATTTTCTGGATCTACCTCCATATCACTGCTTTCTTCACTTGACTCATGTTCAGGTACATAGTCTTTATCAATATCAGAATCAAGAGATAATGAGTTTTCACTATCTGTCTGACTAGGATTTAATGTTATTGCTGCATCATTGCAATTTATTTCTTTTACATGATCGTTATTTGTAGAACCTAATTGTTCCTCTTCTGATAAATGTGGCCTTAAATCATTTTCTGGAACTATCTCCATATTCCTGCTTTCTTCACTTGCCTTATGTTCAAGTACATAGTCTTTATCAATATCGGAATTAAGAACGAATGAGTTTTCATTATCTGCCTGACCAGCATTTAATGTTACTTCTGCAACATTATCTACAGCGATTGCATTATTAACATTTGTCAATTCTAAATAACTCAATGAATGTGAATCAGGGGTCAACTCATCAAAATTGTAGTCTAAATTTCCTATTTCAGAGAATGACAACTCAAAACCGCTCTCACGCAATTCAGAGAACAGCTCAGTATTACACTTATCCACTTCATAATCACCAAGTCTGTTTGTCTCGTCAACATCTGAAATAAAACACAATTATATACTATGTTTATTTTAATAATAGTGTGCGAGGAATTATCCCTGAACCACAAAAACAGTAAGCACAACTAAAATAATTAGTAAACATGTATTTATTATGTAATAAACTACCATAATGTATTCGACAACATAATTATATTTGTAAGAAAGATTCTTATTTATTTATTTGTAATTTATTTTAAAGCCAGTAAAAGTAACTTCAACTAAATAGTCGCATAAAAAAGGATACTCAAGACACCATTCACCAGCAGCGCTTTTTATTAATGGTTTTTATAATGCTGCCTATTTATTAATCACAATAATACAACTTTATTTAAAGAAAAAGCTTTTTATACCCATCGATATAGACAACTATTGTCTATATTGATGTTTATACCTTCTCAGATAATTTCACTAATAGTGGAAAGTATAATATTTCCAATAGATTTACTTGAAAAGTCATATAGCCTAAATAAAATTAATGTAGATTTACAAAATGACATATAGCCTAAATCAAATTAATGTTGCAATATCTTTGCAAACAATTGCAGATTAACGTAAAAAGTAATACAAATATTGTACATTGGGGCACTTGCCAGTAGCCTATTTACAAACATGATAATACCATTACCAGCAGGTCCACTTGAAATAAATATTCTATAGGCCTAGTCAATAATTATATAGTTTGAATAATCATAGCTTCTTAAATAGCCAATTTTAAAACAAATTGCAGTATTAAGTTTTCTTATTAATTTTAGGTTAGGAAGCATATTATTGATTTTTGTAATTTTTTAATTTCTATAAATATTAATATTGTATTCAAATTTAATACAAACAGAAAACTATAAATGTATCTTCTACTATAGATTAAAATTAAAGATAACTATGGGGAAAATAATTAGTAAAGAAACATTACAGAAATCCAAAGAAATCATGCTCACCTTTTAATTGAGTCTGTTGCTGAGCTTTAACCATTTCTATCATTCTCTGCCCTCTTGAAGCCATTTCCTTTATTTCGATTGAAATAATACTTTATAAAAACAAAAGTAGTACCTAACTACAAAGTTCTGAATCCTTCAGAATAAAACATCAAACTAAAACCACACACAAATATTTCCAGTCATAACAAAGACATATTTTTCTAATATTACCAGCTGGACACAGATAATTCACATAGAAGCTGTCTTCACAAATGGTCACCACAGATGAATTTATAAATTTTAAACAGTCATACTTCATAAATAATTGTACCTTGTTTCTAAAGAAATATTAATTGTTAGTAAAAAAGTGACTTAATATTGTACTGTAGAATATAGTATAAGATGACTTATACTCTATTTACCAGACTTATAATGTTTTCCCCAATTTATGATACAGATTGCTCAAGTGATCCAAGTAGTACAAAATGACTTGTTCTGTTTTTCCCAGTCACAAAAAGCAAATTTTAGTTATACTACTTTAATCATATACATTTAATAATAGAATCATAGCAAATAGACTTATATTCTTTTTACCATAGATGGGAAAGTATATAAGTACCTAGAAAATTGACTTATCTCATTTTGACCATTTTTTGACTTATACTCCTTTGCCCGAGCACGCTAGATATACAATGGTTCAAAAATTTTAATGGTTCTGTTTAATCGGAAGTAAAATAAGTGGCAGAAGTACGTGTGTACTGCACAGTCGAACATTGCGCATGCCCTAGCGCTGTCACCATGGAAATGCAAAATTATCCTGAAGAGTGCAGCACTAGTACAAAGCTAGTCTTCTTCTGTGGGCGGTCCAGAACCTTATGCACTTCAGCCTCTAGGGCTTATTGCACTCCCATTTAACCCTCCAAGTGCTGACTATATTGCTCTTTAGTGCTAAGGGTTTTTTTGGTTCCGTGCATGCTTATTAACTAAAATCATAAAATATTCACTAACAGTAAAGTAAGACTTATTATACATCGTTGTAATCACAATTACATGCTCTTTACTTTACAGTAAATAGCTTTATCAGGCTTGTCTTATAATTTTATCCTTTTTTTTTTTTTTGTTGACCAAAGTAGAAATTAAAAAAAAAAAATTTTGTGTCCTAAAGCTACTCACTCAAAATTTGTACAAAAAAGTAATGTAGAAAATCCAATATAGCCTAAAGTTGCAAAATTTTATGATGAATAGAAATATACATAACACTTTGCTGTAAAAACAAAACTTTTTGTCTACAAAAAAATGGCTTTTCTGCACAAAGAAGAAAAACTTGCCTCTAAAGATATAAAAGTACTGTCTAGGCCCAATATTTATGGTTTTAATTTGTTATAAAGGAATAACACACACATTGCATACAAGAAAAAAAAGAAGAGAAAATATTCACAGTTCAAAGTCTTCTCTAAAAGTCACTATTTTCAAACGCACGTCTAATAGCACTTGAATTGCTAAGTTTTCTCATAATTACTTCAAAAATGAATAAACATTTACAAAAATAAATAGAAATAAACTGATCTAAACTGAAGCTTAAAATGAATAACAACTGAATAAACAAACAAAATCCGAGTTCCGAGCGTCTATCTACGTATACTACACGATTAGATAGTTGATTTGACAATTCTGCCGAAGGTTTGTTTGAGTCGATATCGCTATGAAACTCTGAATTATAATAAAGTGACTCTTTCCAAACACAACCATACATAGAGGTATCAGATTGTATTAAAAATAGCGGCGTCGTACACATTTACAAAATGTGTTGTACAAACATCGCATATGCGACGTTAGCACTGTTTCGCGACTTTTTTACATCGCATACGTGACGTTAGAACTTGGAGGGTTAAGGATGTTGATCCATTGTTAAGATCCATAAGCCTGTTGAACTTAAGAATTCTGTTAACAAGGTTATCTTGGGGTATGGTCTGCCCTTTGTTCAATTTACCAAAGGTTTCATAACTGACCTGTTTGAGCATCCCACACTCTTAGATCAGTTGTTCTGTGGTTTCCTCCTGCAGACCACATTTTCTTCATTTAGGATTTCCAGTAAAAATACCCATGTTCTTCATGTATTTCCTAAAGGCCGGTTTTCACTACGCGAGCAAGTCACGTACAGGTTTCTGACAGTGTCGTTTGAACGGAATCGATAAACGATGATTATTCATAAGAAACAATGGAAAAGTCAGATGTCGGTTTTCCCTAATGGCGCAGGGTTCAGACAGTGTCATTTGCATCAGTCGAGGAAGCGATTCAAACGACACTGAATGAAGCTGATCGTAGCTTGTATGTCTTGTGAAAATGAGAGCCATGCTAGAAACAGGCTTCCTACTGGCAGCAAAACATCGTGTGTGACGTATTCAACTATTTTCAGATCTGTTCGTTCGCCTCCTAGTTTTTTGTCTCCCTTCGAGCATGATGAAAAAGCTCGAAGAGTGTACAAAGCCTTAGTGAAAACGGCGGCGACAGTGTACGTTACTTGCCCTGTACGCGTCTTGTCCAATGTCCACGTAGTGAAAACCGGCCTTAAGGTGGCCATGTCCTGTGATTAGAGCTACCACCTCCTTTACCTTGCACCTACTCAATGACAGGATGTCGGATGTAATTTGCCATGATGGACCAAGAAGTGAGAGTTGGCTCATCCACAATCCAGGGATGCTTCTCCACCTTCATCCATGTTCCAGTTTTGGCCATTCGGTAACCAACTGCATAGCTGCCGTCTTGGGTATGCCACAAAAAGGTTGACATCCTGTGAATTCAGAAGCTGATGTCTTGTTTGCCGGCTTGTCTGCACATTTGTTTCCATCTATTCCAACGTGTCCTGGTACTCAACAGAATGTAACCTTGTTGAGAACCGCAAGCTGTTTCGTGGATTTGAAGCATTCTCATTCTAGTTTTGACCTGAACTCGTTTGAGCTCAGGGTTTTCAATGCTGTCTGTATATATGCAGATTTCTCTGTTCATATGACTGAGTCTAAGATTACACATTCCTGCCTTGGGTTTCCACCACAGATTCCTGCACCTGAGCTCCCCTTTGTTTTTGAGCCGTCCGCGTACCATTCCAGCTCACATTCAGGGAGGGATCTCCTTCCTTCTGACCATTCTTCGCAGTAAGTTAATCTTGATGAAGTCTGATAAATTGAGGTCCGTTAAATCGAACATTCAACTTATTACGAAACATTTTTTTATTACGCTGTTCCTTATGGGTGCAAATAGGTTGTTTAATGTCAAAAAAAATGCACAACTTCCGTAGAACGTACAGTTTCAAATCCGTTTAGTACTATTGTTAAACTTGTAAATATTATCAAAAACTTTTGTCTGAAACTATTTTTGATAGGACTAACCCTTAAGTAAATAAACATTTCATAAAGGCTATGTAAATATGCACCAAACTTCCACTCAATATCTATCCTACTTTCAAAGTTATGTTTTTTACTCAAAATTACAGAACTAATATGATTTTAAACCTATGTTTGTACCAGGGTTAGGCTAGGTGTTCTGGGAACTCTGTAACAGGTGAAGGTAGGAAAATTAAACTCTGGACATTTTTCTAGGATATGAAAATGTAATTTTTAGTTAGTATCACAACTTTGCCCATATCCCCGAAATAGAGAATTTTAAGGACTGCTACAAATAATTAAATGTAAAGACTAATCGAGCGACACTCTTTTTAACCTATTGAGGAGTACTGACGGCTACAACCGTCAACCTCAGTAGGGTCTATTAAGCAAAATTATCTTTAATGGACACTCTTTTAAATAAACTAGAGTACTACATGATAGAGGGTGTAGAATTGAAATTATTAAAGTCTTATCTCACAAATAGGGAGCAACTCGTATCTGTCAACAATCTAAGATCGGGGTTGATGAAGGTGGAAAATGGGGTCCCTCGGGGTTCTGTACTTGGCTCCTTTTTATTTGTAATATATATGAATGACCTTCCAGGATCTCTGCCTTACAAATCAGTCCTATATGCAGATGATACAACGTTGATTACAGCCAGTAGAAATTTAGAAGATGTTAAAGCAATGACCAACACTAAGTTGGAAAGATCTGTACTCTGGTTTACAAAAAATTCACTTAAGCTCAATGTTAATAAAACAGAGCAACTACTCTTCTCTGTGAGCAATTTACAGAAAAATCTGGACAGTGAACCAGTTAAATTGCTAGGTATACTTCTGGATAGTAGGTTGAATTGGGATCATCACACAAATTATTTGTGTTCCAAACTATCTAGAGTAATATTTTTACTGCAAAAACTCAAAACTTGTTTGGGTAAGAAAATGTTGTTGATGGCATATTATGCACTTTTTAATTCCCACTTAAATTGCGGTTTAATATTGTGGGGAAATTCATGCAACGCAAAAAGAGTCTTTCTCTGGCAAAAGAGAGCTTTGCGCACAATGTTGGGACTTGATAAATTTACTTCTTGTAGAGAACATTTCATTGAGTTGAAAATATTGATCTTGCCTAGTATGTTTATTTTGCATGTCAGGGATAATTTAAGTAGTCTTAATCTTCGTAGCGAAGTCCATTCTTATGACACAAGGAATAGAAATAAGATAAATGTTCCACAAGTCAGACTCACAAAATCTCAAGCCCACTTTGGTCAGATTGGAGTGAGGTTGTTCAATATGTTGCCAGATGATGTTAAGCATTTGCCCAGGGAAAAATTCAAAAATGACTTACAGACCTGGCTCAAGGCAATAGCCTTGTACAGTATAACAGAATTTGACGATTCTATAAAATCCTGGCACGGAGTCTGTTGAAATTGTGGCAAATTAGTTATTGGTCTGTTGGTCTAGTGGTGGTTATTGTAATACAATGTGTAAGTTTTCACTGCCTTATGTTGTATGTCTGTTTGTATCTGTGTATGTATATCGTTGTAAGTTTTAAAAATATTGTTTTTATAGTTTTTAAGAGAATGTGTATTCCAGTTTTAAGATTGTTTAATGGCAGTAAAAATAAATAAATAAATAAAGAGTAAAGAACACTTTTTAGTTTTATCTTTTCGCAATGTATTAAAACGTTATAAAATAATTTGTTATTTTTTACCTTTTAGGCGTTAAAATGAACATTATGTTTTTTTATAATTTTTGTATAGAGTGATAATTTTCAAAACATGGATATGCACAAAGGGCTACTTCACATTTAGTACTCTCACAACCAGTTTCTTTTCTTTAGTGTTGTATGCTCTTTATGCTCACTTAGTGTTGTATTTGATCACACAAAGCAGCGTTTCGTTTTCTTCGGCCATTTTCTCTTGCTGGTAGAAGTCGTGGGAAATGGCGGCCTGACAAGCGTAGCGGCTGCTGAGCTCCACCCACAAACGCCGGACAACTAGGCCTCTTCTCTCAACGCAGCATGTGTTTCCAATATTTCTCTAATGAGGTTTATTACTTTAAACGTTCCACAGTAGAAATAGTACGTAAGAACACCATTAGAGGACGTAAACAGCCATAATATTGATTATTAGAACAAGCCTGTTGAGGACAGTTAAAACCATCTTTTGGGATCAAACGGCTATAACCGTCAGTACTCTTTTGGGATCACTTTCAGCTCCTCCTCAATAGGTTAAAAGTATGGACAAAAGAAGAACAGCGAAAACCAGATGTTTCCATCACAACCCAGTAAAAAATGCCAGCTTATTTGAAGTAATGCCATAAAGAATACATTGAGGGAAAACATCAACATTCTTGGAAAGATCCGACCTAAGTTCTTGTGCTACTGAAAAAAACCAAACGTAATTTTTAGTAAATTCTACAAAATTTATTGAGTCTTGCCAAAAGTAGAATTTACCAAAAATTGTGCTTGTTTTTTCCATTAAAATGGAGTTCTACCAAGTACCTTCGGGTCATTAGTGTAAATCGTCTTTAGTTAGAGTTAGGGGCAGCCCAGTTTTGGATCTACTACGCATTATGCGTGCCAATTGCGTACTGTCCTGCATGAAGACATTGTTTCACAACCACTGTCTCTGACTATTCTTATAAAATTATCTTTTACAGTATCTATTTATACCTAATTTATATTTTACCCATGAATAGTTTATTCAAAAACAATTATATTTACATAGTAGGATTTTAAAACTAGAACATGAAAGATAAGGAATGAGAAAGGTTTTTAGTAATGCCGTGTTACTGTTGAAATGGAGTAAAGGGTCTGCTGTAGTGTTGGCAATCTTGGATTTTTATAACATAAGAGCAATGTTTTCAAGGTCTCATTTTAAGCACAGTCACAGTACGCATCCGTTTAGCGTTTCACATTTTTTTTTTTTCATTTGTCACGTAAATGGCATTTTTGAAGTACTATACCAAGTTTTAACTTTTTTCTTTACACAATAAAAAATGTATAATTAAAAGTGAAACGCAAGCCGAATCCACAATTTTATAAAGAATATTCAGTTTTTTTTTTCCAGCACTTAATTACAAAAGATGGATTTATAAAATGGTTTGAAATGAGGCAATGTCAAAGCGCTCAATTGCAAGAAATTGCACTGTTTAGATACGGCTGTAGGGTGAAGCGCTGCCGTTTCCGGTTGCTTTATCGTTTACTGGACCAGACCCTTAAGTGAACGAGAGCGTATTATGATACTAATGAAGCAAGGGACCGCATTAGATTGTATGATGAAATAAGGCACTTATTCTTTTGCCAATCACAACTAGGAAACGTAGAGGGAGTGCTCTCTTAGGCATATTTTCAGAGTACTAATGACTGTTTTAAGATATCCAGATAATGGTGACATCTTACGTGTTTAGACTTTACGTAGGTTTAAGGAATAGTAGTAAAAAACTTTAAAAGTACTTACAAAAATAATATGTTTAAAAGTAATACGAGTACAGTAGAACCTCGATAGCAAGACTCTCAAGGGGATTTGGGAAACAGTCTTGTTATTGAGGGGCTCTTCTAGTTGAGGTTTATGCTATCAAGGTCAATGTTTTTTTTCTGAAACCCAATTAAAGCAAGTGCATTTTTTTTAATCAACCCTCAAAAAAGTTTTGTTTTAAAAAGTACATTTTATTATTACTGTACAGTAACAAAGAATGTACTGTAATGTAACTGGTTAGTAAATAAAAACTCACATTTATAATATGTACAGTACATACAAAATGTATTGAACATAGTGAATAAACAAAAAATGAACATTAAATTGCTGTAATATAAAAACTGATAGAAACACAAAAATTCATTTAACTTCAACTAAAAAGAACTAATTAACTTAACATAAAACGTTTGATATAAACAGTTTGGAAGTAGACGAAAATACAGCCAATGTTCAAGCTAATGTGTGGGCTTCAATGTTCATGTTATCCTGAAAATGTACAAGGCATGTTATGTAGTAAAATAAACGGTACCAGGAACTGGCACATACTTTCTCACAAACATATTTAAATTATTAAACAGATTCACTGTGACTTGTAGGGTGGGGTAGGAGAGGTGATTTTTTATTAAAGTTGGAGATTTACTATTAAATATTATTATTATTACTATCTAGAGAGAAAACTATTCAATCAATTTCGAACAAATTTGCACCAAACACATCAATTAGGCCTTTATAGATGCACGAAAAAAGGTTTTGAAAAACAACCCCCTTTAAGGCCAAAAAACCCCAAATTCAGTTATTATTATTAGCTAAACGAGAATTTTTAGAAAGATGAGGTTTTTTGCATATGGTAGGGCTACAAATAAGCCAAATTTTATAAAATCGTTATAGCCGTTTTTTTTATAAAAAAATATCTGATTTTTTGGGGGTTTTTTTGCCAAAAAGGGGATTGTTTTTCAAAAATTTTCAAAACCGTTTTTCGTGCATCTATACAGGCCTACTTGACATGTCTGGCGCAAATTTGTTTGAAATCAATCGAATAGTTTTCGCTCTAGCTTTGTGTACATACAGACAGACATTTTGTAAAAACTACTTTTTTGGACTCAGAGGGTCCCAAAACGGATATTTCCACAAAAATCTCAACATCGATTTTTTTTGCGATCACTATACTTACTCTATACTAAAGTATAGTGAGAAAGTAAAAGTCAATATTTTTTTTATGACCTTGGGAACTATGCACTGGGAAGGATGAAGTCGTGCTACAAAGGTTCCGTTGTGTAAAACTACTTACTACTGTGAACTCTTGCTATAAAGGTTTGGTCTCGCAAAAAGACGTGCTATAGATGGTTAGAGCTGTTATTGAGGTTTATAAAATAATAATAGTCTTGCTATAGAGAACTCATGTTAATGCTTTAGAAAAAATATATAACCTGTATAATGCAAACTTATGATACTTCATGTTATCCTCTTAAAAAAGTTGATCGGTATCTTTAACATTAAGTGTTATGGCAATCTCAGGGGGATTAGAATAAACGGTACCAGATAATTGGCACATACTTTCTCCCAGTTGAAACTTTATACCTTCCCAAGAGTAGCATAGGAGGTGATTATTTAGAATTGCAAAAGTAGGAAAATGTTACCATGGAAAATATTAGATGCATGTAACACACATCCGTATTATATTATTATTATTATTATTTAAACTATTCAATCGATTTCGAACAAATATGCACCTAACATGTCAATTAGGCCTGTATAGAAGCACGAAAAAAGGTTTTGAAAAAGAACCCCCTTTTTGGCCAAAAACCCCCAAAAATAAGTTATTATTATTATTACCTAAACGAGAATTTTTAGAAAGATGCGGTTTTTTGCATATGGTAGGGTACATTAAGGGTTACAAATAAGCTAAATTTGATCAAAATCGTTAGGGCCGTTTTTGAGAAATTTTGATTTTTCTTGTTTTTTGACAATTTTTGGGGGGTAAAACCCCTTAAAAATAAAATTTGAAAAAATGAAAAAAACGCCTGATGATATTCCAGAACTTCACCTACATACCAAATTTCATCAAAATCGGACCGTTGGTATGGTCTCCAGCTCTGTACACATCCTTACATTTACACGGACAGACGTCATCAAAAACCCACTTTTTTGGTTCAGGGAGCACCAAAACAAATAATTCCACTAAAAATATTTTTGGGTTCAGGGAGCATCAACACAGATAATTCCACTAAACATTTTTTGGTGGTTCAGGGAGCACCAAAACAGATAATTCCACTAAAAATTCAAATTTGAAAATTTGGACGAAAACAATACTTTCTCCATATACTACGTATAAGGTGGAGAAAGCAAAAATGTACTTGTTATTGAGGAAGTCTTGTTATTGAGGGTTGTGTTAGCGAGTTTTTACTGTAACAAACATAACACAGTAGGAACAACATATTTATAAATATAATAAACTTAATAGTTACATAATTTTTTGTTTTTTGTTGATGGTAGCGTCTAGTTGCACAATAATTGCAAACTGCAAATGCCTCCATATTGGAATAAGTGGTGTTTATACGCCTGTAATAATTTTCAAAATTGCTCTGCTGTAGTCACCACTCAAACGTTGAATGGAGTAGATTTAATAAATAAACCTTTTAAATAAATATTTGTACCTGTGTACACTGTCTGTCGTCTGTAGATCACCTTGTTAAGGCTACTGTGGTTTCAGAAAATCACTGTTTCCACTGTTTGTTTCAGAAGATGGAAACCGCGGTAGCCTTAACAAGGTGATCTACAGACGACAAACAGTGTACACAGGTACAAATATTTATTTAATTATAAACATGTGGTCCAGTGGCACATGAATAAACACAGGAATGAAAAATAAACCTAGTTGTAATGAAAACACTTACTGGAACTGTATACAGCGTAAAGCGCACCTCCCCCGAAATGACTTCAACAAATCGTGTGCACTCCGTTCCACCCGTAAATGTTCGCTGTCACTGTTTATGCTACAGCGGAGCAAGGGGGCACATCGGCAAACTTCCTGGTGGACCAGCACGGCCCAGATCACAAACTTATATCTAAATCCGTTACAGAAAAAACAGGCAGTAGAAACGTCTTAAAACTTGATTCATTTGAAAAGTCATTGTCTGTTGGGTCTATCCAAGAATGTGGATCTTTTCCCTCAATGTACTCTTTATGGTTCAAGAATAAGCTGTCATTTTGTACTAAGTTGGGATAGAGACCTTTAGTTTTCACAGTTCTTTTCGAAAAGAGATGTCACTCAATAGGTTTTTACATTTAAGATTTGTAACTCCCCCAAAATCCCCTATTTTGGAGGTACATGCAAAGTTGTGACTGTAACCAAAAAGTACATTTTGATATCCTAGAAAAGTGTTGTTTTGAATTTCTTACCTTCACTTGTTATGAAATTGCCAGGTGTATTCACATTTTTGCCTAATCCTGTATACACTGGTTTCCTTATGTCTAAAATCAGGACATGAAATATTGATTTTGAATCACTCTGTTTAACAAAAAGAACTTTATATTATAGACCCGTCATTAGGGCAAAAAAAAAAGCAGTTTTTACTAAAAAATGTAATTGCTAACTGATTGCTCTATGACTCACAAGATAGTTTGTATATGAAAATAATACGTTCGGAATCTATAATAATTCGACCACGCAGCTGAACCGCTGACGTGAGTTGAGCAAATTTCAAAAATTAAGTTTATAGGCCTATGTTTTAGGGTTTCAACCAACAATTTGGGTAATAGGTCTATTCACGACGGTGCTGAATAGCTGCAAAATGGTTCGCACGCCATTCCGCATATTGGGAGTATCTTCAATACACAATGCATTCCGTGCTTTGCACACCAACCCCACGGTAAAATCCACCACATGGCTTTGAACTGGGTACTTTATGGTATTTTACGTTTTGATCGATTTTGTGGGAACCAAGCAAGCTATATGGTCACGTAAAAAAAATGTGCAGAATAACATCCTACATTTATATTTGTAGAAAAAAACTCTAAAAAACATTTATTCTCCTAGAAATAATAATCTCAAAAAATAGTTACTTCCAGTCAAAAAACGTGCTTCCGTTTAGTTGGATTTTGTTGGCTAACGAACTCGTCTGAGCGACATAGACAACCAACATGTGTAGCAAATTTGTACCACATCGGACTTAAAATGCGAACACATATATATATATATATATATATGATAAATATATATGATTTTTAATCACACCCCAAAATGTTTCTGGGGACCATGATAGATGCTCATTTGCTAATTATTATTAGTAAGATTATCAAAACAATAAAAACTGAAAAATTTGACTTTTCTGCTTCTTTTTTGTTAATCATTGGATGAAAAGCTATACTTTCAATTGAAAAGTAGTATTAAATTTTAAAATCTTTAAAATGAGACATTTTTGACTGGGAAAGTTTAAAAAAAACTACGAAAAATTTTATTTAAACAATTTTTAATTTCAACATTCTAAAAGTTAGACATTTAGAATTTTGTGCATTAACAGTTAATGGGATGAAGATAAATCATGCACAAGGTGGGCCCTGTCGGTTATAGCCTATTGGTATTGCATAATAACTAGTTAAACAATTTGGATCTTCATCTTGAAAAAATACATAATACATTATACAGTAGAACCACTCTTAACCGGCCTATCCCATGGAACAACAGAGTTTTTCTTTTTCTCTAACAGATTACATTATTGTATCTGGTCGAAGTCTCAAACATTGACCGTTTGACGGACATTTCCTGGAAAATAAAGCGGGCTGACGCAACTTTAGGTGTGCAATGTGTTAGTGTTGTAGCAGGCATAAAAGGGGAGGGGGATTATTTTTTTCTTAGAATCAATTGACAAAGCGTTCATCCTTTGTTTCTTTTTCTTCGTCTGTTGCTTTGTCGGAACCATTTGTGGGAGCAAAATATCTAATATTTGTAAGATATTGCAATAATACATTGAGCAGCAAAAAGATTCAACGACATTAGACGTGTTGAACATACGAAAATGGAGAGACTTAAATTTAAAAAAATTGTTGAAAGTTAAAGAACAGAAAAAAATAACAGATTTTTTTCAAACAATGATACAGTACATGTAAATTTAGTTTTCAAAGTTTTTGTAAGTTTAAAATGTTTAGTTTGTTGGTGTTTGTTCATGTAAGTATGTACATACAATAAAATGAGTTGCAATAACGTCCTATTTGCTTGTTTATTTATGAAAAATGTAGGTTATTTTTTAACAAAAATCTATTTTTTACGGGAACCTCTGATCAACCGGCCAAACAATTAATCGGCCAGGGTCTTGGTCCCGATCAGACAGGTTAAGAGGGGTTTTACTGTAAATGAATTTTTATGGCCAATTTAAATTTTTCAAATCGATTCTGAAAGTAGAGCTCATGAGCTTCAAATCATATATTTCATATTTGCGTAAAAATGCTGAGAATTTGGGTAAAAAAAGTCTCGAGCACGACCCTAAACTTGCAAGTAATGGATCGGAGTCTATGCAAATAGAGTTGCTGGGGGAACTTCTCCGCCGTTGGCTACTTTAATAATTCCACAATAAATAAACTGTACCAGGATCTGGCACATACTTTCTCACAAACATATTTAAAGTATTAAACAGATTCACTGTGACTTGTAGGGTGGGGTAGAAGAGGTGATTTTCTATTAAAGTAGGAGATTAACTAATAAATATTATTATTATTATCTAGAGAGAAAACTATTCGATCGATTTCGAAAAAATTTGCACCAAACACGTCAATTAGGCCTGTTTAGATGCACGAAAATTTTTGAAAACAACCCTGTTTATTGCCAAAAAAAACCCCAAAATAAGTTATTATTATTATTGTTAGCTAAACGAGAATTTCTAGAAAGATGCGGTTTTTTGCATATGGTAGGGTACATTAAAGGCTACAAATAAGCCAAATTTTATCAAAATCGTTAGAGCCGTTTTTTTTATAAAAAAAATAATAACTAATTTTTTGGGGGTTTTTTTGCCAAAAATGGGGTTGTTTTTCAAAATGTTTCAAAACCGTTATTTATGCATCTATACAGGCCTATTTGACATTTCTGGTGCAAATTTGTTTGAAATCAATCGAATAGTTTTCGCTATAGCTTTGTATGCATACAGACAGGCATTTTGTAAAAACCACTTTTTTGGACTCAGGGGGTCTCAAAACGGATAACTCCACAAAAATCTCAACATCGATTTTTTTTTTGTGATCACTATACTTTCTCTATACTATAGTATAGTGAGAAAGTAAAAAATCATTGTTTTCGAAGGTGGTATTCTCATCTACAAACTATTCCTCAAGTCAAAACGCAATCGGTTTGCCGTTAAATATTTAGCGTACGAAAATCTCTATTGACTGGTGTAATAACAGTATGTCCAATCTAAACTCAGTCACATTACAAACCTTTCCTTGTTGGCGTGGACTTAAATGTAGATTGTGTTTTTACTGTCGTTCACATTTAGCCTCAACTACACAAATTATATAGGAAATTGTTCTTGTTTCAGGTTTGAGTCTTCCAGGTTACTCCAAGGTTGTGCACCGAATGAGAAGTGAAGTGTTGTAAAGTGAAGTGTTGTAAAGTGAAGTGTTGTAAAGTGAAGTGATGTGAAGTGAAGGGAAGTGAAGTGAAGCGGAATGACGTAAGTAAGTAACAAAGTAATAATAAAACATGTCAGCCAACCTCGAGTCCATCATGGCTTTGTTTGGTCCCTTTTTATAGGAAATTACGACCAAAAGGTTTTACCTTGGCTATAACATCAGAGTCAGGGTGACTCCATTACAGGCTATATTTGTCCTCTGTACATTGTCTTTATCTTTCAGGTTTTTTCTGTTTTTCTATTTTTTATTTATTTTTTTTTAAATTTCATTTTTAGTTTTAGTTTTTATTTATTTTTTTTTTTATTACTTTCAGGTTCTTTAATTTTTTTTTATTTTCAGGTCCGGAGAAGCCCACCCCTTTAAGTTAAGGTTATTTAAGCTGTCACCCTGGCTCTGACTCCCAGCGCATACTTACAAAGTTATGATGGAATCCCTGAAATGTAATGGAATAACAGTTTTCATCCATTCGCCGTCGTATGTTTTAACGGTTTTCGTGTTCCTCCCTGCCCTCCCCTTGCTTCTCATTTCCCATTTTTATTTCATTACATTTCTTATTTAATTAAATTATTGATTTAAACATATTTTTTTGAGTAATAACAAACGTATAATGTTTATACACATCACATTTACCCACTCACTGCTATAACTTTAATGTACTCAATTAGTTCTTTAAAATTATACACTCATGCACTAATTATTGTTGAGTTTCAAGTACTGAAAGCTGTGCCTTGATTAAACACCAGGAAAAGTTAGCAAAATGAAAATTAGAATTTGAAACAAAAACCTGATGATTGATACTTAATATTAAATTATTTCTTGTGCATACAAAATAATTCTTTCTGTTAAAAATTAGTTATTGAGTACTGAGTAGTCATCATTGCACTCAATAATTAATTACATTCTTGTTGAACTTATCAAGTATTAAGCATTTTAGTCTTTGTAAACACATTAATAGTTGCAAATATATAGTAAAAGCTAGTAGTTAAAAGCTCTTAAAAATTATTAAGTTAGCTTACTTGTAGTGCCAATAACTTTGTCAAAAAAATATGTGAACTGTGTTTCAATCATTATGCAAAACTTATCATTATCACTTTGTCCCTACGAGGTTGGCTGCATGTCCCCTGTAGTTTTAATACTTGCTCACATTATTCTTAATCAACAATTTTAGTAGAAAAGTATGTTTACTATTAAATCTTTAATAATTTAAAATGTTTTTTATTTTATTTTCTGAATAATAAGTTCAATTCAAATTATATCTTCTGACAAATTAATTATTGAGTATATATATGTACTCATTATTGCACTCAATAAATTAATTAAATCTTTATAAAACACATTAATAATAATATATTAGTGATCAATGTTCAATTACTTTTTGTTAATAAATATGGGCTTTTTCTTTTTAAAATGTATTTACTGATATTGGAAGTATTTCTGTCACTATAGGGAATAACTTAAGACATTTTTCTGAACAAGAAATAGGCCTAGGTAGTAGTGCAGGGCAGTGGGTCTTGTAACAGGATTCACTTTGGGGAATAGATTCAGGAGTTTTTAATACTAACATTGTTGCATAAGAAATGGAGCAAGGTATTTTTAAATTAGTATTTTATGTTTGACTTAACTAACTTGTAATTTTTCTTTCAGGCCACTTACACTCAACGGAATCACTACAACATATTACACAACAATTACGCAGCACGCACTCGACAAATTGTCCGAGTGTACACTATACTCTGTTACACTATCTCCCTGGCGTAATTCCTCAACACATTTAGAGGTTGCATTAGAAACCGCGGTCCCTCATCCCTTCCCCCATGTAAAATGTGTATATACCCTCCTCCATGTATGTTAGGATGTATTTGAATAGGATGTTTTTGTTAGGGTGTGTTTTTTCAGGTTTTTAGGTGTTTTTGTACGAAAACAACTTCAACAGAAAACAATAATGTTTTCAACCAACGCCATCGGAAAACATCGTTCTCTTCACCTTCGCATGGGCTCTTTTAGTTTTAAGTTATTTTCCCACATGTAGTTTAGAGAAAAGTTTGATGCATTTTCTACTTGAAATAAAAATTCTTAAAAGATGAAGTGTACTTGGCAGAAGATGGCCTATTTAAAAGTGGTAAGTAAAATCAAATTATTATTTTATATAAAACATATATTGAATGTTTGCGTCAAAAAATGAAGCCATCATAACTGAGACTGGTGAGTTGTTGGTCCGCCACGGTGAGATAAATAGATCAAACAATGGTTACCCACTTATTTTTCCTCAGTTATGATGATGATCTGGTGAGGCTGTGTGTGTGTTTGTGAGGCATTTAGTGTGTTGGAATGAAATTAATCTTTCTTTATTTCTTAAGTAGGTTTGGACTAGAACAGTTTAATATGGGAACAGAATTGCATAAAGTCAGAGAACCTTGGACGACACAGAGGACTGAAGACAGCTGAGGACCAGGTTATAATAAGTGAGTAGACAAATAAATGTAATAGACTAGCTTATTGATGAAACGGCCTATATCAAAGCCCACTAAAGAATACCGTTGAGGGACGGGCTTGCGTACACCGAGACCTTGAATGCTCCAATCGCCGTAGTGCGACGTTGTTACATTCTTCCCGCGCTTCTAACTTACTGCGTTTGACTCAACACATTTATAATTCTTTAAACTGTGCGATCAAGCCGCGAGCGGTAAATACCAGGAGTGTTTGAGGCTAGTAGATATGGCAACGCTGCGTGCCCATCCTATTGGCCGCCTCGCAACGGTATTCTTTAGTGGGCTTTGATATAATTGTGCGCCCGGCCTCAAGGCAGAGGTTGGGTGAAGAGCAAAAAGAGGTTTTTTTCTACAAACATTATACTTTGACATTTAGGTGTTAATATCACTTCTTCTTCCTCTGTTTGCGGTCCAGAACCTTATGCACGTCAGCCTCTAGGGCTTATTGCGCTCTAATATCACTGGTTATATCAGTAATTAAAAAATGTATAAAATACAGATTAATTATTATAAGTATAATTGAATCGTACAAATAATTTAGTTGATTTTTCCTACTATGTGTGCATATTTTATTCTTAACATTTATAGCAACATAAAAAATGTGCAAATGACCATGCTTTAAAATCAAGATTCCGCTTTTAGCTACATTCCAGTTGTTTTCTTTATTTTTCTAATCTAAGATAAATAAAAAAGAAAGGAGAAAATCAAATAAACAAATGCTTTCAATGTTTTAGTTATATTTGAACAATACCCTAATGTATCAATGCTTTTCGTTCTCATGGAGATAAATAACAAAATGTTAATTTAAAGAAATAAATGTACATTAATACCTAGATAATCCGGCACTCGATAGTCCAGCAGACCCGATAGTTCAGCATCTATCATCTTGAAAATTGGCACTCATTAAAAATGGCAGTTTTTGTAATTATTGAGTGATTTAGGCCCGGTCTACATTTTCAATTGGCTCCGCATCCGTCAAAACAGTCTGTAAAAATCTACTGCTCAATAAACTTGTCCAAAACAAACATTTCACCTAAAAATCGAACCGATTCAAAACAAAGTGCTCTTGTCGTCCTTTAAAAACGTTCCCGGTTAAACATAATTTTTAGTTCAATTGTTATTTTATGTATTGTAATGTTTTTGTTTGTGTGTTGTAACAACCCAATAATAATAATATATATGTACATATAGTACATGTGAGTTTATTTATAGTTTATTCCCTGTTTAAACCATTTTAAAAGAAGACCTTGATAATCCGGCATCATCGGATCCTCAAGTGTGCCGGATTATCGAGGTCTTACTGCATTTATAAATCGTTATTTGTTTAAGTAAAAATAAGTTATAAATACCGCTCATGACTGGCTCTGTAAATTTACTTTGGGAAAGCCTTTTAAATATAATTCAAATACGCTCACTCAGCCTGATTTGTAGCCAAACCAAAATACTACAAAAAACCTTCATTTGAAAAAATAATTTAAAACTTTCTCACTTTCACGTATTGTGTAATCCAAACAAACGTAAAATAGCTTGATAATTGAAGTATTATGTCACTAGCGAAAAAAGCCTCCCGAGGTCGGCTGAAAAATGACCTAGGGCAAAACGAATCTTCAGAAATAGGTATCAATATCATATTAAAAAAAAAATAATAATAATTCCATCATTTTCTTTAATTTAAAAGAAAACGCATTAAATTCAGAAATACGTATCAATAGAGTTTTAAATTAAAACCAAACAAACTAAAAAAGAGTCCTTATAAATAAACCGCTGAAATAAAGATGAAAGGAAAGATGAGCTATTGCAGTGACTCTTATGGTGAGACCTGAGGTCGGGGAGTGGTCAATGAGCACCCATTACAGTACAAAGAACACATTTTGAGGTGTCATTAAAAATGTTATATATATTTGTGTTTGCACTACAAGCGGCCACGTTTTACCTCCAATTTGGTCCAAATTTGGTACACACATTGCATTTCTAAGTCGCTCGTATGAGTTTGTTAGCGAAATAAATCCAACATCTGGAAGCAAGTTTTTGACCAGAAATAAAAGTTTTTTTTTGAGATTTTGCCCATTTTGTTTTTTTACACGATTTTATAGCCTGGTTCCCACAAAATCGCTCAAAACGTAAAATAACATAAAAACACCTGGTTTAAATCCATGTAGATTTTACTGTGCAGGCAGCTGCTGATCCGACGGCCGAGATACAAACTTGCAAAGTGGGGGTTTCCCATAGTCATTAATAACTTTAATCCGGTTTTTCTCAAAACTCCTGTTTTCCGTAGTTTACAAACAGGTAATTATAATCGGCCAAATTTTAAGATTTTTGATGATTTATGTAGCAAAATGTTAGGAATGGAATTCTCAATAAGAGTACAATAACAACTCATTTTTTTTGAAATCCGAAAAACGGTCCCATTTTATTTACCACATTACTTATTATGAATGTATGGCCTCTACATAGATTATATTTTAGGAAGTATGTACAAAAATTGGTATGACACATTAAAACACAAAATAAAATTTCTTTATATTTGTTTAATAAATAGTATTATTAAATGTATAAATGTTATAGAACTATTAACTAACCAACATTTGTTTTTAACATAAATATATTCATAAAATCTAGAAACAAATCAACAGTTTGATTAATCAATATAAATCATGGTTAAATTTAAATAAATACACCATTATTAATTAACCCTTTCCCCGGTATTCATAATTGACACCAAGTGCCTCATACCAGACCTCTTAAATGGCAAAATGTGTTACTTATATTCAGTTAATGTTCAAACTACGATAACTAATTAACTACTTATTCAATATTCGAGGGGCATTCAATAAGTAACGAGACAAATTATTATTGCTCAAAAACGGTTTATTGAATCAGTACAAAACTTTCAGGACATAAAGTTGGCAACCTTGCGATGACAATTGATCAGCTGTTCAATCATATTTTGTAAACTTAACCTCAAATTTACTCTGTTAACGATGGCAAGTCCGCTCGAGAATTGCACCGTGGAAGAAGAACGTGCCGTGATCAGATTTTTAGTCGCGGAAGGTGAGAAAGGTAGTGACATCCACAAAAGAATGTTAAAAGTGTACGGAGACAATTGTTTGAATCGTTCGAACGTTTACAAATGGGTAGAACAGTTTCAAAGTGGCCGTACAAAAGTTTCTGACGAGCAACGCAGTGGACGACCGATCGAAGTTGGGACTTCCTCTCTCGAATCTCGGATTGACGCGTTAATTCGGCACAATAGGCGTATCACCGTTGAACTGATAAGTGAAAAAGTATACGCGAGTGTTGGAACTGTCCATAACATTATTCATAACAAGCTGCAGTACAAGAAAACCTGCGAGTTGGGTGCCCAGACAACTCACGGACGCTCGCAAAGAAACCCGGCTTCAAATCAGTCAACAGTTGAAAAATCGATATTCGACTGAAGGAGAAGGTTTTTTCAAAAGAATTGTAACGTGTGATGAAACGTGGATCCACCACTATGAGCCAGAGTCAAAACGACAGAGCCTTGAGTGGAAGCATACGACTTCTCCCATTCAAAAAAAAATTCAAGACCCAGCCATCTGCCGGTAAAGTCATGCTTACAGTATTCTGGGATTTTCAGGGGCCAATTTATTGTGATTTTCTTGAAGGCCAAATTACAATCAACAGCCAGTACTACAGTGACATGCTGGAAAACAAGATAAGACCTGCAATTCGAACGAAACGCCGTGGGCTCTTAACTGAAGGCATGATTTTGCTTCATGACAACGCCCGTCCACATACGGCACAGCTGACGAAAGAAAAACTTCAGAAACTGGGATGGGAGATCCTTCCACACCCCCCCTACAGCCCCGACCTCGCTCCATCAGACTTCCATCTTTTTGGACCCCTTAAAGATGGTCTACGAGGGATACATTTTCAATCCAATGAAGAGGTAAAAAATCAGGTGCAAAAGTGGCTTTGAGATCAACCTAAAGATTGTTATGCCAAGGGCATTTACAAATTAGCAGAAAGATGGGACAAGTGTATAAGTGTTGCTGGGGACTATGTTGAAAAGTAACCAAAGTTTTGTACTGATTCAATAAACCGTTTTTGTGCAAAAATAACTGGTCTCGTTACTTATTGAATAACCCTCATACATGAAATTTTTACCATATCTTAATATTATATTGGTAGATACAACATTTGTATATTTACTTTCCTAATGCAGCACTGAACTTTTTTAAGTCCAATTAAAAAACAAATTGAAAAATAAGTTCACTCACAGTTATAACTTTTACAAAAATGTTAGGAGACACTTTATATTTGTTAGGCCATAAACTGTCTGTTTCATTTGTGTTCAATTACTAGAAAACTACATTTAATAAATCAAAATATTAACCATGTATTTTAAATTCAGTCTAGACATGTTTTACGTGACTCTTGGTTACAGATAATTATAAACACAGATCTAAAACCCTAAACATATGGAAGAAATAACAAATGATATACAACTGCACTGTAAAATGTTCTCTGAACACGTTTCTGAAGTTAGTTTTAAAATATTCCAACAGATGGCGAAGTTATACGCATTTAAGTTCTACTACGGATTAGTACGGAAACTCGGGGAGTGACAAAGATAAATTGCTACGAGCTACTACGGAATACCGGGGAAAGGGTTAAATAAGGAGATTCAATACATTGTGATTCATATAATGTAATCATTATAGTGTGGCAGTTTAAGATACTAAACAGTTTAAATTGTAGCTTACATCAACTGTTTATGTTATTAAAATATCATTTTAATCTACACAATATCTATACATATAAATAAAATTAAAAAGTCCGTCTGTGATTTCGAAATAAATACTTTTTTCTAAGCTCATATGGTTATTCACACTTTACTAAAACCTAAACATTAGTTTTAAAATTTTTTGTCTGTCCGTGCTAATCTCCGGAATGGCTGAACCGAATTTAACGAAACTTTCATTTCCATGTAGAGAACTTTTCAGACGCTAATCTAGGCTACTTTTTAACCCTGAAACATTTAGGGTTCCTATTTAAAAATTGAAAAAATGTTAAAATTATGGACAAAATTAGGGGTTTTTCACATAACACGCGACTATTATAAAGAAAACAACTGATTTGAATCAAAAGCTTAACTCTTTGAAAAGATTGTCTGTGTTATATTTATTTATTTTTTTTTTTTTTTGGTTTAACGTCCTGCTGTTTTGCACTTAAGGCTAATGAAGACGGGACCTACAGTTTTATCCGAACCACAGCCAACGATGTCTGTTAAGAAACCATTTAGAAAATTATTCGGGGTCAATGGGAATTGAACCCGGAACATTTTCACTGTACATGCGATGGTTTAACCATTAAATATACAGAGTGTTCATAAAGTCCCTTTAACCACCCTTATTATTTTTGTTACTGAAAATAAGTTAACAAAACTTTGTACATATCTTGTGTTGCATAACAGAACAATTTTTTAACTTCCTGCTAAGAAAGTTGAAAATTTTCTAAAATCGGGAAGTTATTGGTTTCACCCCGTTTTTCGAAAATCAAGTCATCAGATCTCGACGTTTTGAGGTCCTAGGAATCTTCCCTGACCACTCCCGAGAGGGTGTCACCCTGTCTGTATGTATGTGTGTGTGTGTGTGTATGTGTGTGTGTATGTAAGTATGTGACCCGCTTATAACTTTTGAACGGCTTAACCAATTGGATCCTACCAAACGGCATTCTAAAGAGTTCCATCAAACTTAGATTTCCTGAAAATTTCAACTAATTCGGACCGGTAGGTTCTGAGAAATTTTGAAAAAACTAAGAAATAAAATTTTTTCAAATCAGGTTTTTTTGGAATAACTTTTAAACGGCTTTACCGATCAATTCCAAAATCTAATCAGCTTTTAACCTTGAAAAGCGACGTCGATCACTACCAGTCCAGTCAAAATCGGTTAATTCATTCGTGAGATATCGTGAACGAAAGAAAATAAAAAAAAGTGTTTTTTCTCAATTTCTCCGAAATTTTTCATCAGAAAAATTTTTGTTGTCGATTCTTTCAATGGACTTGAAAAACTGCATCGATTGCCGCAAATTGCATAAAAATCGGTTGATTCATTCGCGAGATATCGTGAACGAAAGAAAATCAAAAAAAGTGTTTTTCCTCAATTTCTCCAAAACTTTTCATCTGAAAAATTTTTGTTGTTGATTCTTTCAATGGACTTAAAAAACTGCATCGATTGCCGCAAATCGCATAAAAATCGGTTGATTCATTCAAAAGTTATGGCAGTTGTGACACTTACGTCCATGTCACAGAGAAAATAATAAAGTAAGAAATAAGTCAGCTGTTTCCTATAGTGACTAAAGGAACAGAGATTTGGTCTAAATGAATAATGACGCAATACTAAATAATATTAATCATTTTAATTTTCATATAACTATATTTCTTAATGACGCAAGATAATTACAGTAGAATCATTTTTTTTTTTATATATATAAACAAATAATAAAACATAAAAGCAGACTATAAAAATAGGAAAAACAAAAGCAGACTTAAAAAATATATATTAAAATATGATCGTGTGTAAAATGTGAGAACTATGTAAAAACTTTATTTCAAAAAGTAGTGCGTTATAAGCGAATAATAAAACGGTAGTTGAAATTATAAACAGTTCAATAAATAAAATATAATAACAATACATAGCACAATTTAACATGAATCGAGAACTTAATATGAAAGTATGTACAGTGATCATGGATGCAATGAAGAGAGAGAGAGGAAAACAATTTGTGTACGTGACAAAAAGCAGGTAGCCTTGCGAATGGTACGCTATGGAAGATTCTAGAAGCGGTAGAAGAGTCAAGATGGCGTAGATCGTTGTACGTGTTGTAAGATGTGGGAGGTATATTTCTACAACGAGAAATGTAGTTTACTTAAAGTTTGAACAGTAAAAGTATGATTAAAGTGAGGTAGAAGTGTTCTAGCCTTCATAAAATCATAGGCAGTTGTCTTGATGGTGTTTCTGCGATTAAAAACGAATGAATAAAAACTCAACTATGTGCTCGGTTTAAGGTGTGCTTCAGAACAAAAATGTGTTTCTAACTTCAGTGAAATCCTAGGTAGAAGTACATTAACAACAGGTATCGTGAGTAGATATGGCCATTAGTTTAAAATTTAAAGTCTGCATTTTTAGAGAATTATAAAAATTTGAGTAATATCCTAACTTAAACTTTTCATTTATTGCGTCATTTATTTGTAAGCTATGGCTCACAAAACTTTGTATAATTTGTAAATAGTTAATCAATTTGTATGTTCAATTGTTCTATGATATTGATATTGTTTGTTGTAAATATTCATTTTTCAATTATGTTTGATTAAACAAAATAGTTGCTGTCATGATGTCTTGAATTTCTTCATATAGCCACGAATGTTCGTTTAGCCATTACTTTTTTAGCCAGGTTCCCACCCCTAAGAAAATTAAATTAATTAGTAAATATTTTTGAATAATTGGTAATTGCAAGTAAATATATGCAGACTAAGCATAAGTGAGGTTATATGTGGATTATCGAAAATATTGTGATCATTATTTTTTATTAAGATTATGGGAGTTAGGTAAGGTGAGTTATAATAAGGTGAATTATAGTAAGGTGAGTTAAAGTAAGGTGAGGAAAATAATATTGTTCTACGTTGAGACTGGGAGAAAGATGTTATGTGAGTTAAGGTGAGTGATAATTTATTTTAGAAGTGAGGCAATGGGCCTAGGAGGTACATAGGTGATTTTGAGTATTATATAAGCGACGATTTTTCTTTTTAAAGTGAATAAGTAAAGGAGGCGATGAAGAGATATCAGTAGTTATTAGATAATCCACATATAGCGTTTTTTATTTTTGATTTAAGACATATATTTTTTTTATTTTTGAACTTTTTACCGAACCCCATTTTTTTTTAACTCATAACTTCAAATAATATTATTTTTTTTTATTTTTTGTAACCTTAAGTTACAAAATGGCTTTCCCAACGTGGGGCTGATAAAACAAAGCAGCTATATTTTTTATTTTTTGTAACCTTAAGTTACA
>JAGFPH010000335.1:27261-40566 GCA_018207615.1 Philaenus spumarius | reverse complement strand
AACTAGGTTACACACCTTAAGTACCGTCAACAGTTCTGTATCTTTTTTTCAGCGACAACCGGTTTCGGAAGACTACGTTGTGTACAAACGGCTGGCCAACATGCTCGAAGTGTGTCGTGTGTTATCTATTTATTAATGTTAGACATGTATTGTTTCATTTAATGTTAGGTGTGCTTTTTGTTATTTGTGTTTCTTGTGACTTGACAATGGAAGTATAGTGTAGTCTTTCGAAACCGGTCGTCGCTGAAAAAAGGATACAGAACTGTTGACGGTATCTAAGGTGTGTAATCTAGTTTAATAACATTTTAGTTTTTTTTAAATAGTTCTCTGTATATTATTTGCAGTATGACGAAAAATATAGTTCACCACTAGAACCAAAAGTGGCTTTTCGATTCTCGTTCGTTTTCTGGTCTCGGCCTTCAAACTTGATCTCGTAACAAAAAGCTTCACTGTTGGTCCTAGTGATGAAAATATACTATTGTTTGAACAAGTGCATCAGCCAATACAATAAACTTAGTCAATCCATCGATATCTTTTAAGTTTTTCTTTGAATCAGTAATTCTAAATATCCTCCAACACAGCGTTACACCAGCTCCAAAGGTTTAGTTTTCCTGAATCGTTGAACCGAGTTCTGATTGTTCAGCAGTTGTCTTACTTCCATGTTGGTATGTTGCTGTCTGACTTCATGTTCTTCTTTATTTCTTCTTCCACTGTTGGAATGCGAAGATCCCGATGGATATCCTGGTTTCGAACGTACCACTCACCATATTCCTCAAAACCTAATTTCTGAATTTCTTATGGTAGCTCACTTAGAACAACCCCACAGCTGTATTCCGTACATCCAGATAGAGTTAAAAATCTGATTATATATCAAAATCATATTATCTATTGACAACTTAGAACCTGTTCGTATCAGCCAATATACTGTCTATACTTCATATCCAGTTGGGTCCTTTTTCTCCAGATGTGATCCCTCCATTTAAGTCTAGAGTTTAGGGTAATTCCAAGATATTTAGCTTCATCTACATTGGAAACGATAACACCTGATAATGAGTGTAGGTGGATTGTTTACTCTTCTATATTAGTAAAGTTGACATAAACAGATTTAATCTCATTAAGTAGAACAGTTACAATGTGATAACACCAAGTACGATCACTGTCACCTGGAACTCTCTTAATTTACTGGGAAAGAACGGAAATGCAATAAAACTAAAACAATTTGTTTAGTAACTAAATAAAGCGTTTACACAAATTAAAACTTACTTGTTTGTGGTACAGTCCCAGTTTCCTTGTACCTCGCCAAATCTTCTTCAAAAGCCTGGCCAAACGTTATCTGTTTTTCTTTCTGTTGTACTTCTACAACTTTTTCGCGTTTGAAAAGTTTACCTCTGTGCTCTTCCGTTAATTTTACTGAAACAATTAAATAATAACAATATTTTTGTTTGTTAACAATGGCGGAAATGAAACTAGATTAAATGGATCCATATCAATAAAAGCTTTTAATATGCTACATTGCAACAGTTGAAATTGTACTCCCAACTTATTGTTTAGCCGTTTCGAAACATTGCATCGAAGAGTAACGAGATCTGACTGTTTGAAATAGTAAAATTGTATGCATAAGTCAGATGTGTATGTCTAAAGTCTAAACAATACACATTATTGTTTATTCCATTTACTTTATGAGATACTCAGAAAGTCATAACACTGACTGTAATAATCAACTCCTATAAAAGCGAGTGTAAGTCCGTACGTGAGTAACATATAATATAACAGCTGATTTCACCCATCATCTGTAAACAAACCCCAGGATAATAGTTAAGTTATATGTAATGATTGGTTTGTTCAACCTGGCATTCTATACCAACGCAGTAAATACTACATATGCAAACAAAAACAAGCATATACATATTTTTGCATACATATTGTATGTACACATGCTGTTATTATCTTTAACTGAAGTATTATTCTTCTTCCGATTGTTTTGACAGTTACACCATCCGATAGCAAATCAAAAGGGCTACAAAAAAGGTATCATGAGATTTTTTGTTAAAATGTACAGTTTTTTTGTAATTTAGGTTTGAAATTTTCAAACAGCTGCCATTTTGAAACGCATGATTGTATAAAATCCCTTATTTCTCTTGAGATATATCATTGTTAGGTTAAACGTAATGCCAAGTTTGAACTCAATCAGTTAAACCGCTCTCTAGATATGAATTATTTTGTTAAAAATATCTGGAAAAGTTTTTGGAAAAAAATGTTATTCTTGACTTTGTCTTCACTTTGACCCATAGTCATTCGCCGAAGTTTAGCACTTTACTTATGGGACACCCTGCATATCTGTTTTCTATAGTTTCCTTAGTCTGTGTTATGCCGCCTTGTCAATGCCATCACTGGTGAACCATGGTCGGCAAGACTGAAGAGAATTTTGTAGAATTTACTAAGTGTTGTGCCTGGTGTTTTACAATAACATACCTCTAACATTTTCCAATTGTGATAGTTTCTTCTCTCCGTGTAACGCAAGCTGAAACCGACTCTCCACGCATTGCTCTTGCAGCTGTTGAGCCTCCTTCAGATCAGTTAACAGTATTAGTGAGTTTTCCACTTCAATTATTATATTTTGAAGTTTTCCTAGTAAAACAAGTCACACGTATAAATTAAAACCAACCGAGTTCTAGGCCAGTGTTATAAATTACAACTATATTGAAACTGTAAAAGGTTACTATGCCTTTTTAATTGGTCATTTAGTGTGCAAGCTTGTTAACATGGTGTAGATGATACCTGGGCGATGTCACAATTTTGCTACTTGGATATCACATGTATTGTTTCTATTAAAAATATTTTCTATTGTGGAAAAGAAAATCCTGCATTAGGAAAGTAAAGCAAACTAGAGTTACCGGCATTGCTTCGCTTTAGTATACCTTCAACATTAAATACTAAGTGAATTGAAAACAAACATTATCTATATAATAAAAATGAATTGCTGTTCCTTTGTAAGCGCATCACTTGAGAACGGCTGGACCAATTTGGCTATTTTTTTATTTAAAATATTCATAATAGTCCGAACTAGGTTTTTATATAAAGAAAAATTTTAAAAGTTTCAAAGTTAAAAACCCGAAAAAGTTTCAAATTTGGAAAAAACTAAACAGCCTCTTAAGTATCGACTCAATACCATAGTACACAAAATCAGCTGTTCGTATAAAAAGCTTAGTAACACTTGTCTGTTTACATTCATTACCATAGCAACTTTAATCAGCATTTATAATCAGTTTATTATTCTAAAAAAAAAAAACAGCTTTTTTAGGTTAGATTGACTAACTTAAAGCAAACAAAAACAAAAATCAACTAAAAATGCTTACTATATTTTAATTCAATTAAAACATTGGTTGTTACATATTATATACAAAAACTGAACATAATTTTAGGTTAGGCCTACAATGAACCAAAACACGTTTATTGGCAACCAATTGGGCTAATTTAGAATCAGGTTTTTTACAATTCTTTAGAACTATCAGTTTTTTTTAGATTAGGTAAAAGCAAAAAAAGGTTTACTGTATTATCTGTAAAGGTTTACAAAATATAAATAAAATATAAATTTGTGTAGTATATTCTTAAGTGGGATAAAAACCATTTTGCAGTTCGATTACTTAAGTCAATGTAATTAAATGGATGAATAACTACCCTTTATTAAGTCAGGCAATAGCGAAGCATTGCTGGGTCCTCTAGTAAAAAATAAAAATGTAAACAACACAGTTAGGCCTATAGGTTATAAATCAAATATTTAGTTTAAGATGGCTGTTTATTTGATACTTACGTATTATCTGGAGGCCACTAATTTTAAACGTTGTTAAAAAATAAATCGCTTGAAGGGTTCTAACTTACACTCTCTAGTCTTAGTATGTTTCTAGTATGTAACTTAAACAAATATAAGTTTGTAACATTTCATAGTTTACTAAAAAAGAGTTTTAATTTCTAAACATAACTTATATATATAATACCTAACCTAGCAACGTGGATTTACCTTGGACCGATAAGAAAAATGTCCATTTCCTTCAAGAAAGGCATTTATTGCCTACAACAAAAGTTTTTGTGAATAAACTTATCGCTGAGTGTCTTTATCAGTATTTGGGCAGGCGATCGTTTGGCGTTTCGTTAGTGAGTTGTTGGCAATGGCTTGTAGCACACCAACTACTGATAAGTGCTGTGACTAAAGACTATAGGTTAGTACCTTTCAGGCTATTTTTTTTCTTTAATGCTTGCATTTGTGTTGCAATATAAAAAAACTTACCTAATAGATGTTACTAACTTATATTAGTTTTTTTTTAATCTCAAAACGTCTAAAAATAGTGTGTACAGTAAGACCTCGATAATCCGGCATGTTCGGGGAGCCGGTGATACCGGATTATCAAGGTCTTCCTTTAAAATAGTTTAAACAGGGAATGAAATATAAATAAACGCACATGTACTATATATGAACACGTAAATGACACGTTGAAACTACGTAACATTAACTGCGTAGAGAGATTGCCGCTAACTGATGGGCCTCAGGTAGGCTCGGCTCCATTCCCCTTTGTTGTTGGCTTCCGTTAGTCAGTACAGTACATGGTGGGGGTTTGCTATTTTTACTCCAACCTGTCACAAATTCTTCGAACCCCTTTCGCTTCCAAACCATGCAAATCGAACAACTATTTACAAGAAATTCAATGTATCTTTTTCCAAAGACTTCAATTTGTTCAAATAATCTTCATTAAGTGGAATACGTTCAACAAAATACTGTCAGCAACGAAAGTGTTAAACAGTCCCTTTAACGTTTTTAAAGGACGACGAGAACACATTGTTTTGAATCAGTTCGATTTTTAGGAGAAATTTTGATTGAAATGTTTGTTTTGGACAAGTTTATTGAGCAATAGATTTTTACACACTGTTTTTAATGGATGCGGAACCAACAGACAGTGTAGACCGGGCTTAAATCACGGGTCTGCCGGATTATCGAGTGCCGGATTATTGAGGGCTTACTGTAATAAAAAATAGTGGCCTCTGTATAATACGTAAGTACCGTTTATTTAAATGATATTAATTACTTAAGTGAGATTACTTAAGTCAGCTGTTTATTTAAATGAGGTTACGTAAGATAAAACACATGTGACATTCATTCAATAAATTATTTTTACCATAAGATATAAATAGGAAGTGTGATGCCTAAAGGAAAAGAGCCCTAGTGATTGAAGATAAAATAAATGACTTTTGGAACATCTTGAGAAAAATCCCTATATAATATTACATACCAATCATTAAAATAGGCCAAGAAATAAAAAAGTGAATGAGCTCACCAAAAATTCCTTACGGAATTAAGAAGTAGGATTGCAGTTTATGTTGAAAAGTTATAACATTTTCTCTTTTAAATTCCTAAGCTTCATATTTACATATCGTTTATAAGGAATTCTCGGCTTACATAATAATGAATACTGAAATTTAAATATAAGGTACCTATGCTTGTTTGTAAACAAATTAAATATTGCAATAGACATTGTCAAAGTAAAAAATAATACAACATTATACAATACATACAGTTAAAATTCTACACTGCTTACGATTCAGAAAAACTAAATTCTTCAACATTATAGAAGGACTCAATTTTAAGCCATCTCTCCACAACACTTTCAAGGCCCTCAACAGAAACAACTCTAGCAACTCTGACAAACAACAGACTTAATACAATCAAACATAACTCACAGAAAAATCAACTTATTAAGATACACATAAACGGATAAACATATTCCTATATAAACGGATATACAGAATAATCCATTGAAAATTTACAATCATTTACATTTATCACAATTATAGTTACTATAGTTATTAACGAATTTCCGTAGGAAAGATGAGCTATTGTAGTAACCCTTATGGTGAGTAGAAAATGAGCACCGATCATGGCCTCCAGAACATGTTTTAGGGTGTCATTAAAAGTTTTATTTATATATGTATATATGTGTTCTCTCTCGAGCAGCTGCATTTTAAGTCCGATTTAGTCCAAATTTGGTACACACGTTGGTTGTCTGAAGTGGATCGGACAAGTTCGTTAGCCAAAAAATCCAACAACCGGAAGTACTTTTTTTGACCAAAAGTAATTTCGTTTTTCGTACTACAATAAAACGTTTTTTGGGTTTTATGTAATAATATAAATATTTGTTTTTTTTTTTTTTTGTACAAGGCCTTATAGGTTGCTTGGTTTCCCCAAAATTGATTAAAACATAAAATACCATAAAAGTACCCGGTTCAAATCCAACCGGGATTTTACCACGGAGCATCTTCTGATCAGAGGCCAAAAGGCCGAGTTTGTACGCTGCAAGTGAAGCGAAGCAGGCCATAAGCCGAGGTCTTAAGGACGAGGTGCAAACTCACAAAGCAAGTTTTTCCGCTGCGAGTTGAAGCTAGAGGCTTAGGTACAAACAAATTCGACTAATATATTTCGTACACGCAGCCGCCTATTCAGCGCCTTCGCGAGTAGGCCAATTCCCCAAATTGTTGGTTGAAACCCTAAAACATATAAATTTCATTTTGAAAATTCGCTACACTTACGTCAGTGGTTCAGCTGCGTGATTGAACTACATGGGTTTTAATTCACTCCTTGCCAGGATTTTATGGAGTCAACAAATTCCTTTACACTATACAATTTTTTTGCTTTGAGCGAGATCTGTAAAACATTTTAAAATTGTTCTCTATTCGGATGCTAGACATCATCTGGCAACATATTGAACAACTTTATTCCAATCTGATCAAATTAGGCTTGTGATTTTGTAAGCGTTACATGTGGAACATTTATCTTATTTATATGTTCTTGTACTGCAGGAAGGGACTGCCCCCACATCTAAATGAATACATAAATTACATAAAAATCTACAATAGTATTTCAAAACAGCTCATGTAAGGAGGATTTAAGGGATGGAGATTTTCATTGCATAACTTCTCTTTTCCTTAGAACATGAATGTAAGGAACCAGTTGCTATATTTCAGTAGAAAATTAAGGAATTGTATTTGGAATTGTATATCATACCTATATCTTGCACGAGCTGTTCTGTCTTATCAATGATCTGTGGCAGTCCTGATAACCCATTGTTTAACCTAGTCATTGAATCCCATTGCTTTTCAACAGTTTTATGAAGGCGACCTATTGAATTGTCCAACTTCTAAAACAGTAGCAAACAATCATTCTTTTAGTTAATATTATATTATATTCTTTATAAGACCATGTGGCTTTCCGAATTGCTCATATATATATACGAGGGTCGTCCAGAAAGTAAAGAACGTTTTAGCATGGTTAAATAAAAACAAAAGGTATTAACACCAAACTTTATTTACACAGCCACAGTACCTTATTCTACTTTTCTACGTAATCCCTATTTTTGTCGAGACACTTGTTGTAACATGGGACCAGTTTCTCTATTCCGATGTTATACTCATAAGCCATGAAAGATTTGAGCCATATTATCACTGCTTCTTTAAGTTCATCGTCATTTCCAAACTGTTTTCCACCCAAAAATTGCTTCAACTTTGGAAACAGATGAAAATCACTAAGTGCTAGGTCAGGGCTATAGGGAGGATGACTAAAGATTTCCAACTTCAGACTTTGGAGTTCTTGCCGCGTTAGTGCTGAGGCATGAGGCCGGGCATTGTCGTGAATGAAAAAAACTTTAAACGACAGCATTCTACGCCTCTTGTTTTGGATGGCGCGACGAAGTCGTTGAAGAATCTCACAGTATGATCTCGTGACATGAAATCCACATGGATTAATCACTTTCGGTCACAAAAAACCATTGCCATGACTTTGCGAGTCTGCAACAATGGTTTTTCCGTTTTGGGTATTGAGGGCGAATTTGTGTGATGCCACTCCATTGACTGACGCTTGCTTTATGGAGTCTTAAACGAAACCCATGTTTCACCTCCCATAACAATACAATCAAGAAATTGGTCTCCATCTTTGTCATATTGAGTCAAAAATTCAAGGGCTGCCCCCATGCGTTTCGCCTTATGGTCGTCCGTCAAAATCTTAGGCACCCACCGAGCACACACTTTCTTGTAACCAAGATGTGTCGCTATCTCATGTAGGAGTGATCGTGAAATTTGTGGAAAAGAGTCATGTAAAGTCGTCAAAGTGAAACGTCGATTTTCCTGAATTGTTTCTTCAACTTTTTGCTTCAGTTCATCCGTGACTAGTGATGGCCTCCCGCTCCGATCTGCATCATGCACGTTAGTTCTTCCTTGGTTAAACATGATACACCACTTTCTTACTGATGACTCATTCATTGCATCTTCACCATAGACAGCTTTAATTTGCCTATAAATTTCAATGGGCTTAACTTTTTGAGCATTCAAAAAGCAGATTACACTCCGTACTTCACATTTGATGGGATTTTCGATTAATGCCGCCATTTTAAAACGCTGCGAAAACAAGTAGCGTGACCACACAGCAACGAGACTCACCTCACACTGAAGAGAAAGGAAGGGGCAAGCGGCCGCGTACGTAATCGCAGTAGTGGAGATCTGCGCCGCGCATTCGTTCTTTACTTTCTGGACGACCCTCGTACAATATAAATAGAACAATATGAAAGGTTTGGTTTGTTACAAGTCGATTTCAATTGAAATCTATTCTTATTCTTTTGCAGATTAGCCTACATTTCAATACAAGCAAAACATAAAAAAGGTGTAAGGTGAATCAAACGTGGTGTCAATCTTTTGTAATATATCATCAAATTGCAATCAGTTTTGAAAAAGACTTAAATTTTTATATAGGAACAAGTGTTAGTACACAATGTTTTTATCGTTACACATGTTTTAAGTTAGACCTATGTCAAAATACGATAAAAGTTATACAATTTCCTATAAAATTTTACACAGGTAGGCTAGTTTCAAATGTTTTAAATAAAAATCGATTTAAAAGAGCTTTCTGATTACCCTAACTAAAACTTTCACTATCTGAAAACTTAGCTGGGTTTACACTAGGTAACAAAATGTGTTGATAACATCTTTGCAACTAATATTTGCTGTGAATAAGAACATTTTCAATTGTAACCGGTACCTAGTGTGGACTCTTGTGGACAATTGTAAACGTGGACTTCATATTCTACTTTTACAAACTGAAAATAAAGAAAATTTCATATTTGAAAATTTTAGATTGTATTTTAAAACAGACTTTGATGTTACAAGTTGATATTTAAAACAAAGCTGCATCACTTTAATATATGATACTCTGACGGTATTTATTGGCAGCAGAAAAGTAATTTCTGCAAATTTTTGAATAGGATCAAATAAATCAACAATTAAGTGTTCTTAAACTATTGCAAGAACGCATATGCTTTGTACCTGGGCATGTAGAGCATTTTCTTCGGACAGTTTATGCAAATCACTCCAATCAGTTTGGTATTTATTTAACAATTCTGCTCCTGCATCAAAATTTACTGGCGTCTTTTCTTGTCTCGTTTGGCGTGATGGTTCTACAATATTTGGTCCTCGAAAACTAAAACTTGAGTAAGCACACAGAATTAGTTAATTTACATAAAATACCTACTAAAGTAAAACAAATGTTTGCTCCTTTAGCTAGCTGTAAAAAACTCAGAAATGATCATGTTAGAGCTACTATGAACTTTGCTCCATGATTATCATCTTCTACGTTTTATATGAACTGAATTATTTCAAACTTTTCTGAGAGAGTCATTTGCACTTGAAGTTAAATTTATAAAATAAAATTACTCTAGAACATAATTTATTTCAGTGTTATCTTTACAAAAAAAACCAGTACCACTGGTCCACTGGATTTTCACTGTACCACGAATCATCAAAAGACGTATAGAAAATATAAGGCACAAAATAATATGAATACTCAAAAAAACAAAAAAATTAAACAGTACAATCTTGCAAAAAATAATTAAAACTGAATAAAAACCATGGCTAGTGTCATCTGCCGTCAAATTTCAAACTTCTTTATGGCTCAGTGATGAGCTAAATGATTTGGTTGCTGTTGCTTAAACTTTTCTGGTAGATTGTTAATTCTAGAAATATGTGTTTTGGTTTCAAAGCAAGCTGTGTATCCTTATCCTATACAATTAAAGGATACACAGTGAACTTTTAGTATAGGCCTACAACTTGTTCAAATGGCATCAGCTGGCAACTTTTTAGGACCTAGGTACAGTAGAACTCCAATTATCCGGACTCCAATTATCCGGATCGCCAATTATCCGGATCAGATTTGAATAAGAACATAGTCAAACAGATGCGAGACTTGGCGGAGCGGAATCGATTTAAGGCAGCAAAACAGTTGACTCTGCCTCGTATGCTCAAAAAATAATGTATTTCACAGTGATTTAGTATTGTTTTTAAATATTACGTAATGTAAACATTGTCATTGATATTGTTTTTTCATAATAAATACCGTAAATGTTCTCTATTGTGTTTTGTTTACGTTTTTCTCCTAAAAACGGCCTTTTTTTCGAGAAAAATCCAATTATCCGGATTTTTGATTATCCGGATCGGTTCCGGTCCCAATTAATTCGGATAGTTTGGAGTTCTACTGTAGTACCACCAACCTATGGATTTTGTTACAGTTTGATCAACATAAGTAGCCAAGTGCTATATTATTTATCCTTACAAACTAATTCTGGTAGCCCTAGGTAAATGAAATTTACATGTTTTATGAAGTAGACCGTTTTTGTATGTATAGGATGGCACCTAGCTGTAATAGAACAAGTAATGGTATACTAAAACATTCGTTGGATACACATTTACTTTAGAATACCACTACTTTTTCTATCATGGCTGAGATGCAACCTAAAAAATCTGAACTAAACTAACTTACAGTCTCTAGGTAGTCACAGGGTGTTTTCAGTTTGTAGACATATATTATTACTTCTTTCTTTCCTAAAAATGTCTCCAGCTGATACTATTTCAACAAGTAGCGGTATTCTAAAAGTTCACCAAGATATAGCTTAAAATTGTCAATGGTTTAACAAGCGCCACAAATCAATCAAGTCCTTGAGAGCAAGAGTAACGCTCGGTTGATTTTAGGCGCTGCCAAGTTATATCATAGCAAGGATACGAGTTGGCAAATCAGCTTCTATTGGTTTCCTCAAGGTCACCATTTGAATTTAAATCTATTTGTCTATTTTTTAATTTTTTTATGGGCATATTCATATAGATTTGTATGTAGCCTAGCAATTATGTTTCATACAAGTTTTGATATTTATCAAAATCATCTAGGCCTTAATCCTAAATAGGCCTACATAAATATTTTGGTTAGCCCAAGCCTAGTTTAAAATTTTGCAACTTCCTTTTCTTGTTTTATTTCTTTATGGAAATATTCATATAGATTTGTATGTAGCCTAGCTAATTTGTTTCATACAAGTTTTGATATTTTTCAAAAACATCAAGGCCTAATTCTAAATTATAATAGGCCTAGGCCTACAAAAATATTTAGGTTAGCTTACTTTAAAATTTTGCTAGCTCCCTTTTCTCGTGTTTTTTTTTTTTTTTTTTAATCACCTGAAAGATTTAAAACGCAAGTTATGTGACACAACAATACAAATAAGTCATGATTACTATGTTTTTTTTTTCTAAAATAGGCTAAATTAAGTTACCTAGCTTTAATTCCTTCCTGAACTGTGTGAAATTTACCCCGAATACTATCAAACATGTTTATTTATTATATGTTCATATTTGTTATAAAATACCAAAGAATATAATAAATAATTAGTTAATATAGTTGTGGAAGAACACTATAATTATTAATATTATTATAACATATAAATAATGTAGGTTATGTCATTTGACATTTTGCCTTCTCTTTCAAAGTTCAAAACAAAACCAGCTGACTGTTGACTGTTTGACTTGACTACGGATGATGGTCAAAGATGGTCTTGAATGAATAGTACAGAATTGTTTGGATTGGGTTGCTACGTTGCTACCAGTCAAGGTCAATAGGTAGTAAAGGTTGCCTCATTCGGAAAATATCAAAATAATTCGACCACGCAGCTGAACCGTTGACGTGAGTTGAGCAAATTTCCAAAATTAAGTTCATAGGCATGTTTTAGGGTTTCAACCAACAATTTGGGAAATAGGTCTATTCACGACGGCGCTGAATAGTTGCAGCCCGGCGCAAGGAACATGCGGACGCACGGGGCGCTGCCAGGGAGGGGGCGCCGACGCGCCGGTAAAAAGTTAAAGATCAAGGCGCCTTCAAAATTTTCCGAAAAATTTTTTTTGCACCGAAAAATGTTTGCCTTAAGACGTGGCCGTTCTTTACGGGTTTTAAAAGAAACTCCCTATTTCTGTTTAGCGCTTTTTTAAGGACAGACAACCTAAAAGTCGGCGCCCTTTAGTTTCAGTGAAAAATTCACACACCCCCCCTCCTAAAGACGCGACCGCACTTTTCGGGAATTAAAAGAAATGCCATATTTGCTTTTGGCGCCTCTTTACGAACAAAAAAGACCACATACACCAGTTTAAGGCACCATCCTTTCGAAATCGGCGCCCTTTAGTTTCAGTGAAATCCTCTCCCTCTTAAAGACGCGACCGCCCTTTTCGGGAATTAAAGAAACGCGGAAACGAACTATTTCTTTTGACGCCTCTTTATGGATAGACAAGATCAGGTACAGGTACAACAGTATTGTATAGGGCGCCATCCTTTCGAAATCGGCGTCCTTTGATTCCAGTGAAAAATTCGCATTCCTAAAGACGAGACCGCCGTACATTTTATACTAACTTCTTTCTTGTATGTGAGTGTGATATTAATGTAAAAACTTAACATTAACCTCAATCTTACAATGTTACCGAATTACCGATGTTACCATATCTTATTGATAATTATACCTAACCCTTTACGTTTACCACGTTGGCATGATGTTACCAAATTGATTTGTGATATTGTAATGTTATCCTTACAATGTCACCTTTTGCTGTTAAAATTATGTAAAATAAATATTGTAATATGATTAATTTGGTGTTTTCACTATTTCACTTCTCTCCACTTAACATTTTAAGTCATAAAGATCATTTTAAGCCATTTTATCGTAGGTACATTTAATTAAGGTCAAAAAGAGCGATGCTATGTATATATATATATATATATATATTTATATAATACACTGTATATATATAGAAAATATTTTATATTTACTTTTATTTTTATAATTGTTGCTCGATTAAACAAATAAAAGAGCACTGTGGCGACAAAATCACACTGATTTAAATAAAAACCCGAACCACAAAACAAGGAGCAAAAACTATAACTAAACAACTAAATTGTAAGTTAAGTTAAGG
>JAGFPH010000335.1:0-25629 GCA_018207615.1 Philaenus spumarius | reverse complement strand
TTTTTTTTCGACTTTGGGATATTGATAGACTGGTAAACTTTTTTTAATGTTAATCTACATACTTTAATGTACTTATAAAAAAAATCAGCCGTATTGTAAATTACTGGAACTTTTGGTCTAAAATGACCTCTACCGACTGGCCTATCAAGGTTTTGACTTGTATATCTCCCATGGTATCGGCGTTTTTGTACTACAATGACATCACTGGACAGGAGTTCGAGTAGCGTGAAGCGTCACTTGAGCATCGCTGTAACGTCTTACCCTCTCCTACTCTACTGTGAGTCTTCAGTACAGTCACCACCAAAAAGTGTTGATATACAATCAACGCGACTACATAGCAGACATGAATTAGGTAGGGCTGGCGGCTCTGACTGTCTCCGCCGCGAGAGGGGAAATGTGGTGGGAGCCAGCGTAGGAGACTTGTACACCCCCTCTTCGCGCTCCATACTAATTGGCGCTATCTGTAATATTTTAAAATTTACTTTCGAACATTCAAAGACTAGTAAAACTGTGTATATGCATTCACATTCGGTGTGAAAATTAAACTATTAATAGAGTTGAAAATTTGATATTATTATAATACTACTATTTATGTGAAATGTGTATTAAATTTTCAAAGTGATCAATAATATCACTAGCACTAAGAAAATCTTGAAAACTCCTGTTGGGTCTGAGTTATAAGCTAAAAGTTGTAAGATTGTCCCTGTCTATTTCAGATTGCTGAACATTTCATTCAGTTTTGTAAATTTGTATCAGTTTAATAATTTGACACAACAATAATAGGTGTTATTTAACCCAAATGAAGTAATTTTAATTTCACTCTGCTTCTTCCATTATTTTTGTAACTCTGTAGGAAGTATCCTTATAATATAATTTATAAAAGGTCTCTTCGTCAGACCAGGTTAGTTAAACGTATTTAAATCATTGACATTCAACCAGGCTTGGCCTAATCTAAATATGATTAATTATGCTATTCAAGTGATAACTTTAATCAGATAATTGTTTTATCGGTTATTGTATACAACTGGTTGCTATGGTAATAAATATCAAAATGGATACAAAGGTCTATGTAAATTCTACTTAAAACATTTTTATTTTCGATTAAGTGTATTATCACTAATTTTTTTAGTGCACAATTTCGTATAGTATCTACTAAAAATGATTAAACACACAATCATTGGCATTTATCTGTTTCTTTTTTAAATGAAGCTCGCAACTCAATATAACAATGTAGATAGTCTGTTTTATAAATAATACAGAATAAAAAGAAGTTCCATTTAGTCATATGTTTTTAAGAACAATAATATCTAGGCAATATTTATTTGCATTGTCTAATGTTTTCACCTTTTCAAACCAATAACATTTAATTATAATCTATTTGTTTAGTAATCAATTACATTGTTCTTGCTAATAATATATAATCCAAGAAAAAGATGTGAATATTATGACAACAGAAGGCAATGATAGTGAAAATTTTTGTAGTGCATATTCAAATATAGGATTACTGTCTGATGATATTTGGATAACTAATTCTCATGTACAGTCTTACATAAAAGCCAATAAAGAGCTATGGTCTCGCTTTAACGATATCGAACAAAGACTTTTTGAAGTTAGCAACAAGGATGACGTTATTAATAGTTTTTTTGAATATCCACTGACTGTCGGTAATGTAATACCTAACTCTCGTTTAGCTCAATACGGGGATTTTTTTTATGATGATAAACGGGAACAATTGTATACTTTAGATGATACCCCAGCACAATATATACCAAATGATGTTTTTAACAATGAAAAGGAACTTGAGGTATGGATGCTAGAAGAGGTCGAAGAAGAGTTTAAAAGACTTACTTTTGTGTCATCTTCTAGGTAAAGAAATACACAATATTAAGACTTTCTTAAAATTTTAGCATATAGTGTAGTATTTTACAGCCTATAAGTGCTTATCAATTACCGGTATATAATATTGTTAATAATTCAGTAGAGGCTAAACTGTCTATAGGCCTAGCATTAAACTTATTTGGGGACAGATTAAGTGTTGTCAGTGCGTTACAAAAACTTTAATTCAAATCGATAAAAGTAATAGGGTAGGTAAGTGAACCGATAAAAAATATAATACATCATAATACTAAATGTACAGTACCTATATTTACTAAAACTCAAATTTATACTTTTAATTCCAATTTGTTGAACGTGTCTTAAAGACTCAAACAAAAAGTTTTGTTGTTGATAGTTAAAGGCGAAACCCAAGTACAGTGTATTATTGGTTGTCATATTATGAATACAACACCTCAGGAAAATATACTTCAATAAACGAAATCACCGTCGGCAGTTTAAAAATATGACTGGCTCATATATTGATAAAATATCGATTGAAAATGGAGATAAAATAACATAATAATGATAATGTTTATTAATGTAATGTTTTGCAAATACTTAAAACTAGAAATAACACTGTTGTTGTTGTAGGGAGAAATGTAGACAATATAAACAAATTAATAGATTGGGATAAAATAACCATAATGTTGAAGTCGTATCTTTTCTTTTTTTCTGCCTTTACAATTAGAGCCGGCTCAATAAAGTATGCTGCTCTAGGCAAAATATCACGTTTTCCGCCCCTCCCTCCCAACATAAAAGATATTAGGCCTATATAACGTTCACTAACTATTATAAGGGCAGTTTTTCAAAAAGGTTTTAACGTAAGTTTTAAGTTTATCAGAAGCCGGTTGGTGTTCTGGGGACCATGATCGGTGCTCATTTGCTATTCCCGACCTTGGGTCTTACCATAAAGGCCACTGCAATAGTTCATTTTTCCTATGGAAATTCGCTAAAAAGATGCATTAGAATCGAAATAAACTCAACTCAAAACAATCAATTATTACAGAAATAAACTTAAAATTCAACTGAAATCAAACAAGCCTATTCATTAATTAATTTAAATCTAGTAGTCTATAACAAGTCTATTTTGACTACGTTTGTATTGTATTTTTTAGGTGCTTTTCTTCATGCCAGGTCTTTATTTCACTTTGAAACTAACCGTTTACTTTTCTTGCCTTTCGTTTTGAAAATGATTTTACAATTTCATTGAGGTCAACCTTTCGGCCAGATCATGTTCAAGAGATAATGTACCGTAGCTAGTCAAAGTCTCTCTTGAGTCATTATTGACCGAATGTAAGTTTTTATTTGTTTTAACTTTGAGAAACTTCGTTCCCCACTGGCAACAGGAACAGGAAGCGTTTAAAAAAATTCTTAAGACAAATGACAATGGACAAATTAGATAAACTAACAACAAGATTGTTTTTGTAAATGTAGTTCAAAATGTCTTGAGGTTTAGATTTATTTGGGATTCTTCTTGCAATTGCTTGTATTTCACAGCAAAGCTGAACACCTTCAATTTCCTTTGAATAGATACAGCTCAAGGTGCGTTTGCTGGTGCTGCCAACCGCCCTTTGCTTCAAAAAAAAAATTAAATAGTGTGCTTAAGACCACACGTTGGAAGTGATAACTTCTATGACCAATTTATATTTTTTTGTCCGTACTAATATTAGAGGAGGAGGAATAAGGATAAAAATACATATAACACAAATATCATATATATATATATATATACATACATACATACTATATCTCGAGCGGTGACGGTCGCGAGTTTGATGCTTTTTCCTCTCCCAATAAGAAGTGCTATGTAGTATATTCGCGTTGCGTACATACATATATATATATATATATATATATAATACATACTATATCTCGAGTGGTAACGGTCGCGAATTCAATGCTTTTTCCCCAAGCAAAAAGTGCCCAACGCCGCTAAAGAAGTTTTCACTTCAACAATGTTCGCGCTGATGGCAGAGAAGTGAAAACCCCGCATACAAAAAATAACGTTAGTTTCATTTCATAATGTTATTATGTCAATCGTAAAAATTCCACAAACTGTTACTTAGACTTTGATTATACGGAAGTAAAATTAAAAATTGGTTTCCTCCACCCACCCCCCACCCCCATTTTCCAACTCGTTTTCCTGCCCCAAAAAATTTTGTGCTCTAGGCGGTCGCCTAATAGGTCCGCCGGCCCTTTTGTTACAATATACAATTACTCATGGGTTCGATCATAGCAGTCATAGTTTGAAAGCTATAAATTGTTTGGGCCTCATTAACTATTCGTTATTTCCATTACTCTTTCTTTCAGGTCTATCATTACCTATAACCACTACATTTCAAATCACGTTATTATAACCGTAGGGCCCAAGTAATGGGCAAAAACACAGTAATTTTAATTTAGTTGGCAGCTGACGACTAACAGCTGATATTTATTTTCTTTCAGCGGGTTTTATGCATTTTCCCAAACAAGGAATAATATTTAATTTTGTAAGATGTTTTTTTTTTACTAATATATTTTGAAGGATTTTACGTCAGTTGATATGTGAGTCATTTTTATTTTTGGTTTTTTAATGTTGTTTTACACAATGCTACTTTTATGTTTAAGTTATAACCTCTTTTTGTAATATACATGTCCCAAAAACTAAATTAACTTTGTCCTGTGTTTTCAGGAATTTGCTTCAAAGTTTATTTCATTGTATTGAATTAAGTAATTTTATAGGTTTTCTATTTTTTTTTTTTAATTAAGCGTTTAAATTGTGCACTTTAATACTTTTCATTTAAAACTGGGCCCATACAAGGTAATGTGGGTTTTGTAAACACACTAGGCCTATACTAACTCAAATCAGTCTTTAGAAATAATTTAATAAAAATCATATTTAAATTATGCCAAGAACTTAAATCATCATGTATACTCCTTTTGTCTTTCTGATTTTCATCACATTATGAACAGTACCAAATTATAACCTCACTCAGAGATCTCCTTTTTAGAGATTTCTAAAGAAGTCTAGATCTAGTCCTATTTTATTCATCTTTCTAATACATTTCTTATAATTAAAACAATATGTATAGTATAAAGACTATAATATAGGCCTAATAAACAATACACTACTATGTAACCTGTCAGGTGTAGGTCAATCCATCAATATCTCTTGGCCTACAACTTATCATAATTTTTATAATACTTACTTGTTTAGTTTAATTTGTAAATATTGTTAATAGTTAATCAATAGTAATAATTGTTAATCTGTTGAGGAAATGACATAACTTATTATCGGACGTGTTCTTGAATCAAGTAGGCCTAGATATATTAAACATATTGTTGTTGTATTGTGTGGTCTTATGTTCTCCTCTAAATGCATCAGTTTGTTACTTATTATTATTGTTAAATTTGTCTTTTTCTGTTATGTCAATTTTGCAATGCTCATAAATACATTTTGTTGAATTATTCTAAAAATTAATCAACACATTTCACACAACATTTTCACAAGTAATATAAAATTTCTATTAGGCCTAACTTAATTTTATTCTCAGCTATCACTTAAATTAAATTTTAGGATATTTTCAGTATGTAGTTTGTTTACATTGCTTTTAGATGGTGTTCATCAAGTCCTACTTTATCTGTTCATGACGACATTTCGCTAACGTCTGTCAAGGAGAATGAAGATCACAAGTGGCTTACATCGATACCTTGGCCCCAAGTATTACTGGCAAGATATTTGGACTTGCCACGCACTTTGCAGGATTCCAACAAGTCTTTGTACAGCGACTATCCGGTTTTTGATGATCTAAACAGTTTCCCAGGTAATAAAAAAAATATATCTGTACTGTTTTCTGATTGACTGTGGGTATTCCTGTATCAATTTCTTGGTTAGCCTATAATATTCTTTGTCAGTAGTCTCTTAAGGTATGAAAGTGAGATACAAAACAGTTAAAAACGTTTTTCTAGGTAAAAATTCTTTCTAGTTAGGCGAAATAGTAAAAAAATATTAAAATAATTTTGTGTTCCAAATTTGAGAACTTTCTGAACAATAATAATTAATTGTTACCAATAAATTATTAGCAGACCTAATAAGTAAAACATAATCCATTATGATTTTTAAAATGTTTGTTTCACTTTCTTATTTAAAAGTAACCAGAAGCATTGTTTTTAGTTATAGAAGGAAATTAGAAATCCTTGATTGTAATTTTGGTCTTATTATTACAGTTCATTCTGATTTACTTTTAGAATTTGAAGATTCACCCGTGCTGTATGGTAAGCCCAAAAAGAAGAAGATTGCAGATTTTCCTCTTCCTAGATATATGGTCAGTACAAATGATGAACTTCAGCTCTGCATTATCCATACAAGTCCGTCTCTACAACAGATATGGGATCGGCCGGATGTATCTATTAGTAAGTCTTTAAAATGATTGTGAAAACCTAATATAGCCTTTGAAGATTCTCCATTGAAAACTTAAGATACGCAAGGAAATATCAATAGAATATAAAAAGGATTGATTTACTCGCCCCTTAATGTACAGTAATGATAACTTTTAAACCGTTTGGACCTGTAGTTGATTTAAATGAGTAGTTCTCAAAGAGGGTTGTCCCAAAAATATGTGTTTATGCCTTCTTGGGGAGCAGTGGCAGGCCAAGAAATATTTGAGAGATGTTAGAAGAGTGTGGCGGTTAATTGTATTCCTACATAAATTCAAAAGAAAGAAAATGAAAAATTTATAAAAATTATGATTTTTGGAATTTTTTCATACTTTGCTTTTGGGAACTTAGGTTGATCCCAGCAACCGTTTTGATTCATAAACAAGATTTGCTGGGTTCGATTCTCAAGGTGCTAAATTATTTTCAGGAGATAATTTTGTACAAAATCGAGATAATGTATTTTTCCACCAAGCAAAATTGTTGAACTTTTTACATCTTCATTACTTTTTATTTTTCAGTTTTTACTGGAAAACTAGTTAATTATTAGCGAATTGACTTTCTTTTGTGTAATATTACTGCTTATTGAACTCGTCATCTCTGTTTTAGTCTGAAACTAAAATGATAAATTTATTTTACAGAAAGCCTCTCTTCCGTAGGATCTCCAGTTTCTAAATCTCTAAATGCAGAAGTACCAGAGTTCCAACCTACAAAAAAGAGGTAATCATGTGACCTATGTGGGTTTATACCTGATTTTATATTTAGTACCTATTTTATTAATCGTTAGAATTTCATAATCAGAAGAGGTACTGTAGTGCTTAAAAATATAATTAAAGTTTTTTAGTCCTCTTGTATAAAAAGCCGGGTTTAGACACAAAGAGTTTTTCAAATCTTAACAGCGAGTGTTCCTAGCGAATCGTTCACAAAAAGAACCGCAAGAATGTAATTTGCGAGTCAACATGAATCAAGAGTGAACGGTCAGTTGCCGCGAGGCATTCACGGAAAGAGTTACTTTGTTAACACTTGTTCCTCATCTTGAGATTACAAAAAAAATCAAGAAGCGATGTAAACACCACTGGTGAGTCAGGGAGCTTTTTTCGTCAACAAATCCAGTATGGCAACAGACTGATTCGGGACATCACAGTCGATAAAGTTGACAAAACCATCAACAATTTGTTTACTCCTAAACTTTCCCATCAAAGTTTTCAGTTTTGTTTTCACCATAATTTTTATTATTTTCCTTATCTCTCTTCCAAACATGTTCTCTTTTGTTTGTGTTCCTATAGTTTTTGTTTTTTTTTTATTTTATAACAAAGGATAATTTTTATATAAATCAATTAAACGAATGACTTGCTCTGGTTCATTTGCAATTAATCCACACAACACAATTATGTATGACTCACCTATGATGCGTACAGTTTACCAACTAAAAGTGAGGGTGAAGTCAAGGCCGTAGCCAAAAGGGTTAGGGGATCAAAACCCCGCCCGAAATCCCGAAATTTAGTAGTAAAAATTAATAGGCCTACTAGGTTTAAAAAGTGCAAATTAAATTATAAAATAGACAACACAACACAGGATAAAGCAATATATTTTACATCATTGTGCATTGCATGCATGATGATGTTTAGATTTACTTGATTAAACTACAACGTACAATACACATGGATGCAGTAGGTTACAGCCTTACTCTCTTGTGAACTTGATCTTATCTAAAATAAGAAAACTATGAAGGTTCAACAAAAATACTTTACTCTAACAAAACACGCAATGCATTGTGTATTGAAAATTCTCCTAATAAGGGGGTTGGCGTGCGAAGCACGCAATGCATTGTGTATTGAAAATACTCCCAATACACAATACACGGGGGTTGGCGTTCAATGCACTGTGAGTCAGCCGCTTCTCATAGTGTTCAGTGTCACTCTCACATGTGCGTCCTTAGCAGTGAACGTGTTAAAAGGGTTTATAATAAAATCCCCGGTCCTGACCTGACTCCCCCCTCCCAAAAAAAAAAAGATTTTCCTGGCTACTGCCTTGGGTGACGTGGCCTACCGAATCAAGCAGAGAATTCGGTCTAGAACATTCAAGTTTTGATCGCTAAGCTAACACTCTCGCTGTCTAAACCTGGCTAAACCTCAATATTTGTGATTATTGTCATCGATTTCTTAAACTTATGTTTACATATTACAATTTTATTAATACATACTTGCAAGAATAAAACACTTGAATATTGTGTTTTATTAACACCAAAACTCGCATAAACATGACTTTATTTGATAAACGACATTAACACTTGAAGTGTTGGTCTTTTTACATACTAAAATGCTGTTGTTATCAAATGGCTCCAGTTGGCTCACGCCATCTTCTGTCGTGCTTCCCAGTACAGTCCAGGCCAATCCTTTCTCCTCTGCTTGTCCATGTCCAGCTTCCTGCTAACCAATAGGTGGTCCTTGTCCATAATGGAATTCGGGCATTCACATAATGTGCATTTATCCTGGTTTAGTATTTTTATTCTTTTTAGATGTTCAGCCAAGCAATCGTGTCCGGTTGCAAGACGAAACAGTGCAACTGATTCTCCTCTCTGTAGGTCTTTGACTTCTTCGTACAGGTTAATTATGTCTTTATACGGCTTGTCCTTGATATCCTCCTTGACTCTGCTGGTAGATTCCGTTTGTGATTTACTTTTGATAGTGTTGATCCTTGATTTAAGTGTGGGCACTCTTCTTGGCTTCTGCACTATGTGGGTTCCCCGTCTGGCCAACTCGTCCGCCAGCTCGTTGCCCTTTATGCCTCTATGTGATGGAATCCACTGCATTACTATTTCCTTGGTAAGATTTTTTACCACCTTGTACTTGCTCTGGATGGAATCAATTAAAGATCTTGTGTGTGTGTCATTGTTAGCGATTGCTTGCAATGCAGACTTGGAATCAACCAGGATCACTGTGTTGTTCTTCAGCCAAGGTCTCATTATCATTTGTCTAAGTGCTTCATTGATTGCAAACAACTCTGCCTCAAATGCTGTAGCGGCTGAACTTAATGCAAAATAGTGAGAGAAATGCTCACAATGTATTCCTGCTCCCGTTTCTCCCTCAAATCTGGATCCATCTGTGTATATTCGCAACCACTGGTCTGATGGGTACCAAGTGTTGATTGTCTCCAAGGATATTTGGGTGACCCTGGCTGGGCTGTCATTAGCTTTGTTTACTGGTTCTGTGAGTTGTGTGCGGATCTTGTATCTTATGTAGTCTAGTGGATTCTTCAACTGTGCTGGTTGTTCAACCGCTGAATTGTCTGGTCTCCAATCAAGCACAAGGCGTTTGAAGCTCGTTTGTGTCTTTAGTGTCTGCTCCACTAGTGGTTCCACAATCCAGGGGTTATTATGTTTTCTGTGTAGAATTTTTTCGTAAGTTATGATTGCTTGGCATTTGTATTCATCAGACAGTGGTTTGGTGTTTGTGAAAGCATGAAGAGCTGAAATTGGTGTAGATTTTACTGCTCCCGTTACTATTCGTAGGCAGTTGTTCTGGCTTGTTTCAAGTTTCCTCATAGTATCATTGCCAGCTGAGACAAGGACCTCTCCACCATATAAGAAATTTGGTCTGATATATGTCTTGTAGGTTTGGTTAAGCAAGTCCAGTGTTCCTCCCCACTTTTTTCCTGCAAGTCTTTTCAATATATTACTCTTGGAAGAGATTTTTGATGTAATGTAATTTGTATGTTCTTTTAGGTTTAGTTTCTTGTCCAGGATGACCCCCAAGTACTTGTTATCCCCACTCTGCCGAATTGCCGTGTCCTTCAGCTGAAGTTGTATTTCCTGTGTCTTTGTTTTTAATGAAAATAGTTGGTAATTTGTCTTTTGATTGTTAATTTTCATGTTATTATCGCTCCACTCTGCCACTGCCCCCAGTGCTGCATTCATCTTACCACTCATTGAGTCAAAAATGTTCTTATTCTTGTTGTTGCTTGCCGTCCATATCAGTATGTCATCTGCATACATTGCACAATTAAGTTTATCTTGAGGTAAGGCTTTTGGTAGGTCGTTTATATACTAAAATCAAAGTTGAGTGTTTAATATAAATAAAGTAGTTTGTATATATTTGTACGGAATTTAGATATGCGTCAGAGAAAGTTAACTGTTTTTTGTAACACTCTAAATTAGATTATTCATCATTTGTACTCGTTTCGACAGGAACGACTTCCCGCCGTTCTATGATTTCAACTACAAGACAGATTTATTTCCCTACTCTGAAACAACAATCACGCCTAACATCTTGCCACCAATGTCCTGCAACATGGTAAGTGATTTATATCCAGTTTTAAAAAAATATTTATTCTGGAGTATTTTAACATATCGCCTGAAGAAGCACTTAAAAAAGGAACATTTTCGCTAATAAATTGTGAAATATAAATGTTCACTGATTACATGCAATGGAGAATTAAAGAAGAAACATTTAATCATGGTACTATGTTAAAACGTTTAATAATTAAAGGAGATTGATTTTTTTAGTATCTGACTTTTTTAAATGTAATTAATAGTGCTTTCCACGTACTTCAGTCAAGTGTATCTCAAAAAAGATAAATTTTTCAAATGAAATAGGCCTACAAATTTTTAAAATAATTTTGTTGGTACATTACCTTTTGAAAGTCATCTCGTTTTCAAAAAATGTTTCAGGTTGATTACTAGTCATAGTTCTTAACATCTATGACCAGGGATGTTGCTATGGGGGGGGGGGGGCAACACCTTCCCCTCCCCAATAATTTTAAAAATCCAAGAAGTTGGAAAATTTTATATTTTGAAAAAAGTTAAAATTTTGATTTTTTTTTTTTATTAAATTGCATGCAAAAAGCCTCAAAAACTGCAACTTTGGGTTTCGAAAGTTTTTGTTGGTAATTACCAACATTCACAAATAAGAAGCACGTTGAGCAAATCAAAATATTTCTGTACCAAATAAATACATTGTCTTCTTTTAAATGATGTCCTGGGAAATTTATTCCAACCCTTGTTATTGTGGCAACACTGACTAGGTATACAATTTTTAGGTCCCTGATTTCCAAAATCGGGGTCCCAAAACCATCTTTTTTTGCAATAATCTAATTAACAGTCTTAAATAACCAGGGGCGAACCTAGGAATTATCTTTGGGGGGGGAGGATGGAGTAAAGGGAGGGGAGGGGTGTTCGGGGAATTTTTTTTGAAATTGAGTGCTTAAAAGTGTGTTTTGAGGGTATTTGAAGACTTAAATTACTTTAAAAACCTAGTAATTTGGTGCAAAAGGTTTTACTTAAGTTCCAATTTTTGAAATCGTTACCGAGACATTAAAATAAAGAATTAGGCTGTTACAGAGGGAATAATACTAATAAGCCGTGTAAAATTTACAATATTACTGTATTATATTTATTTATTGGAAAAAGAAAACGCAATATGGTTTAATAATATATATAACTATGGTTTTAAACTATACAAGTATTGACTATAGGTATAAAAATATTCAATGCTAAAAATAAACTGAAGATAAATATAAGTGGAATTAATTGTGTTACAGTACTAAGATTGTTAATTAATTGTTCACTTTAAAATAGTTACAAAATAAAATCAAGTCGCCTTGATTTATTTTTGGCAAGATTATTTAGCACCTCTTCTGTGAATTAACATTAATGCTAAGCCATTCAACCTATCTTGACCTGTGGCATTCCTCATGTAGGATTTCACTCTTCTTAGAGTTGAAAACGAACGCTCACATGTTGCGGTTGTAACTGGAATCGTGGCACCAATTTTCAAAATCTTGTGTAAAGAAGGGAAAATGTGTTTACTACATCCATTCAAGCAAGAAATAAAATATTTTGGTTGAATTGATATAGTAGTGTTCTTGTTCGTTCTTAAGGCTCTTACACAATCTTCACACATTAACTGTGTAGATATAGACCTAACATTGAAACCAGCAATAATTATTCCGCTCGGACACAGGGGTGCGCCGCCTTCTTAGACCGACACATCCAGGCTGTCCGTACTTTGCGCTCCGAGTAGCTTCTCTATTCTATTATGTGCTCGCTGGTACCGACCCGTACTCTGGTCGCCAGTCACAACTCTTTTTGTGGGGATGGACAGGGTCGGACGTCGGACCACTACTACTGGTGCGATGTGAACAGATTATTCGCTTTTTTGCTGTAATACCTATCAGACCCTAGTGCTGCCAAATGCCAAACACGCTACATAGTTATACGAAAAAAATGAACGTGACAAGTAGAACCATATTGTTTTAATGTATACTTGTTGTTGGAGTTGAAGTAAATTATTATAATTGGAAATGCACATTGATTGAATGGTATACCTTTATACCTATGATGAGCGCAACATTTTTATCAGTAATCTGACTGCTTTATGTTTTTTTTACAAAACAAAATTTTGGGGGGGATGCATCCCCTATATCCCCCCTTGGGTTCGCCCCTGTAAATAACGTAATGAAATGCCCTTATTTTAATAATAATTTGTATTTTCGGTGAGATAATATTATATCGAGTCCCAAAATTTATTCTTAGAGTTAATGAAATATGGTGAAATCCTGAGTGGGAAAAATTGAAAAATGCACGATAAAACTTTTTTATTACTTTTTGCAGTAGGTTTCAAATCAAAATCATTGCACAATTAAAAATAATATTTTCATCCCTTAAGAAATACTGAAATACCCTACCTAATCATAAAAAAATGTGTTTGTATATACATTTTGTTTTAAATTACAATGAATTAAGTTAGTGTTAAAAAATATCAAAAATTATTTTCACCCATTCGATGGATAAAATTCTTCTTTTACACCTTGCTTTATATTTAGAATAATGAAAAATGAAGTGTGTGGAAGTTTTCGATACTTACGATTTTTTCTTTATATGTCCTTTTTATTACATACGATGATTTGTGAATTACAGTAGAATCCCTCTAATCCGTCACCTTAGGGACTGGGGGTACGCAAAAAAGGTCGGATTATCCGAAAATACAGAAAGTTATCCGCTGAAACAAACCGGTTGCCATGACTGGTTTTCCAATGATCAACGTTTCACTCCTGACATGTTGAAAAAACACAACTGTACACAATGTAAAACAGAAGAACTCACTGTCGTAAAACCAACAAACAGTAAGCATTAAAAACTGCACAGTACCGTTCAAAAAACATGCACAACAACAGAAACGATACGAGAGATGGCGGAGCACTAAGTGTAGGTTTATACCATTCGTTTTTTCCTTCTGTTGCGTTACAATTCCGTTTTCTTCTAAAAACAGAAGGGAAAGGATAGGTTGTTCGAACTGTCCGTTTTGTTTGCATCCCGTAGTCTGTCCTTTGGTACCACATTGTCATGAAAAAAGATCGAAAAAATAAAATTTCTTAGATAAAAACAGAAAGAAAAAATGGATGAATGCAACCGACAGATGGCAACAACACTACTAGCAGCTAGATTTTGTATCTAATCCTTCCTTCTTTCTGACGGACCTGGTATCCGTTTCACCGAACGCTTATTGCGGTAGCTTCATTCCCACAAAATGAATGGTAAACGTGAAGGAAACAAAACCGGACAATTCCAACAGACATTAATTGGGATTAATGTGTTGTCAATGTCCATTAGCCAAAACGCAATGGAAAGGAAAAAATGGATTGTGTAAACCTACCGGATTGTGTAAAGCGATAACAGAAAATAAACAACAATGGCTTAACGGGATGTAAGTCAATAATTTCGGCTCGAGCACGGTCGGATCAACCGGAGCGGCAGACCAGCCGAGGGCGGACGAGAGGAGTTCTACTGTACTTTAGTTACTTACCTGTTAAACTGTTAATTCTTAATAGATTTGTCTTACATTGCAGAGTTGTTTGTCAGACTCTATTGGGAATAATATTCCTGTTTACCAAAGGCCTCCTGAGTTTTATTTTCGACCGGAAAACATGACAAATCACAAGAAAAGGACAGTGGGCGCCGATCTAAACAATCTTATTTTTCTAACGCAAGATGAAGGTATTACTGGTTTAAATTTTAATTAAGTAAATTATATCATTTTTGTTATAGTATGGATTTTTTAGTTTAGAAGTTATATCGTCACTTAGCTAACAATGCCGTCTAACTAACGTTTCAGTAAATTTACAGCAGGGACTAAAAACTTGAGGTGGGCGTTATTTAACGTAACAGGAAAAATAATACTATTAATGCTTTGCAGACTATTATCACGTTAGAACATTTACGTAGGACAGCCTATTATTTTTGTAACGTCAAGCGATAACGCAGTGAAGGGGACTGATGTACGTTCCAGATAGGTGTTAATTCCAAGTCTTGCATCAAGTAATCACATCATCAACGCTACATTACAAAATAATACCTTGACAAAAATAACACCTTGACAAAAATAATACCTTTTGAGAAAACGTCCAAACAGGATGCAACAATTTACACACAGGCCACGGGCGCCCATATGATATTTTTTAGGGGGGCTAGACCGAGGTATGAGGCTTAACATGTTCACTGCTAAGGCCGCACATGTATGCTTGACACTGAACACTATGAGAAGCGGTCGACGCAAAGAGCATTGATTGGGAGTATTTCCAATACACAATGCATTCCGTGCTTCGCTCGCCAATCGCCATATTGGAAGGTTTCAATACACAGAGCATTGCAGCTCATGCTTGAACTCTTGTAAAAAATAAAATAAGTTTATGTAAAATCAAAAGGCACATATAACATTTAAAACATATTTTAGTGCTAATCTCTTTAAAGAAAAATACCTGACTATAATTAATAATATACATATTTTACCTTATGGGGCCCCCCCCTGCCCATAGGTATGACTACAGGCCCATGACACAGGCTACACATTATTAAACCCAAATAAACAGGATGTTTGGTGTGAGATTCCAGGAAATATTTCCCACCCTTCCCGGTATCTGTATCCATTGTTCCAAGAATCCGTTACACATAATTAATAGCTTATACTTTTATGCAGACATGCACATTGAAATAATAATTACTGCTGACAAAAAATATTTTTTCAAATAAAACTGCTTTATAGAAACTATCCTTCCCTGGACTTTGAGGAATAACAATTATATTTGATTTACTTAAAATTCATTTACTTAACGCATAATATCCAAATTTAACATGATTGGGTCATCAGTGCCCTGCGAAAGACTTTTTTCGAAGACAGAAAACATAGTCACTGAACTTCGCGTTCAAAAACCGTTGAAAAACTGTTATTTTTAAATGCAAATTCATTTCTGAATAGAAACAATTGTACTATTTTAATATTTATTTTAATTTACTGTGCAATTTAATTTAGTCTAAAATTTTAACTTAAGACTATGTTCTTTTTAAATTTATGTCATCAATAATTACCCTAGGTTTAATTTGATACTAACAATTTGTACATTATATATGTATTTTTATCTAATTAATCTGACAATTTTAAAAGCATTATGTTAGTAAAGATTTTTTTAGAAACATTTAACTTAAAGCTGCAGAAGAAATTACTTGAGAATCTTGGTAACTTTTTAATATAAAGTAATCTCGCTTGAAACCCTTACATGAAATAAATAATATATTTTAATGTTTATTTTAATTTAAAGCTGGGTATTTAAAATTTGTTGTTTCAAAATTTTGTAAGTTATCAATAATTTTTCTAAGTTTAAATCTTATTATTATTTGTATATTATTTATTTATTTATTTATATCATCTAATCATTCTGAAAATGTTTATTTTAATGTATTTTGTTAATAAAAGTACTTCTTGGAATATTCAAGTAACGCTGCAGACAATTAATTTATTGAATCTTTGTAACATTTCATAAAGTAATCTCGTCTGCAACGTAACAATAAATAAACGCCGTGCTAAAATGGTCTGCCAGTAACTTGCCACTCAACGCAACAACATATTACCAAGTTAATAGTTTCAGTAATTTCGTCTGCAACGTTATATTAAATAACACCTCAGCAGTTTCCTGCCACCCATTAATATGGTATTTCAACCTATTACCAAGATGCCGTGGAACTTTGCAGACTATTACCACAATGTAACGGTAATTCCCATCTCTACTAAAAACTGCTATTTTCAAGTACATAAAATATGTGTATTTAAGATGATGCTGTTTTTTAAACGTTTGGGATACATTGGGAAGAAAAGAAACCTAAGTTAATAAATTTACTACATTAGTTATCCAGTATTGGTTCTTCATCGAGTTGCAGCATAGGCACCAACTCCTGAGGGGCCCGAGCCCCGCAATGCCACCGTCGTGTGGGTTCGGCCCCCCAAAACTTGATGATCCTAGGCCGCACTATAACAACTACTGTTGGAATGCCGAGCTTTGGTTTTTTAACGTATTGCACATTAATTATAAGAATTATAATTTTGAAAAATCCTTTATAATTAAACGTTTGTTTTCTGTACAACATTAATAACAAACAACATGCATGCATTAATTTTTCAAACAGTAGTTTTTCGTTTTTACTTTCTCCTATTACACTATGTGTAAGCCTATCGTGTAGACAGTTGTAATTTATCCGTTTTGACGTAAGTCCCCTGAGCAAACACTGCTAAAATCCCTTTTACCCCATTAAAATAATAGCCTATCTCGTACAATCTACCTCACTAGATCTAATATCGATGTTGATAAGTTGGCAACAATGTAACAGACAAAGCAATAGTTCAAGACCTCACGAGTTCAAAAGCCTTAGTTAGTTTTATAGTTTACAATGTTTGCAGTACTGTTTAATCCGTTGCCGCTATGGAAACCAAAAAAGTATAAAAATGAGTTTACTTTTGCATGAAAATATATCTTATAGGCTATTTATTAATATTATGTAAAACATTTTGTAACGACTGTTTTGGTCAATAGCTTTTTTTACTATTATTTCAATTTATTTCTAGGAAGTAACTACAGTGGACTTTCACCACACACTTTAGAATCATTACAAATGATTCAGGCTGCAAGTCAACGGCTTCAGGAAAACTTTCCTCAATTGCCACGCCATTCTGGTAACTATTAAGTTTTTAATTATTAAATAAATATTCGTACCTGCGTACACCGTCTGTGGTCTGTATATCACCTCGTTAAGGCTACCGCGGTTTCAGAAACACTGTTTCCATCTTCAGGCCCGTACAATAGGTCAAATCACTCCATCAGAGGTCGTCATCAAAGTATATAAAAACACACAACACAACACTAATATTACATTTGAACATAACGCACAAATAACATGTACGATGCATGCACCGGTCTATTCGTAACTGTGGGGGTAAGGTCAAACTTTGAGTTAAATACCCTCACCTTTCATATCTGATGAGACGTTCCATTATGAAGTTATCCCATCTTTAGTAGCTGCCCTTAAGGTAATGTCATAAATTAAATTAGATTTAAACGAAAGCTTGTCGTTGATGACATTGTGAGGATCCATTTTTACACTTTTATAAATTTTGTACTCCTCCAACGAATCCATATATCTGCTCTATTACAAAAGTGTAACACTTCCAAGTTGGTATATTTATGGTCTCTATTGATGAGGTTGCTATGGTAATAAATGTAAATGAGTATGTGCTAAGCTTTTGATTCGAACAATTTGAAATACAAATTTTGCAAAATCATTTCTTAATGTGCATCTGCGACTCCATAAGAATATGCCTTTAAGTTTTCTTATTTGTATCTTAAGTAGAATTTGCTCTACGTTGATTCTATGTCAATCATTCAATCAAATCCTCTTATATAATATATGTAGATGTAAGCCAAATACTGCTTGCACACTCATTGCAGCATCTCTGGAATGACAACAGCTAGAGAGCTGATATTTCACTGTATTTACCTACTTACATTGTTATTTCTTCATTACAATGTTTTTGCTATTTATGTTTGCTTTATTATTATTTAATTACTATTTTAAACACAAAATAATTGTAATTCAGTAATATGTTAAGGAATTATTTATCAAATTTGATTCATTTACAAATTATATTATCTGCAGCAAAGAAACATTTGATTAAATTTGTATTTTGAATTGATTAAGCTCAAAATAATTATACCATACCCGCAGCCAACACAACTGATGTGTATAATTTGTTTATATGTATGTCCAGGTCAGTCTAGGTCAAGCAGCGAAGAATCCTGTCAGGAAATGTTAGCTAGGGTCAACAAATGGTTGGACCGAGTATACCCGATACGTACTACTAACTTTAGTGACATATCTTCAACTAACGAGAAAATGGATAAATTCTCTACCAAAGTAAAAAGCAATTATTTTCCAATGAAAAATCCAATTCAGGTAAGTCTGAAGTAGTGTGCATGTATATTCATCTATAATGTCTGGTCTACATCTTGATGTGTTCGTAGTACAGGGTCATCGAAAAAGAAGAAATTAACTACTTCGAGTAGGATGAACATATTGAGGCGAATATGGTGTCCAAATAAAGAGGAAGGTTTGGAGTTTTTTTATGTACCATAATAAGTTTTAATATGTGCTAGCACGACAGACATCAAAACGATAATAATAAATTACTCGCTTCGTATGCTGGAGCATGTCTGGAGTAACAGTAGAGATGGCAGCAACTATCCTTTCTCTGAAAAACACTGTCACAAATTTTTTTCAGTATACACAATGTTTTTGATGTATTCCCGGAAAAAAAGTCCATTGGTGTGAGTTTCTGGGCGGCCAAGAAATAGGGCCTCCTCTACCAATCTAACCGTTTGGAAACTGAATATTCAGTGTGTTCCGAACAGTTCTTTTGTAATGCGGCGTTGTCCCATCTTGCATGAACATTACACGAACACCTGTTTCGTGTTATAATTGTTCTATCTGAGGAAACACGAATAACTCAAGCATATTATCCAAATGGACGTCACCAGTAATTGTTTTCTCAACAAAAAAGAAGGGCAAAAAACTTGGTCACCCAATAATCCACATTCACTTTTGGAGAGTCACGAATGTACTCGTGTATAACATTTGGTTGTCGGATCCCCAAATTCTGCAGTTGTGACGGTTAACACATCCATTGGTGTGGAAAGTAGCTTTGTCAGTAAAGAGTATCCGACTTAAAAAATTATCATGGTTGTCAATTTCTTCAAGCATAGAAACTGCAAAACTAGCACGTTTGGTTTAATTTCATGTCTAAGTTCAATTTTGTAGGCGTACAGTGTTAATTTTGTATGGAGAACATTTTGGATGGTAGTCTTAGGTATTCCTAGTTCCAAACTTCGACGTGTAATAGATTTTTTAGGACTTCTAACACAAGACAATCGAATACGCTCTACATTTTCATTTGATGTTCTTGGCCAAACGGGTGATTTTTGTTTGTCGTCACTTCCTGCCTTTTTAAATTGATTATATAAACGATAAATGGCTTTATGATCAGTTGCATCGTGACAACCATAAGTTTGTCTAAAATTACGTTGAACACGCACAAGTGATTTTAGCTCCGCGAACCAAAGCACACACGAGCTTTTTGCTGCGCGGTCAATATCGTACTGGCTATACAGGGACAGCCATTTACAACAAACTCCCAAACATATTTGCCTCAATATGTTCATGCTACTCGAAGTAGTTAATTTCTGAAATATGGGTATACTTTTTCGATGACCCTGTATTTTTACTTTAAAACATTTCTAGGCAAACAGAAGTTATTATTTATTATTACTAATGGATGTGAAACTCAATGCTGGAAAACACTGCCCTTTAAGTAAGTTACACATCTCTCGCCCAGAGGGGATCTCTCGTCCAGAAATTGTTGCTTTAGTTATTCCAGAGCAATACATTCATACAGGACATGAAATAGTGTCCTTATTTTCCACACCTTTATGGTTTAGCTACTGTTGACGGCTTCTCCCAGGCCGATGGTCTGTCTCCTTTTATGGATGGATATCATAATGGTCTTATGTTGTCGGGATGTCCATACAGTCTAGAAGTACGTCCGTCAGAAAATTCAAAGGATAAATAAAAACAAAGGATAGTTTAAATAGTACAAATCTATTTATTGAACCAAAATTAACAACATTCTCTACTGAATCTAAACTACACTTAAATATTAAATATATTTAAAAAGGCAAGAGAGGACCATGTCCATTCCGTTCAAGGATTCTAGTTTTAGACAGACTAGCTTCCGGCTCCGGAAATGTTCAGGCGACCTTCTGGATGTTGTCAGGATTTCCGGTGGTGGAGAAGGTTCCTCAGAATAAAGGCAGGTGAAATGATTGAACAATTTAACTTGTTTATTTTCTCTGCTGTCCGGATCTTACAACTACATGATGGTTGGAGGCAGTGCTTGATTTGTAAAAAAAGAGGTTCAAGTACTGTGAACTACCAGGTTGGGGGTTTGGGTATAGAAAAATTTTGAAATATAGATTTCTTTAAACGTTATTTTAACGCTTTTCTGACCACTTATACTATGGAAAATCTTACCTCAGCAATCTCTATTGATTGCAATTTCAAATTAATTGAGATTACTATGATAAGAGTTTCCCAAATATAAATGTAGGCCTGCTAGGCTACCATCAAGTTTAAAAAATTGAACTCGATTTCATTTGAAATTTAAAAAAATATAATTTAAAAAATGAAATACAAAGTTTGGATTGAAAAAACGCACATGTTCACCAACAATCTTTTATTGCATGTTTTTTTTTTTTTACATTCTGAAATCACGATTTGTTACAAAAAGGTAGTTAAGCTGAACACATGTAAATTTTAACATAGGTAATTAAATGTTTAAAAAATGACTAAACCCTAAATGTTTTACCTTGCAATTTATAAAGGGGACGGGGAGTTACGGAAAGACAGAGAGGACAGAGTTATATAGAGTAGACACTGGGCTGGCCGCTCAAGATGGCGGCCACTCCGCATGACCTTAGCCAGTGCCGCACGCTATTTTTGTTCCAGTTGGTTCACAAAAATATAGTAGAAATGTCAAAAATAATAAAAAAAACCTCTACATAACATAAATAGTTAAGTAACAAAATCATTCTGTGCAATAATAGTATTCTAAACTGAACGATGAGCTACTTCAGCGCGGTATTTAAACTCAGTTAAAACGCTTTCAATAATCGACGATTGCTAAGTAAACACTAGTGGTAGGTGAAAACAGCTTTCAGATATGAAACATTAAACTCTTTGGCAACATATTTCAGCAGATAATTTTTTCTCTGACCAAATAACAAAATTTTTTCTCGCATGTCGAAAATTTAATGTTTGTTTATGAATTAAATTTATGTTTCATAAAAAATTTTCCTCATTCAACAGTGTTAAGTTTTATACATTTAAAGCACACTGTTGTCTTCAGCAAGGTTTGGTCCTTCTAAATGTAAAGTTTTGTAATTTTTGAACTATGTTTAGAGGTATAAATGACGTCATATATTAAGCGGTGTCGATTGCTCGTGTAGTTAAAGAGCAGCGTTCTTGCCGAGTTTTGGCCACAAATGGCGCCTCATTGCCTCGCATACATTCAACATAGGGAAAGCCACTCCATATAACTCTGTCCTCTCTGGGGAAGATAGTCAACTGGCCACCTAAAGTACAATCTGGCTTACGGCTAGATAAAGTACAATCTAGTCACGCACCAAGTAGACCTAGTTTTACAACGCTTCACCCACCGCAATAGTCCATCGTACCACTGCTCTAAAAATTACGTTTTATATTTCCCCCCCTCTCAATTAGAGGTACCGGTATGGCGTACTGGTGTGTACCGTCACAAATCAAGCACTGGTTGGAGGTAAATGCAAGAGAACTCCTCCCCTCCACCAGTCTACAGGGTCAGCTCTAGCACCAGGTTGTTAACAGACTGACTTATTCTCCAAGCCAAACTAGCTCCCTTCCTTTTTGAATACCTAAACTCTGTCTTCAGCATATTCTTTATGTGTCAGCCATATAGCATGTTCACTGTCCATATGAATCCATCCATGATTAATATTTCTAATATATTTATAGACCGTGGAGGGTACGTGCTACACTTTTTCTCTGATTTTATAAACAAAGAAAGTTTCTGGTTAGTACATTATAATTGGTTGGCATGAGTTACTTTTGGGTCATTCCATGTGAAATCACAGAGGCCAAAACCTCTATGTCTTAGATTTACATGATTTTTTGTATATTACTTATACCAACTAAATACATTACAAATAAATTTTTTTCATATTTTTACTCGAATAGTTTTTTTAATATCGATTTTTGAAAATTACGGAAACAGCCAATTTTGACAATGTTTTGGATCACAAAAATGCTCATAGATTCACAACCGATGGTGCTAGAGAGATGTTTGATAGCTCATTTTAAAGCTTGTTGTATGGGCTTTCATTTGATATATAACATGACAACCTAAAAACAAAATTTTTAATTTTGAAAAAATCTCAACAATTTTAGATTTTTTTTTTAATGTATGTTATTCTGACATATATTGGTTACATTCATGCCAAATATCAAGGTGGAGAAATGATGGGATCACGAGAAAATAAAATCTATTTTTTAAGAAGGTGCTATAATTCATCATATATAAATAGAAGAGAGTAGTAACATAATTTTCACTTTAACCCTTTGGCGAGTGATCATTTTGATCCCAAATGAGTGAGCACGGAAATTTCCGTGTGTTCCCAAATGAGTAAGCACGGAAATTTCCGTTTTTGAACATGGACTCTATAATTGCTTAAAAACTTATTTAAAAAATCATTATCTAGTATAAAAACGTTATATTTAATGAATTTTCTTTTGGATTTTCACTTACTTATTTGATTTTGACATTTTACTTCTTTATTTCAACATTCTGCAAAAGTTTTTTTGTAATAAAACATTGTTTTCTCTCTGTTAGTATATAGTAAAGTTGTATTGTAACACACTTAATTTAAAAGTTGGCCTAAGCTATTAGTATTAAAAGCAATAATATTTAAATATTATATTTTGTAATATATTAGCTTATAGTAGGCTACACCTACTTGAGAGGGGGAAGCGGGAATGGTGAGGTCTAGCGTGACAGCGCGACATGTGTAACAACCCGCCAATTTTACGCGCTCTTTTAGCTTCACAAGGTCAGTCTGTCGCTGTCTTTGTAAACAAACGGTTCTGTTGTCATTGTTTTGTTGCCGTAGTTTTTATTTGTTATTTATGTTTTAGTGAAATTATATAGTATTAGTATTTGTTATAACTTGGATTTATTTGTGTTTGTTGAATAACTGTTTTATGAAAATGAGTGATGATATCATCATACACTAACAATATTTTAAAACTGTAAATAATCATAATTTCATTTTTTTGTATATGTTTTCTTATAGTTTTAATCAAATATAATGTCTTTTGTTCAAAAGTAAAAATTTTTTTTCCCCACTCCTTTAGGGTATATTTTAGCGTAATTACCATACTCCTATAATGCCTGTGTCATAGCACGGAAATTTCCGTGCTTACTCGCCAAAGGGTTAAATGTTTCCTATTTAACATAGATTTTATTTACTTGTGATCCCATCATTTCTCTACCTTGATATTTGGCATGAATGTAACCAATATATGTCAGAATAACATATATTTTTTTATCTAAAATGGTGTTTTTGAGATGTTTAAAAAAAATGAAAAACAAGTAAAAATGTTGTTTTGTTTTTAGGTTGTCATGTTATATAATATTAAATGAAAGCCCATACAATAAACTTTAAAATGAACTATCAAACATCTCTCTAGCACCATCGGTTGTGAATCTAGGAGCATTTTTGTGATACAAAACCTTGTCAAAATCGGCTTTTTCCGCACTTTTAAAAATTGATATTAGAAAGAAAAAAAAATTTGAATAAAAAAAAATTTGATTTGTAATGTATTTAGTAGGTATCATTGGGTGATTTGATACGGAATGACCCTTTTTCTAAATTCAGCTATGATCTAATATCTAATTTTTGTGTACAGATAAATCTACCTGCAAATCAGACTCCCACACCTTCAGAGAAACCTCCAGTCAAGAGACGCCTTTACAGGGATGTGTTAACAGTTAGTATTCATATACAGCATTACTATTATTACAAATAATAAAATTTACCTTTACCAATCAATATACAATTACAGCAATACCAAAGAATTAAAATCACAGTCATTGGTCCGCAACCGGGGTATGCAGCACCATCTTGGGTGCCGTGAGCCCCGTCCAACAGTGTCGCAAGATTTTAAGATCGACTTTTTGCTTGATTTGTTTATGTAATATACCTATTTTTTTTTTCATTTCAAATTTGAACGTAAATGATTTGAATTTGATAATATTTAATAAACTACTTTATTTTCTTAAATTCAATTTTGGTTGACGTTTGGCAGAAATTTTGTTTATTTTTATATGAGAAAATCATGAAGATTTTTGTGTTCTCTTGACTACCCTACTTGCCTGACATTTTTAACAACTCAACTCCGGCCTACAAGGTCCATCCGACAGTATTTTAACATCCTCAGAAAAAACTTTCTGCCTTTGGAGAGAACATCGGTGCGTGGATGAAGAATATGGAACAAGGAAACACTGACATGTTTCCACTGTTTTCTGGTGAGGAAAACTCGAACCCTCCTGTTTTTGCAAGGCATTAAAAATCACCCGATGAATTAAACCGGCTCTCGACAAATACTTTCTGGACCTGGACATCAAAAAGTATGACTGGGTTCGGAATCCATTTTCCACCATGGTGCAAGTAGAAGACACGACACTTAGAACCGAATTTATTGTTTTGAGAAACGACAGAACTCTATACCCTAAGTTCAATGACATCCTCCACTGAACAGCCTTTGGATTGGCATTGCAGCAGAAAATCCTCAGCTTTCGAAGAAAGCAATCGAAATTCTTCTCCCATTCTCAAATTCGTGGATGTGCCAACATGGATTTTCAACACTTACGACCATGAAAACAAACAAAAAACTGCAAAGAATGTTGGAAAGTACTTAAGAGGACCGCATGAGGGTTTGCCTTTCTCAAAAGAACCCTCCTAAAATCAAAGACCTTTGGAAAAATTACCGAGGACAAATTTCCCATTACAGTAATTTAAATTATCATTAATATAAAATCTTGTGTTTCTATGGTGGTGTGTCGCAGGGTGAGGGCGTCACGAAAAAAGTTGCGGTGACTCAAAAAAGGTTGCGCACCACTACTATAAGTTTTTTCAAATCGAAATTGTTTCCTTTCTCTGCACTATTATTGTTGATCCTTATTTTGTTTTTTTTCAAAATTCTACAAGAACTACCAAAAGCTTGGGCAGATAATGTAACCTGTTAAATGGTGTAGCAAATTTTCCTCGTAAATTAAATAATTTGAAATCTAATGTCTTTACGTAGCAGGAAATTTTGAATTTAATTTTATTAGATCTTGAAATCTTGTCAAGTGCTGTAATTGATAATAAAAAAAA
>JAGFPH010000334.1:648609-666864 GCA_018207615.1 Philaenus spumarius | reverse complement strand
TTTTCCTTTTCTTGCCCTCGCCAAACCTCTCAAATTGTTCTAACGGGGTAGTACTAGGGAACAACATCAAATAAGGCCTGACAACACTTGGGTGTTATTTGATGAGGGAAAGTTAACAACAAAAGGTTGTATTTATTAAATAAGTAAAGCGGAGGGAGGTTTGCGCGTGGCAGGAAGTATCGTATGTTTTTTTTTTTCAATCAGCCAATTCTGCTACAATATCTACAATTATGCTATATTATGCTGCAATATCGATCGCTTGGAGATAGTATTAAGTTTAGCTGCTAGATGGAAGCATCTGATGGAATGTTCCTGAGCGTACGCTATACGTCAAAACGCGCCGAAGAAAAAGAATTCCCGGCGTATCATGTACGGCAAAACACGTTGAAGCGTTAAAGGTCTATTGATCATTAACATGGCAGGTGTTTCATTTGTTGTACTATGCACAGTTCCTGTAATCAAATAATATTCTACTCAAAGCCTCATTTATATCTACATTTTTAGAGTCATGTAAAACTACTTTAATTTTACTTTTAACAAATTTAACAGGATTTTCAGTTGACCATTACTTGACGGATTATATGGTGGTGAATAACTGTGAGTTATACCATTCATTTTTTAAATGTATTAAACTCTTCTGAAGTAAATGGTGGACCATTGTCTGTCACAAGATGTTCGGCTAAACCGAATCGAGCAAATAACTGTCTAAGATTATCTATACATTGATTTGCAGAAGTAGAACTAACATTAAACACTTCTAACCATTTAGAATGTGCATCAATTACAATTAAAAACAATCTACCTTTGAATGGACCCATGTAATCCAAATGTAATCTTTGCCATGGCTTACTAGGATAATTCCAAGCATGTAAAATACTTTTATTTGGGTTACTTCGTTCTAGAAGACAGGAAGAACAACTATTAGCTAACTGCTCAATCTCTAAATCTACGTTAGGCCACCTCACTAAAGTTTTCATTTTTACTATTCCCAAATGACTTGAATGCAATTCATTTAACAATTGTCGTCTGAATTTATTTGGAATAATAACTCTGTAGCCCCATAACAATATTCCGTTTTCAACGGATAGTTCTTCCTTCCTTCTAAAAAAAGGTATTAAAATAATTCAAAATCATTTATTGCCGTTAAGCACATTTTTTATGGCAATAGACAGTGTCAACATAGTTTAAGAGAATCTCTAGGATTAAAATTTCACAATATTTTCAACACATCATTCTTCAAAAGTGACATCAATATAACAATAAAATAAAATTAGGATAAGAAACCGTTAAAATCAAATATAAAATATACTACCACAATCAACTAAAAAAAGACAACCTATTTTAATAAACATTTAAAAACTTAATGAACTAGTATTACATATCAAATACCCTTGTATGGAATAAAAAGCTTTCAATTTGAGCCAACTACTGACTTTTAATTTAAAATTCCCTAATCTAGTTGTCCAAGCCTCCTCAGGCAAAATATTAAAAAGTTTTATTTTCATACATAGAATGCTGTTGTCAGTTTTTTTTAGCCTTACATGCATTGCATCTATACAATATTTCCTTCTAGTATTGTAACTATGAATATTTTGCCTGAAAGTACAATTCTTTAAATTCACCTTAACATCTAGTAAACAATAATATATATATATAAACTGGGTAGTGTCATTATTTTAAATTCTTTAAATATGGGTAAACAACTATCTCTTTCTGCCATATTCTTTATAGTTCTTAAGATTCTTTTTTGCCACACAAAAACTTTCTTAGAACCACTGCTGTTACCCCATAGTGTTATACCATACGTCAAATGTGAATGGCAAAATGCATAATACACATTAATTTGTATGTCCATACTGACACAAGCCTTCAATTTGCGCATCAAATAGGTAACTCTGGACAATTTGCTACATAGAGTTGTTACATGATGCTCCCAATTCAACTGACAATCCAAATGCATACCTAACAATTTCACAGTTTTGGTGGTGCAATCTGTATTCAAACTGTTCAGTGAACATACCAGTTTTTCAGTTTTACTTTGGTTTACAACAAGAGAGTTTGCTTTGAACCAATGCAAAGCTTTTCCTAATGCTTTGTCCTGCTCTAACTTTAAGACCTCAACACTATTACTACTGTTTAAAAACGTGGTGTCATCCGCATACAAAATAGTCTTACAGGGCATATTAATGGAAAAGTCATTTACAGCCACAATAAAAAGGAAAGGACCTAGAACTGATCCCTGTGGTACCCCAATTTTTACAGTTTTAAAGTTAGACTTATCCTGGCCTTGAACAACCATTTGCTATTTATTACTGAGATAAGACCGAAACAAATCTAGTTCAATGTCTCTAACTCCATAAGAATACAGTTTTTCTAGAAGTAATTTATGGGGAATACTGTCGAAAGCTTTAGATAAGTCGACTAGTGTTGCTGAAGTGTATTCTCTATTTTCAAAACTTAATAAAACATGTTCTACAACAGCTTCAACAGCTTTAGTGGTATCATTTCACTATCTACAATTTTCTCACTTGGCCAACCAAACATAACATAACTAAATATTTTTCTTAAAACTGAGTCAATTTGTGTTTCTTTTTTTACATCTTTAAAATTAATAGGTATCATACTATCCTTAATGAAATTTAAGTATGTATCTACGTAACTAAAATTTACATTGTCATTTTCATGATTAACCTTCAATGGTAATCTTGATAATCCATCTGCGTTACCATGCCTTTTCGATTCTACATAGGTTATATCAAAATCATAACCTGACAGAAATAAAGCATATCGTTGTAGTCGCCTAGCAGCAAATGCTGGTAAGCCCTTTTTTGAACCAAAAATACTGAGTAAAGGCAAAGAATGAATTTCTTTCCCCATAAATACTGGTTAAATCTTTTTACACCAAATACTAAACTTAAAACTTCTTTATCTATTTGTGAATAATTTTTTTCTGCTTTTGATAAGGTGCGAGAAGCATAAGCTATTGGTCTTTCGTTACCATTAGGAATTGGTTGAATTCAAATTTAACATCTTTTCTTAATAAACAATACAATGGATATAATATGGTTGCCAAGAACAAATTTTCCATAATAATTAATTAAGTCTAAAAAAGCTCTTAATTGCGTTATATTTTCTGGCAATGGTGCATCAACAATGGCCTTAATCTTACTTTCGGAAGTATGCAGTCCTTCTTTATCAATAACAAAACCAAGGTATTCAATACTATCTACAAAAAACAAACATTTTTCTTTACTTACAGTTAGACCATTTTCTTTTAATTTATTACACACTTCTCTTAGCCTAAGCACATGTTCATTAGTACCTGTGATTAAAATATCATTTAGGAAAACAATTACCCCAGGTATATTTTGTAATAATTGTTCCATAATTAATTGAAATATTCCAGGTGCAGATGAAATGCCATATGGAATACGGTTATACTTAAATAAACCTTTATGTGTATTAATTGTACATAATTCACTTGATTTTTGATCTAACAGTACTTGTTGGTAAGCTTGACTTAGATATATTTTTGAAAATGTTTCACCTTTTTCAATGTTGCAAATAAATCTTCTATTTTAGGAATTGGATATTTAAATGTTTCTAAACTTGAATTTAGTGTGATTTTAAAATCACCACAAATTCTTAATTTGCCATTCTTTTTAATTACTGGCACAATGGGTGTTCCCAATTTACTACTAGATACAGGTGTTAATATGTTCTCTTTGACTAATCTATTCAATTCCTGTTCAACATTTTCCTTTAAAGAATAGGGTAAAGATCTAGGTTTACAATATTTAGGATGTGAATTACTTTTTAGCTTAAGTTTAATTGGGTCTCCCTTGTATGTACCTAACTTCTCCGTAAACACTTCTGGAAATTCTTTACACAATTTTTGAACTTTATTTAAGCTTATATCTTTATTGTGTTTGTTACTTACCGTCTTATTTGTTTTTATTTCATCTAAACTATTGATAGTTTCTGGTATTGAAATGTTTACCCCTAGCTCTTTAATCCAATCTCTTCCTAGTAAAGGATTAGCTCCATTTTTAATAACAAACAATTCAAGTTTTCTGAATCTATTATTAAATTCTACGTTAACTTGAATAGCACCTATTGGTACAATTGTTTCATTTACATATGAATTTAATTTTAAATCTGTTAGTTTCAATTTTACATTTTTGAGGTTATTATTATAAAATTGTTCAGAAATTACACTTACAGCTGCTCCGCTGTCTACTTCAAAACTAAAAGGTTTATTTTCTACTTTAACTGTTAGTTTAATTGGATCTACTCTGATTGTTTTAAATTTAAGCTGCTCATTTGCACTTCTATTTTTATTTTACAAAACAAACAAATTGGCTATGTCATAACCTTCATTAGTTTAACTGTTTATATTTTTATCTTTTCTACGGTTTTCTTCTAAATAATTATTTGACCTATTTCCCATTTTATTTTGATTCCTTGAATTACCTTGAAAAGTAGGTTTGGCATTTTTATAATTACTATTTCTATACATAGGCTTATTTCTATACATATTCATTGTTTCATTAGATATTTTATTGTAACGACATACCTTTTGTAGATGACCTTTACGTTTGCACACATTACACTCGTAATATTTATAACGACACACTTTAAAAACATGACCATTTTTATCACAACACAGACACTTGTACAGATCACTTTGCTTGTAGTTTTGTTTGTAGCTCGCTCTCCTCCCTGGAAAAGGTGTTTGCTGATTTCCAATCTTCATTTGTTGTAAACCGTGTTGTATGCTGCCCATGGTTAAAGTTGACGCTTCCTTTTCCGCAGAATCCAGCGCAATTGCCATTTCAACAGCTGTTCCATAGGTTAAGGATTTCTTCGCTAATAAGCGTTGTTTAATTGCATCACTGCGTATGCCACTTACAAGTCGGTCTCTTAAATAATCATTTAATGCTTCTTTAAATTCACAATGTGTTGATAATTTTTTTTAAACATGTCACATATTGAGATATTATCTCATGTTCATGTTGGTTACGTAAAGAGAATTTATAACGTTCCGTAATGAAAGAAGGTGTCGGATACAAATGATCGTTAATTAGCTTAACTAAATCTGCATATTTTTTGCTTGATGGTTTATCCGGCGTACACAAATCGCGGAGTAAGTTAAATGATTTAACTCCGACTACCGTTAATAATGTACTTAACATTTTTTTTTCATCAATATCATTACATTGCACAAAAAGGTCAAATCGTTCAATATACGATGACCAAGATTCGTCCGCACTATCAAATTCACTCATCGAACCGATTGTCGCCATTTTGTTAGAATGTTTGTTACCGTACCGTTCCTTTAACACTAGTTTAACCTTTCTTAAACTTTTCTTGAACACTAGTTTAACCTTACTTAAACTTTTGGTAACATTTTTTTTTGGGTATTTATCACTGAATACACAATTTGTCCATACTAGTTTCACTATTTATTGTAACACAATAAACAACCAGCCATTACGTAACACTTACTCGCATCACATATTTCACTGTTCCCGTAAATTGTTAACCTTTCTTAAGAATTGGTTTATTCTCGTCGCCAATTGCTATATGTTGCACCTTTCTGTTCAACATAACTAAACTAATAATGTATGAAATAATATACTCAGTGATTATAGTTATAACAAAAATTGGTCAGGCTGGTAGACCTTACGGTACGGAGTTGAGTGTAGAACTGACGGGCTTATGATATTCGGTTTAAGGGAAGGAACGTCGGTTAGGACAGTGGTGTGATCTGCCTTGACCAATCACTTTATTGCATTTATAGAATGATCTATGACGTAGACATCACGCCACAAACAACATTTACACTGGTTTGAAAAGTCCGTTGTACAAAGTATTAACGGACACAATTTGAATACATTACAAAAACTTAACAAATGTACTGCACAACTGGATCTCCTTTGGTAAAATATTGAACAATTTAGCCCCTCTAAATAGAAAACAAATTTTGAATGCAGTTAGTTTTGTTTTAGGCAAAATATTAACAATCTTACGTTTAGAATATCTTTGGGGTTTGTAATCATTATTTATTTCACCACTTGTTTTAAAGAAATCTGCAAGTACCTTGTACACATACAAGTATCTAAGTGGAAGTATACCAAATGATCCGAACAGTGGTAGCGAACGCTTCATTTTATTTTTAAATGCCATTACTCTTATATGTTTTTGACTTTTCACAAGAGGTTTGATAACCACCTCATAGGTACCTCCCCAGCATAACAGGCCATATTGAATACGAGACTGAACAAGTGCAAAATAAATTTGAATTAGCAATTCAGTTGGGCACGTTGATCGGAGAAAGTAAATTTTTCTAATAATTGAGTGCATTGTTCTTTGCAAGTTATCAATGTGACTTCTCCAAGTCAAATTTTGATCTACTACAATTCCTAAATATTTTACTTCATTTATATTTTTGACTACTGGACATGGACATCTATTTATATTATTAGCTTCCTGGCATGACAAATGGTGATACGCTAAGCTTTGCGGTAATTGATCTTTTCTTTTAAATGAAAAAATAACAAAATTAGATTTCTCTTTACTTAGAACCATATAATTTTTGAGAACCATAACCTTAAATATTTAAGGTAATTTTTTATTAATGATAATAATTCGGCATTATCTTTTCCTCTGTACAAGAATGCAGTATCATCCGCAAAAGCTGTTATTTCCCCATTGAATTTACTTTTACACAAGTTATTTATACATATAATAAAAAGGACAGCACCAAGCACAGACCCTTGAGGTACTCCACATTTTAGTTCTTTGGTACTTCCCAATACACCATCCAATTTGGTCCTCTGAGAACTACCACTAAGGTAGCTCACAAACCATTGATGAGGCAAACCTCTCACTCCTGCAAACCACAATCTTTCCAAAAGGACATCATGATCTACAGTGTCAAACGCTTTTTTGATATCTATAAAAAGACCGGCAGTCTTGAGTCCATCATTCAAATAGTAACACTATTTATACGTCTATAAACGTATATTAAAGTATTTCAAAGTGTTTAAGCTAAGTTCCCAGAAGCTTGACTTTTGTCACACAAAAAATACACATACCATAGGTCGTGGTTTTTTAATAAAAATTTCATGTTGGTATGATTAGCTAGTAATAGGCCTACTATTTTTATACATTTATAAACTTATATTAGAGGTTTTCAGAGCGATTAAGCTATGTTCCTGGCACCTCGATTTTTTTTCACTCAAAATGCAAGTACAATATTAGTTTACAATAAGGTCTACCCCCTCCCCCCACCTTATTAACAGATAACCTTTAAATTTAAATAAAACTATACATTTTTTAGAACTAAGTATATACACAAATATAAACTGTCAGTCATCCAAAGCCTCTAACAAAATTTAAAGTTTGTATGTTTTGGTATAGGTCTCCTTAGCAAAATTTAAGATATTGAAAGGAGACCTGTTTATTCTGGATACATTTTTTCTAAATTAAATAAGGAGTTCTTTAGTGCAGTTCTTCTGCCTCGGAAAATATTTAAAATTCAGAAGAGAATTTTGAGGATTATAACTCTTATCACACACTAGCATTTCAAGTAAAATTGTCTTAAAAAAACTGAATTTCTTAATCATTCCTTCTTTATAAAATATTTTTTTAGACATTTTGCTATATTAATTCAAATAAACATTTATATTTGAACGACTAATTTAATTATTCAATTCACAGGCTAAAAATTTTCGAGCAGAGCCCAGTATGTAGTAAAATGAAACTTTTTAACAAACTACAAACAAAAGTTAGAAGTTTGCCTTTTGTAATTAAGTTGGAGACTTTTGTATACCAAGATTTACTACTGTGAAGCTGAATACTTAGGAAAGCCAATTTTGAATATTGGATGTTGATGTCCATTCTGTGTGGTTTCTTAATTTCTATTTTACAATTTTTGTTCTAGGCTTAGTTTTGTAAAAGTGTTATTGGTCTTTTATTGTTAGTTTTTACTAAATTTGTACAGTATCACCTATTTTTATGGCTGTGATGAGAACCATAACAAACCAAATGTAATTTTCAAGCTTAAGACATAAATAAACTCTTGGTTAAAGTATAAATACTTACATAGATAAATCCATATATTTAGCCACATTTTCAGTTATGTTTAGGAATACAGAGTTTCACAAATTAGAGATAACGATCTGCATATTAAACCTAATAAAATGGGAATGTCTCTCTCTTCTTAACTGATAAGTGGTATTGTGTAATTGGATTTGGTTCCATGTTACAAAATATTTTTGAATGCAAACTTTATTTTCATGAATCATACTGCATACTGTACAATATATAAAGACTTGAATCAAAACATTAAATGTTATAACCTTTCAGCCAAACTTAAAAAAATTTACAATTAATGTTATTTATTTAAATTTATTGAATTCCATGTTATTAAACATTAATAACACCTTAAAGTGCAAATAAAGTGCTTAATATGTGATTTTAAAAACATAATATTGGACTTTACCCACCTTGGTAAATTAAAATGAAGTTCCTCCTGCAGACTAACTTAATCAAATTTGTGTTCAGAAGAAATATATAAAGTGGCCCAAGACAATTCAAATCACTATTAAAATGTCCAAAAATCTCTAGTTTTTCACACCGTACCCATTTTTTTTCACTTATCAAATTTTATTTAAAAAAGTGATTGTTATACTTACTTGAAATTTTGCATAGAGTTTTAAAGCATACAAATAGTCAAATTTTCCTAACCACTCAAAAAAATGGCAGCACATGTTCAGTGCAGAAGCCTAATTATAAAGTACCTTCCATCTGGCGGATTTGTAAAAAATATGTTTTTGCTGATGAATTTGCGACAAAACCAATAGTTTGGATTAATTTACAATTAAAACATGTTTTTTAGTAAAAATAAAATTTAAAATTTCTTGACTCGTTTAAGACATGTGAAAAAAGGTTAGATGTGATAAACACTCAAACAAAAAATATTAAAAAAAAACACAAATTTTAAACTTTTACTTAAATTTGAATCAGTCTATATGAAGTGTATAAATTTAAATAAGTATTTTTATTATAAATGTTAAAATCTGAATAGTAAAAGAAACAAATAAATATCAACTTACCTTAGAAATACGAAAAAAAGTCCAAACGTTGATAAACTACCAAAGAAACACTTTAAATCAAGAACGACCGGTATCACATGAAAGCGGAGCTCTTTCTGAGGGCGAGACAACAACAATACTTGTTCAACAAGTCTACAGCTTCTCCCACCTGTATAGCCGTTCATGCAACCAATAAACTCACATGATGCGTATAACACCATATAGAAGGCTTCCCCAAAGACACAAATATGTTGAGTCTTCCACACTGTACGTGTTAAAATGTTTGATATCTCAAAAACTTTACAAAAAATCACTAGAAGCAATAACTTGTCTTTTTTAATTACTAGGGATGTCTGGAGCATAAAAAGGTGAAGCCACATGGGCTTGAAATTTTTTTTCAATCAAATCACTTATTAATATTAATTTCAAATTTTTTGATAAATAAAATTTTTAGTTTTTTGTATTAGTCGATATACCGGTAATGATAAAATTCTCTTTTAGCACTACCCAAAGCTAACAAAGTGGACGTAGAGAATATTTAGCCCCTTTTTAACCTTTGAATTCTTTTGTGGACTTAAGACAGAAGAATTTGTTAGCTCTTACGAGCTGTTAGCTCGAAAACAATACTTACATTCGAAAAAATTAAATTTTTTTCATTCATCTTTAAATTCAAGCTGAAGATTTCTAAAATCTGACGACTTATGGCTGATCTTCTTTTTTGAGACATTTAAAATTATTTATTTGAATAAAACATACAAAAAATGTGACAGTTGTTAAATGCAATGTGTTTTACTGTAGAGAAGTGAAACCTTTGCGAAAACTGACAGAGGTTTGTCGCAGACATCCGCCTTACATATACGAAACTACTACTTCTTACTCACCTACAACGTCGATGTTCAGCAGCTACCTAGCGGTCTACTAATTCTAACTCGTATACTATGTCGACGTCAAAACAGCAGTTGATAGCAAAACTTTTGGTTTTCGGGAAGGCTTAACTGCATGCGCAGTTTTTGCGATTTTTAAGTCTGTTGAGTACGATTGGTCAAATATTATACTGGAAGTGGGGAAAACACTACAAGCAAGCTGGGCAAACAGCTATGAGAGCAGGCCCATAGCTAGACCTTTAGGGGCCCTGAGGTAGAAAGTAAATTCGGGGCCCCTATATTTTGTAATGTTTGAACATACTTGTATGATCATGTGTGTGATTTACTATACATTGGCAGTTAGTAATGGAAGAGTAAAACGATAAAATTGTCAGTCAATTAAAAGTTTGTTCAAAGTAACAACAAAATGAATATTACTGTAGTAACACCTTAATAAGTAAAAACTTTAAACTATTTTAATTTTTTTAAATCTGAGCAATATGTGGTTACAAATTAAGTCTAAATGACTAACAGGTGTAATAGCTTATATGCAATTAAACTTGTTTTTATAATGATTGTCTTCTAGAATTGACATTAGCAAAGATATCAATAACTCTGTTGAAGTCAATTCTCTGTGCTCTGTCATTTCCAATGGATAAAAGAGCCAAACTGCTAAGACGTTTTTGAGACATGGAGCTTCGCAGTTTGTTTATTTCGAGGTTTGATTCTGAGAAGGGAGAAAATAGGCGGCCTGACATCAAAGGAAAGATGGAATTCTAACATTTTTCGAATTCTGAGAAAACCGAATTCAAAGTTTGACATTGATATTTTGTAGATTTATGACGTGGTGGTAGTTAAATATTCATTGACGCTAAAACAGGGATTTATAACGTAAAAGATAACGATTTGACCGGACCTAAAAAAATGATACTATAAGCGAGGTTATTAAAACCAAGTTCAACTGTATGTATAATTCAAATGCTTGTAAATTAATTGATCATAAAACATTTATTTTTATTAAAATAAAGATATGCACAAAAAACGTTAAGTTTAGGACTACCACGAACATGTTACAATGTTTGATGTGGATTTTCCCTGCCCCAAATCCTAAAGTTATGTGTGTTAACCTTGCCACTTAAGTGAAAAGTCGACTCGTCAGAAAAGATGATGTGACGAGGCAGGTCTATAGTTATAAATAATAAATAAGATTACATACAGTACATTAACTCCTAGTTGGAATTCAGAGTTTATTGGCTTCATTGGAATGTGCCGATTTTGCTGAGCTGTCGTGAGGACAGTGAACCCAAGAGACATTTGGTAGACAAGGCAGTCTGGGTGGAAATGTCAGACAGGTAACATGTGTAGAGCCGCTTCATTATAATTGTTAGTTTGGAATAAATGTGTAATTGGATAATCGTGTTTGATTCTACGATATAAAACCGCCGCATCCTTACAATTGAGGCATTTAGAAGCAAAAACACATAACTCCATCATAGTTGATTTTTCAGAAATTGGAAAAAACTGACACAACTTAAGTCATCATTATTTTTTTAATGTATTTTTTTTCACATAAAGCTGTGTACATTTTTCCCTTTTAAAACAAAGCCTGGAATTGAGAAATAATAAACAAAGTTGTAAATTAACTTTTAAATACACAGATGTCGGTTTTTGCATCTCACCTTGGTAAATATCGGCTTTTGTATGTACTTATAAAACAAAAGAAACATTTGATTTTCTGATGGTATTTAAATACACAAGATATTTTCCTCACAAGGAGGCGAACACAAATCAGTATTTTTTTCATTATCTACATTTTGTAGTGACTCATTATTTACAATATTTAAAATGTCTTTATAAAATTTAAGTTCGGGCACTTGATCCCATGTTGAAGGATCTCTTATCCGTTTTCTGCCTTTGCCGTGTGTAGGCCTAACTCCTACAGTAATGTCCATTATGTTTCTTATTTAATTATAGAGTGTAAAAGGAATATTAATATTCAAAACAAAACTACTGCACGATATAAACAACAGAGAAATTAATGAAGAAAGCTTACAGGGCGTGGTAGAAGACTAACAGTCACGTGGTTCCAATCCTGGCGCTCACGTGGTACAATCCTGGCGCTCTGATTGGCCGTTGGCAAATATCGGTTGTTGCATCTCACCGACATACACTTTTATCGTTTTTTGCTTCTAAAGCTGGATTTTAAACAAGAATAACATTTAAAATGTCGGTTTTTGCTTCTTTCTAATATAATAGATGGATGTGGTCAGAATAGACAAACAAAATGACGTAAAAAAGTATATTTGTAAAAAAATGTCACATATCGGTTTTTGCTTTTACACGCCTCAATTATGATGTCCAAGAAATGTTCATCCTCATCCACTCGATTTAATATATCCGCACAGAAGTTCTTATGGGCAATCTCATCAGTGTCTTTTATTGCTTGTAAAATCGTAAATTTGTCCGGTTTTAAATGCGAATGTTTTTTCAACACTCGTATGTGGGACTTGCAGCTCGCGAGATGCTCGCCGGGTCTATTTCGTAGGGCTGATGACAAAAATTTGCCTCACTTGCTCAACGACTCCGTCAGATGTGCTTGGACGACCTGGTGATTTCTTATGTCTTACCGAACACCCTGTTTCTATAAAACATTTATGCCACACATAAATTGTAGGCCTACTTTGAGGATCTTTAGCGTTACTTGGTATGGAAATTACGCTGAACTGTTGTCGCCAACTTTGATTCTTTGAACCAAAACACACAGCAAGCACGCTCGGGTCCAGTGAAGGCAGCCATATTTGGCGCAACTGCCGCTAGCGCTCATGACGGTGCGATTCGGCACTACCGAACTACGCGAGTCAAAACCTGATTTGTTTCCCTACAAATTGACACTACAATCACCTCTGTAGGTTTCTGAATAAACTATTGTGATTTTTCAAAGTTGTAAAGTACTTTTTGAAACACCTCATATAGTGGCAGAACATCTTGGAGAGTGTCTGAGAGGAAAGAAAAAGAGTGGCCCCCTACGGTTTTTTTGTTAATTCGGGTTAGTTTAGTCACAATCCACCATTTTTTTTTTTTGCAAAAAACTTAATATAACTCCAGAAATGTGAACCACGGATTGACAAATCTTTCGCGCTTGTTTTAAAGTTATGAGGACAATGCATTCTTTAACCCTAGAACTGGCATGGTTAAAGCTCAAATTGAAAAGCCCGTTTATAGCGCTTTGCAAGCATATTTTTAAAAATTTGCCAAAAATAGTAAATGAACCCCAATCCAAAAGTGTTCCATAGCTTTTTTGTAGAAGAAACTTCAAAGAATTCAAATATGCCACTAAAAATTAGTTTCTTTTGAAATTGTAAAAGTTGTTAGCTTAGAAAGCGAAAAATGTTCAGAAACGGAAGGAAAAAAAAGAACTTTATGCCTACATAAAAAATAGTAAAACATTTTTGTAATTTTTTTCAAAATACACAAAAGTTTTATAATTTAGTTCTAAATAGAAATATGTAAAAATATATTTCAATTTCACAAATTTTAGTTCAAAATAACATTTTGAACGTTTTTACTACATAACCTGCAAATCTTGACTAATTTCAAGTGACTAGCCTAGGCCAAGATATTTTTTATCAAACAATGTTTTTTTTATACCAAAAATTCGAGAATGAAATGTAGAATCGAATAGCATTCTACCCAGTTTCTAAAAACTTTACATTTTGTAATGAAAATTCAAAAACCTCAAATCGGCAATAACCTAAAACTTATTTCTATAGCCTATGTTATTTATAAACTTACCGTTTTATTACAACACCGTTATAAGCGTAATTTCACTCAAACACAATCTACACTTATTTATTTATAACTAAAACACAATATAACACTATTTTATAAACTGTAATAACCATAAAATAACACAAAACAAATGAAGTCAACTAGACGGGTGGCGTTCGATGAATTGTGTTCACTTGTAAAGCTTTGTTATACCAACCTATTAGATCTAAATGTATAGAATTTTACATAGATAAAAACTGTGAAGATTTCTGTTTATAACCATATATTGTACATTTTAGGGATATATCGAATAAGACTGTAAGAATCGATTCTAAACAGGCTTGCGTATTGGCCAAATATATATGACCAATTACAAGCTTTTACCGTATATCCTATAGAACAGCTGTTTTCAGAGTAACATGTGATTTGAAGACACAGTTTGAAACAGAATCGTCTGCTAAATTCAATGCTGTAATGATCTTCTTCATAAATAACTTCTGTGAGGAATTGCAGACCGTTGAAAATGAGACAAAGTCTTGACAGTATACGGCGTTCATTGACGCGTGAATCATAGGTGATTTAGGTACTACAATTTTGAAACAGTGATTACGTATGTAAATATGTGTTCTACAAAAAAGTTGTACATACAAAAATTATAGTTTAATTCATTACCTTTCCAACGGTACCGGTTTTATTACGATTAAATCATTTTAAGTGGATATAATGATCGATTGTGCAAATTCTCGCAAAGGTTCGAGCGGGTTGCGTTGCCCCTGAGAGACTGCAGTCAAAACTGCAGTCTGCCACTTTGAGGGTTAAATCGACGAATAAAGACAGCAGGAAGGCGGGAATTTTTCCTGAGATACCTTCAATCGTCCTACTTACTTTACCGTCAAAAAATATAGTATCTACTATGTGTCATTCTTAGTTATTTGATTCGAGTAAAAATTATTCACACAGTCCATCATTAATCAGTCAATCTTATGAGCTCGTGTAAATATCTGAAAAGTCGATCCATTAAACTGTATTTAATTTAACAACAACCGTTATTGCAGTTTGAGTTATTTTAAATCGTATATATAGTTTATTTCATCAACCTGGCGACAAACAATACAACGTGAAAGAATACAAACTGTAAATACAGTTTTATTAAAACAAGATAGTATTATGTAGAAGGCCTACGGAAAAACCAGGATCGCACCAAAAAAAATGCCAAATAACCACAATGTATTTGTCATAGGAATTACCAAACAAAGGGTCGTACAGAAAATAGTTTCAAATAAAGTAAATTCAACTAATTATCTACAGCTTTCTCTCAAAAGTTTTCATTTTGCTTAAAAATATAACATTTTCTCGCTTTGAATATTTGTTGTCATCACTTTTATTTTATATACAAAATTTGTACAATTATTCACCCCACACAATTATAACTTTTTATACATTTTGTATGAACCAAACCTAACTTATTTATATTTGCCATAGTTTTCTAATGTAAAGTACTTTTTTTATATAAATACATATTGCATGCAAGTAGGTAATATTATAAGAAAATGAGATGCAGTCAGTTAAGGAGTCTAATGTAATTTATGAACTTTGTTTAGGTGAAATTGGTTGTACCGCCAAGTTAGGTTCGGGGACAATGTAGGATGACACACCTATTAGGCCAATCATGTTCAGAAAAATATCAACTTGTGACCAGTTTCAAGAGAAAGCGGAAATGCATCGTGGGTGCATAATTTTTTTTGAAAATGAATGAAAAACAGCGAAAATTGGACATTTTTAGGATTATGGTACATCAATATACAATACAGTAATCCCTTGACATTTGCGGGCTTGGGATTCATGGGGCGCTGTTTTCGGGGGCAATGGGAGGGAGGGGATGGTGATGGGCGATATTTTTAAAGTTGCGACAGAGACTTGAAAATTTCCTCTCGGGGGTTTTCGGGGGCGCTGATTTCAATTCTGAATATAAGAAACACCCCCGATGCGCTGGGGGCTGGCTCTAAGGAGTCTGGGTCGATGGGGGAAAAACGTAAGGTTTAAGAAATATTTTGAGATGACCACTTAAAGGAATATAGTGAGGATCAGGCCGGTTCCCATGGCAGCTGTTTCGGCTTGTGCGCACATCTGAAGTGTTGGGAGGGGTCACAGGAAATACGAAGAGAGATAGAGAGAAAAAGTGCAAGTATGGATTAATACTGCTCGCTTAGGGTCCGTTACAAAGCTGTATCGAGAGAAGAAAATACGCCGCTGCTGGTTTATGAGTCTGATCGTTCGTGTAATTACTAGTTGAAATTTGTCACTAGTTGAAAATCAATTGGTTGCCCAAAATTCAGTGTTTAAAATGAAATTACTTTCATAATATAGCTTTTCTATTTTAAAAACAAAACAACTATTTATATATAATTTATTATGAACAAAAAGAAACTCTTTACCTCGGCTTAAAGAGAACCTGGCTGTTACATATGCAATCCTAAACTAACTTAAAATTAACAATAATATTTACTAAACTAACTTCTACAAATATTCATTTATCAAAAGTTCAAAGTTCGAATGTTGAATTTCTAGTTTATATTTTATTGGTTGTTCAAAAAATGTTATAAAGTTCACTGATTGCAATTGCTGATGAAAAATGTGGATATAGATTGGCTTAATGAAATCTGGTAGTAAGGTTTGAAAACAATAACGTTGCCTGCACAATTTCTTGCAAGAATTGTTTAGGCACCGACTGCTCAAACCCATCATATAAGGCGATATGGATGCCAGCGACGAAAGTGAGGAAGAAGTCGACGATGATAATGGCGGCTTATAAATAACTTTGGAAATCAAAAATTGCGGAATTTTTCATTTTAGGCATTACGTATGTTTGTATTTACTATTCCAAATTTTTGTTGCTAGTACAGAATAAACAGATTTTTTTTATAAAATTTATTCTTTCTTTTCCTTTGAAAATTAGGATTATGCATATCGCACCCCCCCCCCCCTATCCCCCCGGATTTATTCCGAGGCATTTCGCACGGTCAGAAATGAAATCAGCGCCCCCAAAAACCCTCGAGTACCGATTTTCACAACTTTTCATGAATTTTTAGAGGTTTCAAAAAAAAATGCACTTATTCACCTGCGATGCATTTCCGCTTTCTCCCGAAACTGGTCATATGTAGACTTTTTCCTGGTATTTTTCAGTACACGATGCAGAAAAAAGCATCCAAATCGAAGCTGTAGGCAAAAATTTATTTATTTTTCAGTACTTTGCCTGGTCTAATATAATTCAGACACACATATGGTTGTAACATCCTCAATCCAACAACAAATTAACGAAGACAGGTACGACAGCTATAAAATAGTTTTACTTATTTACCTGAACGAAGCAAGGTACAACAGCTATAAAAAAGTTGTACGTATTTACCTGAACAAAACCAGTTACAACAGCTATAAATAGATTTACTTATTTACCTGTCCGAAGCCAGGTATGAAAGCTATACAAAATTCTACTTATTTACCTAAACGAAGCCTGGTACGACAGTTATAAACAAGTTTTACATATTTATCTGAATGGGGCCAGGTACGACTGCTGTACAATAGTGTTACTTATTTATCTGAACAAAGCCTGGTACGACAGCTATAAAACAAGTTGTACTTATTTACCTTAACGAAGCCAGGTACGACAGCTATAAAACAAGTTGTACTTATTTACCTTAACAAAGCCAGGTACGACAGCTATAAAACAAGTTGTACTTATTTACCTTAACCCTCCCAGTGGCAGACTGCCCAAAGTGACGTTCTCTCAGGCGCAAGATACAGCTATTTCGACAATTAGCGAGAATTTGCATATATTTGCATAAGCGATAATTTAACCCACTTAGAATCATCCGATCGCAATAAAACTGGCACCATTGGAAAGAAAATGAATCAAACTTTAATTTTTGTATTTACAACTTTTTCGTAAAACGTATATTTACATATGTAATCATCGTTTTAAATATGCAAATCGGTCTACAGCTCTTTCCGTGAGCGAATTTCATACAATTGTACTGTTATTTCCCACTTCTTCAACGTTTAAGACCATCTACAATAATGTTTCTTTGGCAATTATAACGATACCATTGGATTCGTCAAGATTTTATCTTTTTGTTGGTGTCTTCCAATCATATGTCACTAACAAACTAGTATTTATTTCAAGAATTACTGTAAACCCTTGTGATTGGACAGTCTCTCAACCAATAAACAGGCCATTTGTCAATCGATATTGGGAAGGCAGTGCCATATGTTTTGACAGATTTCTTTACACGATTTTGTAGAGCAAAGTCTGAAGTTTGAAACGGTGGTAAGTAATCCAGAAATAACCGGTTTTTTGTCTGTGTAGTCGACAGTTGAAATGTCAGCTCTAGTGAGAAAGTCAAGCGCGTGGGTTCTCACGTTATACAAATGGGGACCTATATGCAGCGTGTAGGGTAGCGGCTTTTCATTAGATTGATATCATTTTGTTATTCAAATAAATATAACTCAAACACTTTTGTGAACTA
>JAGFPH010000334.1:622411-638274 GCA_018207615.1 Philaenus spumarius | reverse complement strand
ATGAGGCTGTGTTTCTATTTTGTAATGGGCCATTAAATTAGGTTATCGGAAATAAACAATTCTATTAATTTTATAGCATTAAGGTTCATCCAGCGATCTGATGATCTACTACTAAAGCGATGGCGAGCCACTGTTGCAAAAAATCAATTTGAAAAGAAATACAAATTTAAATATAAAAAAATACATTTTAAATACCTAATATAAATAGCTTGATTTATACCAAAATCTTTTGACAATATTGGATATTGCTTTAAGTGATTTTACCTAAAAGTTTAAAACATTACATCATAAATACTATCCAAAACTAATTTCTCCTTTGGTTTTTGTTGACAGAGGTTCTACTGTGTTATGCAATGGTACTGTCCAATTAAAAAGGGAATAATAATCACCGACTACTCTACACATAACTGTTCATAAAAAAAATATTGATTAGTCACAATTTATAACAGTGAATATAATAAGAAAGAGTAAAAAAACTAAAGAATCAAAATGTTAATATTATATAACAATGACTATGGTCACATTCATAATACAAATTGTACGTAATATAATGTAACAATCACAATATTTAATTAAGTAATAATGATGAAACGGTATTTTGATTATTTGTATCCACCTTAATCAGGTTACCTCCATCGGAGCTATTCCATTTTTGGTCACATGTTGAATTTTTGTTTTATCCGTCACAATTTGAGATTCTGCTATGAATTCGCCAGAGATCTCTTCACTGAAATAAAAATTCAAATTTAATTTAAATTTGTTTCAACAGTTAAACAATAAAATAAACAGCTGTTTCTTCCATGATTTCTAGGGAGCATCAAAAACAATTAAACACACCGCCATTTAAAATGGATAGAAAGCTCAACAAATGAAAAGTTACTGTTTAATAAAAGAGAAAGTAAAATCAATTTTTGTATCAGCATTCTTCCTAAGATAATCACCTCAACCTTCCACAAATTTATTAAAAAAATAGAATTTTAAACAAATAACACAATTAAAAAACTGTATTATTTCCCCCCAAAACACCCAGGGCCTTAGGAAGACATAACCTGCGGCAGATGTGATAAATTATACGAAGGCTCAGGGAGACTTTTCAAAGTGCATTTAATTAAGCATACCTAAAAAAAATGGTTTTGCTCAGTCAATTAATTTTGAAGGACCCTTAACTTTTCAGTTTTGTGCATTTCTGTGTTGGAGACAGTTGCAGACCTTTTTTAAGTACTAGGTTTTAAAATTCCGAACTAGGACTACAGCCTGAGATTTTTTCTAATTTTCTAATTTTACTTCTTTTCTATATAGTATATGTATTATTAACTTTTATTTATCTTGTATGCAGATGTTTTTTTATTCATTTATATAATTAAAAGTGTTATACGCAAAATAATTGTATACACATACAAAATTACCCCTGAAAAAGAAGATGACAATCCAGTTCATCTTCAATGTCCGATTCGGCAATTGTAAAGAACAGTTCGCTTTCATTATCATTCATTACACAACGATAAATAGTCATTAGATGTGTAAAAGAAATCAAAACATAAAGTCACAAACAAGGTTAACTATACAGAAGCACACCGAACTAAACTGCATGCATGGAAGTCATGAATTTTTGTTAACAATTACCTATTACATTTTGTTTTCGAAATTCAGCTTTTTTTAAAAAATAACAGATAAAGTTACTAGTAATAATTTACAGCGTTTAATTTAGCACTAAATACAGCTTCTTTTAAAAAATAACAGATGGCGTTACTAGTATTAATTTAAAAAGGAACGGACATGTACAAACGTAGTACTTTGAACAGAAAAATACAAAACGAAACCCGAACATGCGTAGTCGTCCGTTACAGAGGTTTAGCAGCAACGACCCCGTACTAAAAAGGTTAAAACTGCTAAAAGTATATTAATATGATACTTTACCAAGTTAGAGAAAGGTCTAAATTTTTATTTTCTTAATACCTCTTATAGGTTATGAAAATTAAACAGATAAATAAAGTTTTTTTCAATATAGAAATATAAAATAAATAAATCAATTTTTAACTTTAAACTGTTGGGGAGTGATCAGTTTGTTCCCAAATGAGTGAGCACCAAAATTTCCGTGTTCCCAAATGGGTAAACACAGAAATTTCCGTTCTTTTTTTGCATTTCTGTTTTATAATTGCTTAAAAATTGCCAAAAAGTGGTTTGCTTACACTTGAAAAATACGTAGGGCTACCTCTGACTATACTTCTCCGCAATGTACACTTTTATTGTATGTCCCACTAAAAACTCAGACTCTTGCTAAATTTCATTGTTGGCTATAAACACTTTCAATTAGGTTCAGTACAATTAGTATTCTACCATAAGTAATATTTTACGTTATTTTTTCCTACAATGAATGTCTCAGATTTTATAAGCAAGACTTACTCAGAGATTAGAAAAGAGGAGGTGTTTCAACACTTATTAAGTAATTAATTTTAAAGATTATAATCTTACAGAAAGTAATAAAAAATGTAAAATAAAACATATATCTTAATCATACATCGGTTTTAAGAGCAATTGATTGATAAACTGTAAAGTGTATTTACTGTAATGCTATTGTTATAAACACTAAGAAATTCCAAATGAGATTTAAAATTTTACCAAGCAGCTAACTTAAATTATTATAGTTTCATTTTTATTTACATATTATTATGTTAATGTTTGTAGGGGTTGCGTTGGGGCTGATGGGGAAGCATAACTACAAACCAGAGGATCTGGTAGGTCACCTGGTTATGCTGCAAGAGCTTTAGGGGCTCAAGATGGACCTTATGGTATCGGGTGCTATGAGAAGGACACTAATCGTTGAGCATTCTTTCATGGTCAAGATCGATGGTCTCCAGGAGGCAGGAGGTGCTGGACCTGGACCAGCTTTAAGCACACAAGAATGGTATACGAAATGAACAGAGGAGATGAAGCAGGAGTCTATGGTCTTAGATGCAGCTATCTTGGGCTATTTCCCATAGATTTTTCAGGCAGAGGTTGTTGCGATTAAACTCTGCTCCCGTGAAATCCTTAAAAGAGGAATTAAGGAGGATTTATATCCTTTCTGAAAGCAGCCAAGCATCGAATGAAGTTACTCTTAAATGGGTGCCTGGCCGTATGGGCATAAAAGGTAATGAGGCAGCGGATTCCCTTGTTAGAGACGGTGCTAAAAAGCCCTTCATTGGATCAGATCCTTTCTGTGGGTGGTCCAAGGGCCACCTAAGAAATGTTGTTGAAATCTGGACGGAGAAAAGTTGGTCCTCACACTGGAACGATGCTCCTGTGTTTTTGGTAGAAAAAAATGTTCATCTGCCTCTTTAAGTCGAAAGCTCAAAAGATTGATGGGCAAAAACAATCTTAGGCGGATTATCGAAATCCTTACTCGTTCACTGCCCAGCCTTACCACCTCAAAAAAATTTGGTTGCTTTCGGAAGACTCCTGTTGATTCTGCTCCTCTGGGATTGAACCGGCACAAACCTGCTGGGCAAGTGCAAGGCTCTTACGTACAGGAGATTCATGGTACTCGGAAGTGCTGTTGTTAGCCCGCAAGACCCTCCTTGGTTTCATAAGAGGCCTGAAAAGGATCTGCGATGATCACTAATTGAAAATTATTCCACAATAGATCCTAGTGAGTCGTAGTGGTCGGGAGGCCTTGGACTCCTGTATCCCTAATAATATATTTTTTAAATATGTTAATGCTTAAGTGTTATTTAACAAATGTTTGAATCCATCAAAACTGGAGGGACTATTTCTCCGCCTCCCTTGACCTAGAACCACCACGGATCGTTTTATAATGTGTAGTATCGTCTAAATAAAAATTAAAATAATAGTAACAATCATGCAAAATTGAAAAACTATTAGCATAACTTCACTATAACATAATTCATTTCAAAAATTGTACTCACATATCGGTTGGAACCCAGGGGGAAATAATTTTATTGTTGACGGTAAGATTCTGGCTTGGAGAGTTTACTTGATGGTTCCCTTTCTTATTATATGGAACTAAGGAGTTCGAAAGAATAACTCTTGCTTGAGGTACTAAACATAAATAACAAACATTTTAAATTCAAATTAAGAATGTAGTTTTTTATATTGAACTAGAAAGTGAATTTAGTTACGATAGTGAAATTGTTGTTAATAAAACATTCAAAGTAAAATCTAACTTAGATAAAATATAAACTATTTCCACGACAGGTAAAACAAAGTTGTAAACTTGTGATTAAAAAGATCATTTACATACTATGTGTAATGCATTCTCGTGCAATCTTACTGCACAAGGAATACTTAAGGTTAACATTAGGAATGAAGGAATGGGTCATTGAATTAATCTAATCCTTGAATCACGTGAATCTTATGGAATTCGAGAGATTCAAAAATCGAATAATAATCGAATCTCTAAATCAACAGCAGAGCTTCCAAATTTCTGGATCTTATGGGTTTTCAATGTAGTTTTTACCACCATCACCAATTTTTTTAAAAGCAGATTTCACCCGACATTTTTTAAAAATTTGTTTAAGGTTGTTAATTGATAGAAAGAAGCAAATTGTATTCGGACGGTGTTTATCTTGCTGACATCCGCCGTTGAGTTCAAAACTATATTTAACACCGGCAAATCATATTCAACTACAGTTTTTTTTTGGACTTGTGACACATGTCTAGAACATTTTAATTGAAGATTGCTGGATACTCTGTTTTTAGTTTGAAAAAAAGTAGACCTATAAAAATATTTAATTTAAATTTTACCACAGTTATTTCTTTCTTCGTCAATTTCAATCCTATAAAATAACTTATTGGTTAATAATTTCATTTTAAAGCACAGTAACTTGTTTTAAATACTAAATCCATATTTAAACAGAACAAAAAAATAGCAGCAATGCTATTAGCTAATTTTTCATGAAAAATTGTATTTGGTCAAATCAGCTGTTTTGGACATAGCTAACTCTTAATATAACTCACAGGTAGCGCAAGCGTCATGTAACTGTCCTTTGAGGTATGTAGTCGGCCATTAAAACCGTGTTGCGATTGTCTACCTTTAATTCACAACAACGTTCGTGTTTTCATTTAACGACAGGACAATAATGAAAAGCCGGATCATCTCCTTGACCACGTAGGCCTACAGCACTATGACGTCGTCTAGGTCGACCTTGGGTAACACGTGCACGAACACGCACATGTTCACGTATTCGAGATAATGAAATCGATACCGAGAGATACTCAGTTTATATCATCGATACACAGTTTGTAGGATTATGAATGATATATTGCAGTGCGTTGAAAAGTGAGTTCAGAAACTATTGGTGCTCCAGTTCACACAAAGAGACTAAAACAAATCACCATGAAATATTTGTGTATACCATCTGCTAATGTCTGTAGTAAAAAACTTTTTAGCACGGCTGGCAATATTTGTGATCGGAAAAGAAATAGGCCCGATTCAGAACTATAAAAATGATAGTGTTTTTGAATAAAAATTTGCAGTAATTTTAATGTGTTGCCAGTATGTAACATATATTGTTATGTAAACTCCCATATACAACATGTGTTCATTTCTGCCACACAGGATATTTTTGGAATTATATGTTTGTAGTGTTTTTAAAATCTAACATTATATTCAGTTAATCCACAAGTTTTTACTTATATATGGCCTATATATTACTATTATTTCATACTGATAATTTAACATTTATAAATAAATACATTGCTCACTGCATTTCGTGTAGGCCTACATTTATTCAAAAGTTTTGTATAGTCTTTAACAGTGTTTCTTTATATTGATGTTTCATTTTAATATTTCTGTTGGTGATAAAGTGAAATGTATTTACTATTTCATTCCTCTATTTATAATATAAGTACTTAGTGCTACTGTATTCCCTTTATGAATAAGTCGTAGGCTATATAAATTATATGAAAGCCAGCTATAGAACAATTAATTATAGTAGGGCCTACAATAATGTATTACCGTAGGCCCTAATATTGCTTCAGTTTTCTTATTAAGACTGTAACATTTGTAACTCCATGAAGTTTTGTTAAAAAAGGCAAAATAGCCTAGAATGTAAAATAAACAAATTGTAAAGTAAATTAGAAGCAGACAACTAAATTATTTTGTTAAAGTATAAAAAAAAGGGGATATGAACAAGTGATACTATTAAGGCGGCAGTGCTTTCTTAGAAGAATAAGAACATTGAATTGTGAGAGACAAAATTTTATCCAAGTCAGTCGGATGGTGAGACTCGAAATTGTGGGTTCAGGTTGTGTTATTTGAGCGTTTTACTGAACAAAAGTATTGAGGGGACTGAAGTTTGTAGTTATTTTTTAGTATTATTATTATAATGTAAAGATCATTTTAAGTTTTTCTTTTATGCCTTCTATTTATAGTCTTATTTGTTTATGTTTTCCTTTGCATAACATATGTCATTGAATTATTTTTTTCTAGAAATTGGAAACATTTATGTATTTTGTTGATGGGTACGTCTGAAGGGGCTTTATAGCCTCGACTGCGCCCAAATAAAGTTGATTAATCAATCATTCATACATACCCAACCCACTTCCTACCGTTAGTTTTTAACAAGTAATTTTTTACACTTTTCCTCATTAGAGATGAGAACCACCGTTACATTGTCTGCAACATTCCACGGCATCATGGTAATAGGTTGAAATAACGTATTATATTTGTAATGTATTTGTATGTATGGGTGGCGGGAAACTGCTGAGGTGTTATTTGACAGAACGTTGCAGACGAAATTACTAGCTGATCGTTTTAGCAAGGTATTTATTTATTTAATGTTACGTTGCAGACGAGATTACTTTATGAAATGTTACCAAGATTCTCAAGTAATATTGTCTGCAGCGTTACTTGAATAGTCCAAGAAACAACTTTATTAACAAAATACATTAAAACAAACATTTTCAGAACGATCAGATTTAAATAAATAAATATATAATATACAAATTATAATAAGATTTAAACTTAGAGTAATTATTGATAACTCAAAATTTTTAAACAAACAATTTTAAATACTCAGCTTCAAATTAAAATAAACATTAAGAAATATTATTTATTTAATGTAAGGGTTGCAAGTGAGATTACTTTATGTTAAAAAGTTACCAAGTTTCTCAAGTAATTTCTTCTGCAGCTTTAAGTTAAATTAAAAAAAAACTTTACTAACAAACTGCACTTAAAATTGTCAGAATAAATTGATATAAATAAATATATAATACAGAAATCATTAGAATCAAATTTAAACCTTGAGTAAACTCTTGATGACAAAAACAAAAAACCTAATTTTAAGTTAAACTTCTAGACTAAATTAAATTACACACTGTCAATTTAAATTAAAATAAATATTAAAATAGTTCAATTGTTTCTATTCAACTATTAAATTAACTATTCCCTAAAGCCAAGGGAAGGATAGTTTCTATAAAGCAGTTTTATTTTAAAATAATTTTTATGTCAGCAGTAATTATTATGTCAATATGCATATAAGCTATCAATTATGTGAAATGGATTCTTGGATTCAATGAATACAGACACCGGGAAGTGTGGGAGATTTTCCAGGAATCTCACACCAAACATCCTGTTTATTCGGGTTTAATAATGTGTAGCTTGTGTGTACATAGACGCATTCTATTAATATTGTAACGTATTAATGCAAGAAAAGAAAGTTATCTGCTGGCTGTTTTCTCAAAGTGTATTATTATTGTGAAGGTGTTTTTGTCAAAATATTATTTTTGTCGAGGTATTATTTTGTAATTTAACGTTGAGGGTGTGATTACTTGATGCAAGACTTATATTATTAACACCTATTAACACGTTATAGCTTAACGTTACAAAAATAATAGAGTGCCCTACGTAACGTATTAACGTGGTAATAGTCTGCAACGCATTAACAGCATTATTTTTCCTGTTACGTTAAATAACCCCCTCCTCTATTCCTCATATATTTCTAAATTTTTTGTAAATTATTTAAATTTATGCCTTCTGTATTTAATTTATTATATAAACAGAAGCTACTGCGATCATTAAAGTAAAAAAAGGACAAACGAGCCTATCTAATTGGACATTCTTATCAAACCTCATCTGTCTATGCCTTACTTTTTTCGATAATATAATTTTATACAGATGTTAAAGGTATATGAGCTTTATTTGGGTGAACTTTAATCGCTAAACCAAGTGTGCAATTGTGTAAAATTTTCATGAAAATGCGCATTTACAAAACTAAGTTACTTCCACAAACTTTTAAAAATTTTCAATTTATCGGACTTAAACCCCTTGACTATTTTTATGGTAATCTTACATAGATTCTTTTCCCAACCATTTCTCTTGCCCACTGTTGATAAATTGTTGTCTGACTTTCAAAACTTAGAAATTTGAAAGAAAAACACTCAAAAATAGGAAAAAATATTCCACGACTGATACAAAGTATAAAATATCTTATTCAAGATTTTTGTCAGACTTGAGATCACATAATATACTGTTAGTGGTTGAGAAGTATTTAACAGATTTTGATCAAACATAGCCTAAAGCCTCCCTGGTGGTAGTAAACACCTAAATTGTACCTACACATGGCATACGATCAGTGGTTCTCGAGTTATAAACATAAGCCTGAGATGTGTTGTGAATATTATACGAGAGAGAGAAAGACTACACTTCAATAATGCAAAACTGAACTCACTTACCTTTAAGTTGACTTACACGGCCATTACTGAGACCTTGAAGCCTGAGGTCTGATGCTGGAGAAGGCTTTAACAAAGAGTTAACTAGTGAATGTGTTGATTTTTGAGATTGTATGAAAGATTCTTTAACCTGTGGTGTAGATACTGCAATCCTATCAGTAGTCGACGACAAATCGCTAATTTTTTTTACACCAGCTATGTTATTTGTTACTAAATTATCACTCGAACTATTGGTTAGTTCTAAATTTTCACTTTTCTCTACATTATTTAAATTGAACAGTTTATTTATTGTTTTGTAATCTTTGTTTGTTGTTTTAAATGAGGAACAGCATATTTGATCATTTGAAAAATCTGAGAACTTTAATTTGGGTCTTTTTATTCTGGCCCCACCCCATCCATGTTTTGGATTAGTTTCAAACCTAGCCCACCTATCCAACAATGACCCGTTTACATTTTCCCTCCTTTCATTATTTAACACTTTGCATGTATTTCTTTTAGGAGCCACACCGTTTAAGTTTGTGGGTATTGTCTTATCTTGTTTCAATAAACTGTTAGCTGATGAAGATGGTGTTGATGAAAGCCTGTCTTTTAATGATAATGAAGTCAGTGATTCCTTTGTTCTTCCATAATTCGTTTTTTGTTCAGGAATTGCTCTTCTAGATCCTCCTGTAGCCTCTTTCTTATCTTCCCCTTTTCCAAGAGATGGTTTAGACTTAATATCAGACTGATAGCCATTAGTTTCCTCAGTAAAAATATCCGCTATGGATGGGAATAGTTCAGAAAGATTCAACTGCACCTATAAAAAAATTAGTTTTACTTCAATATTTGTTCAATATTGCGATTTTAAAGAAAACCAGTTAAAATTAAAGTGTTACAACATCTAATAATGATTTTGTCTAAACATTTTAATAATGACAATTTTTTTTATAATACAGTAGTGTCCCGCTATTCAGAACAGAGTTCAGAAAAAATACCGATTTTTTAAAACATAAAAGCAGGAGAAATTAAAAAGACGTTCATGAAAAAACTTACATTTATTGTTATATAATTAAGTTAAATAGAGACATACATAGAGCCTAGGCTTGATGAAAATGCCTGAAACAAAATTGGAATGAAAGCTGGTTTTGTTTCCTTCACGTTTTCCATCCGTTTAACGGGAAGGAAGTTACCGCAAAAAGCATCCGGTGAAAAGGATACCGGGTCCTTCAGAAAGAAGGAAGAATTAGATACAACAGCTAGGCAATATATATAGTAGTGTTGTTGCCACCTGCCAGTTGCGTTCATCCGTTTTTCTCCTCCGTTTTCGTTATCTCGAACAAATTTGATTTTTTTCTCGATCTTTTTTCAAGAAGATGCGATACTAACGGACAGACTGTAGGATGAAAAAACAAGACAGTTCGAACAACCTATCCCTTCCCTTCCATTTTTAGAAGAAAATAGAATCGTAAAAACGGATGGTGTAAACCTACACTAAGGCGAGGTCAAGAGCATTTGCCGCATCTACGTGTGATATGAGTTTAGTTTGAGCGTTCACCTCCTCCGAGCTTTCCTCCGAGCTGATCAACGCTGTATAGAACTGACACTAGCAGATGTCCCCGCATTTAATTTATGCATTAACAAGTCAATACGTTGATATTAATCATGAAATCCGTCTATTCCGATTTCCCGCTAAACACCAAACAGTATTCGGTCCCAATTAGTTCGGAATAGCGGGACTCTACTGTATATTATTCTTATATTTTTATTACTCTTATATTCTTGTATTATATTTTTATATTTATAACCGGTTAATGTTGAACATAACTGAAATTATAATTATTATAATGCATCTTGATATTTATTGACAGATTTATTTATTGAACATCAAATCTTTAGAAAACGACTAGATATTTTTTACTGTTCCTTATTTTATTTGTAATGTCCATTATTTGAAACTAATGTGAAAATCAGTCTAAGTCATTGACTTTAGTTATTAAAGTGAATTTTCTTTTTTTTATGTACAGCAGTATTTTATTTTAATGAACTTTGTTCACTATTTCATATGTCTATTTTGGAATCAATAAATACATTTGATTGGAAACTTAAAAAAAAGGTTCAATTATTAAACTTACGTTGGTAAGACTGTCATTATTGGAAGGATCTGACAAATCTTCTACTTGTATTGACAAAGAATTGCTGTTAAACACATCAGTAGTTTCCGCAGCTGGAGCGTAATGCGGGCTGAAACATAGTTATAAAACAAGCTTAAAATACAATCATATTTCATTTGAAAATTAAACGTAGGCCTAAGATTAGCAGTATAAAATAAAAATTGTTGCTAATATATACATATCAAATGCTTTGATTAGGTGAGATTTAGACTCAGAACTATCAATTAAAAAGCAGGGATCATAACACAACACATTAAACAAATCAATCGTATTTTTTAAATAATTTTTTTGGACATTTGCTTGCTAAGCATTTAGGCGGGAATAGCCATGTTGTGTCATAATAGCAAACTGCATCAATAAACTGTACAAACAATTTAAATGATTTTAATGAATAATTAATAAAGTTGATTTTTAATTCTGATTTAATAACCTACGGTTAGGCCTATGGTTGACTTCTTTTTACTAAGTTTTACTGAGTTTAAAACTAGAACTTGCAATCAAAAACAAGAAAAAACAAGATTTCAGGTTTATTATCGACGATATGATAAGAATTTTTTTAAACAGATTTTAATAATGGAGAAAAGTGAAGAATAGAGTTTTTGAAAGTGTATTGCGTAAGTCAATTAATGGCTGGCTATTGATTAAGAAAACATTTAAACTACATGATAATAAATATATTTAAAAATTTTTATATACGAGGCGTATTCGTAAAGTAAGTACTGTTTCATTCTAGCGCCGCCGCAACGCAGCGACCGGTGTTCCGCGCATGCGCGCTAGTCTTCCTTGTTCACTGGCTCTCAACTGACGCCATTTTTTTTGCTTTACGTTATATTTTCAGTTTGCTGTGCATATTTGAAATGTTTAAGACAATTTATGATCCCGCTGACTGTGAGATTCGTGCTGTAATTCGATTTTTGAACGCAAGGAATGTGAAACCAGCCGAAATTTATTGTCACGTCAAATATTTTTACGGTGAAGGCGGGATGAGTGAAGGAATGGTGAGAAAGTGGATTAGATTGTTTAATGAAGGTTGAACAAATGTCCACGATGAGAAACGCGATTGGTCGGCCTTCTGTTGTCAAAGGTGATTTGGTAAGGAAAGTTGATGAAAATCCATGAGAACAGACATTTCACAATGACAACGCATTCATATGAATTGCTGCAGATTTCACGAACGGTTTTGTACAAAATTGTTATAAACCGCTTACGTTATCACAAGGTGTGTTCTCAATGGGTTCCAAAAATGCTCACTGATGTTCAAAAAACCAATCGACTTGGCAGCGCTTTAACATTTCTCACACGGTACAGTGAAGAAGGAGAGGACTTTTTAAACCAAATTGTGAAACTTGGGATCGTCATGTCACACCAGAATCCAAGCAACAATCAATGGAGTGGAGACACACTCAACCTCCAAAAAAAAACAAAAGTTCAAAACGACAATGTCAGGACAAAAAATCATGTGCACTGTGTTCTGAGATAGGAAAGGAGTTTTGCTTACTGAATTTCTTCCCAGAGCTGAAACCATTAATGCGGCACGATATTGTCAAACTTTGAGGAAACTACAGCGTGCAATTTAAAACAAACAGGGAGGAATGCTCAGTAAAGGAATTGTGTTCCTCCATAACAATGCTCGGGCCCCATACTGCTGGTGACACTCAAACGGTGATTCGACAGTTTCGTTGGGAGCAGTTTGATCACTCGCCGTACAGTCCGGACTTGGCGCCGTCCGACTACCACTTGTTCCTGCACTGTAAGTGCGAGCTAGGCGACAAACGCTTTGGATCTGATGATGAGGTGAAAATGTTGGAACCTCCAACACAGTTGCATAGGTTCAACCCTAGTTACATGAGCAAGCTGCTTCACCTGTCTTCATTAGTCTCATTGATACAAAATACAGATGTAAAGGAGAAATAAATAAACAAATAACAATAACAAAACAACCTTTAAATATTTCAACATTTCTGCATTTACAAAGCATATAGCCAATGGGGCACATTAGACTAATCAAGCCAGAAGAGCTTTGTGAAAAAACACAAATATCAACCCCATCAAATCTTCCCATCTATACAGTGATTTTTTTGAAAACGTACCTCTGTTATTTAAAAACCGGAAAGAGATATACAAAATTTGATCAAGGGATAGTTATTCAACGTCGGGGAAACCTTAGAATACCTATTTACAAAATCCCCAACTCCACTCCTGTCACCCCATGTCAACAATTTTTAATTCTTATTTTTTCTTTTCAGAGCTTAAGATATTTTCCTTGTATTGTGATCAGGTGAACTTATATAGTTCATGCTGTTAACTCCGTCTAATCATAAATATTTAACTTTGTAATAAATTATTATTTTCATAGTGTGATAACCTATCTTTAAAAAATTCTAGAAAATAATTGAAAAAATAGCATTTTCGAGCATAGCGAACGAATGCATTAGCCGATTTTAATTTTCTTACCACAGAAATTCGTGGGTTTTAATTTGATATATCACAACCCATATTTATGTTTCCATTAAATATTTTTGAGATGGAAAGGAAGGGGGTTTGAATTTTGTTAATAGGTTTTCTATGGGTATCCCGAGATCAGGTTTTGCATATTAAATAATATAAAGTTATAAAAACAATTACAAAATCAAATTTTTGAGCGTAGCAAACTATGCGTTCGACGATTATTATTTTCTTAGTACAGATATTCATGATTTTTAAAAGGCTCCAATTTGATGTATTATAAGCAACATGTGTTGTGACGTTTTTAGACTTCAGTGCCACCTATATTTTTTTTTTCTTAATCTTTACGTCTCCGACCTTACAACCTTTCTATAATTTATCCTTACCGACACTGTCCAAGTAGTTTCTCCTTTCTCCGCTAGGAACCGACTCCGTACGGTATCCAGTTTTTAGTACCTTTCTTATCTCATATACAGAACAGCTGTTTCTATAGACCGTTAACCTTGCTTCCTTTAGAACATTCGAGAAGAGAGTCCGCCATTGCTTCCACTACAGGAAAGTCCACCTTGTCATGTCGCTGATATAGTTAAATTATTGTTGTGGATTAATTCCTTATATTTTTTGTCGCGAGTTATGCGGAAGGCTATTTAACATGCCTTTGTTATAAGCCTTTATTTTGTCAATACCAGGTATGTGGAATGTTTTAGCTTTACCTTGATAATTATGAAATGTTCACTTGTAAAATTTAATAAGGTTAGTTCCACCGTTGGCTTATGAATAACTTTTCAAACTCATTTTGTTCGATTTAATAGAGAAACCTATGTATTTCATTTTTACTACAGCCTAATTTTAAAATGCAAATCTTACAGCCTACAAAAACTTTAAAGCTGATACTATGTTGTGTATTACTAAAGTCTTAACATATTTCAAACAAAACTAGCCTAAACTGTTCTGTATTAATTAACTGTAACTGTGTAGTTTTCTGCAGTATAACCAGAATATTGAAAACTTTTAATGAGCTATAGGCATAATATTACTGATATGTATATTATGTAACTAAACAAGAACATTTTTATGTTGCCATGTGGTTTGGTTAACATGTAGAAACATTCTTATGCAACATGATACATGTTGTATTAACTATTACAATCTTTAAGTAGCAATTTGTCACCTTGTGCTACAAATTTTAAAACAGCTAACTCAAAAGAACTATCAGTTTTATGCTTATTTAAATTAGCTGCAAGTTTTCTAAAAAGGAATTGTTATTTATGTTATGCAGTTACACTGGTTCAACTTCAGGGGATATTTAACCCATACAATGCCATAAGCTACACCACAGCTACGCCTTACTGAAAAGGCCTACCTTTCAACAGGACTTTAAATACAATAAAATTCTTATATCTACAGTGTTTTAGTGACAGACAGAACTTAACTTGAAATATGAATGATCTGCAGTTGATTTTTGTGTTAAATATTAAACAGGCTGTATTTTGAAAAAGTAATTTTGTGTAGGAATACTTTATAGGATATGTTTGTACTTAATAATTGGGCGGTGCAGCTATAGCAATATTTCGGACCATAGCCCCTCAGGGCTGTACACACTAGAAATTCTTATATTTTTATATATTTATAGAGAGACGTCTCATAATTAATTTTGTTTATTTATTCAATTATTTATAATTAGCTTTAGAGTTGGCCAACGACATATATATTTATTCTTAAACAAATCCATGGTATTTCATGTTAAAACTTTGTAACTTGTTAATCTTTTCTGTATAAATTCTGTAATTATTATTAAAAGGGAGGGTTTTTGATTTTTATTTTTGGGGAGGGCTTTTAAATTCAACTTAATAAAATATATATGTATTCTTTTAAATCTGAAGTTTTTCTTGTATTAAGGGCATATAAATAATTTCATTTTCTTGTATTAAGGGCATATAAACTTTTTTTACATTTTGGTTAATAAAGCCAAAATTTACATCTATTTCTATGGTTTATTGAGTTAACCTCTAGGTATCTTGTGTATTGTGAGTAATAAGCTGAAACATTCCTACGTTTGGTGATATTAAAATTTTTAAAGGTAAGTTTTGAACAGTACCAATCTATGTGGCCCAGTATTGCTTCCGTTCCCTTAATTATTCTTTTGTAAGATTGGTACAGTGTCCATTACAAATTTTGAGATATGGGTGATAGGAAAGGGGCAGGAGGTTTTTAAGATTCCACCTGATGGTGAATAACTGTCCCAAAATCAGATTTTGTACACCTCTTTCAGTTTTTTTTTTTTTTTTTTTTTTTTTTTTTTTTTTTTTTTTTTTTTTATATATATATATATATAATAGAGGTGGTAAGTTTTCAAAAAATCACCCTGTGTATTATAAATTAATTCATCCAACAGATCTGATATTAAAGTTATAAACTGTGACAATACATTTTTATAAGTTGTATTCCAGCATTGCACCAACTACATAAGAAACCAACCACCAACTCTAAAAGCATGCAAAATTAAAAATAACTGTAGTGCTAAAGCTTAAACCAGACCTACAAACATTAACACGGATGACCCTAAAGATAACTGCACCCGCTTCTGTCACCAAAAAA
>JAGFPH010000334.1:593917-611723 GCA_018207615.1 Philaenus spumarius | reverse complement strand
CTCATCGACAAAGAATGTATCATCTAATCCTATCTCTGGCACAATAGCCTAGGACAAAGTTATATACCAAACAACATTCCCATCGACAAAGAATGTCTTGTCTAATCCTATCTCTGGCACAATAGCCAAGGACAAAGTTATATAAAAAACAACATTCTCATAGACAAAGAATATCTCATTTACTCCTATCTCTGGCACAATAACTAAGGACATGTTTTATCTGAAGCTAGACAATGTTGTAAGGAGAATTATTAAATCACATTCAAAAATAATCATCTGCACTTATAAATGATGTTTTAAAAAAATGATAAGAAAGGCAATAATTATGTAATGTATTCAACTGAAAACATGGAAGGATTGTAGATTGGAATGAGAGCATCTACGACATCATATTGTTCGAGCCATCGCCAGACTAATGTATAAATGCTGTTTGCTATAGACCTACACTCTTCCTGCCAACCTGCCGTTATTAAATCTACAAATCTTTATTAAAATAATGACTCAAGTATTTACTACGCACAATTGAAAATAACACAGCTTTTACAATCATAAATATAAACTTCTGAAGTTCAAACATACAATTCAATTCGTTCTTCTTAGGTAATTTACTCCATTTTATTATTTAGCTAATATCTACAAAAATATTATATAATAGATACAATTTTCATATTTTTAGTAGGATAAATATCTAAATCAAAACTAGAATAGTTCACATTTTCTGGATCAAGGCAGCTTGACATACCATAAAATACAGTTTAACTAAAAAAAAAAAAGAAGCACTTTACCTTTACTAAAAAAACAAAAATACACTCCGGAGAGTGAGTTGAAACTCAATATTACTTATAACTTCATCCCATTCAATCTATATCCATGTCACTATCCTCGCTCTAATCAATTTATTACACGCAACCGATGTGATTGAGTGTTGTTTGCAAAAGTTTTTCCTACAATATTTGCTTTCCAGTTGTTGTCTAATGTTTTTCTTTGATCCAAGGATGTGGCATATACCTCTTCTGATTAGTCAGACTGCCTCATTGCTAATGCTCACTTATCACAATGTAAAGTACAATAGAAATGCTTGCTAAATACCAAGAAAAAAGGAAATGCTTACTTACATTTCTCAAAACGAGTAACTGAAAAAACTCACTTTCGCGCTTGTATAGGAGTAGATTGGCTTGACTGTGGTGCAACTGAGTTGGCTGTCGAGACAGGCATGACAGACTCAGTCAAGCGGAAGTGAGTGGAACTAGAAAATACATCCCCTTCCCTCCCTTGACACCTTTGCCCAGGGGAGAAATATGTGCAGAAATTCAGTAAGGCGGCCAATCAGTCGCCTGTGGGAGGGATGGAGGTTAATATGCTGGAATATTGAACAAGAATTGAAGCCGCAAGTTATCGAGATGAAATCTAGTAGTTCAACTTAATCCCATTAAATTAAATTATAAATGAATTGCACTTCAGACAAGAGCTAGCTTGTGTTTTTCTATCAAATTATTTTATACTCATTCACCTGTCAAAGTATTATAAAACTGCTCAGTAATACATGGAAAGTGTCCTTACAAACTGAAAAACCCCTTTTAATTTCCAAGTGTGTCCAAACTGACATACCTTCCACCTCTGCCCAGTCTTCGCCTTGTGAATCCTACACAGCGACTTTGTGGAGTGGCAACTGAAGTGAGATTATATCTGAACTTCTTATCTGCCGTACCACCTTCTTCCCTGCTGCACCAAGGCCAGTTTCCTGAGCCACCGTTACTAATAGGCTGCAAAGAAATTTTCTTTTAATTTACAAACAACAGTACCAAACAGCTAACTGACTTAACCCTACAAGAAATTACTCAACTTTGTCACTTCTCTAAAGCTCAATATCGCTCGACAGATATATTTTGACAATAATATAAAGATAACTTTGGATTCGTCAAGATTTCAAATTTAAATAAATATGTTGTTTATAGCTGTCGTACATGGCTTTGTTCAGGTAAATATGTAAAACTTGTTTATAGCTGTCGTACCAGGCTTCATTTAGGTAAATAAGTAGAATTTGTGTACAGCTTTCGTAGCTGGCTTCGGACAAGTGAATAACTAAATCTATTTATAGCTGTCTTAACTGACTTCGTTCAGGTAAATATGTAAAACTTGTTTATAGCTGTTGTACCTGGCTTCGTTAAGGTAAATAAGTAAAACTTGTACATTAGGGTGGGCCGAAAAAAGCAAATTTTTGGGTATCGAGTTCTAATAGGGCTCAAAAGTTGCGTATTTATGTACCTATTAACAAAAAAATAGTTTAAAAATTTTAACTTCATGTCTTCAGTTTGCGCAACGTTCTTAAAGTTTTGAAAAAAACTGTAAAATTACTGAATATTTTAAAGGTTACATAAACATTTTGTTTTTTAGGATCGAGTTCTAATAGGGCTCAAAAGTTGTGTATTTATGTGCTGATTAACGAAAAAATAGTTTAAAAAATCTAACTTCATATCTTCAGTTCGCGCAAAGGGCGTTAATTTTCAAAAAATGACAGAATCTCTAAATGTTCAAAATGTTACAAAAATAAACAAATATATCATATTTTTACCTACATTTAAAATATGATTGGTTTAATTTATTTTTATGTTTGGATAATTTATAAAGGCATCATAACTTTGCAGCTCTTCGCCCATTTTACTAGCAATTTTGGTGAAATGACCTAGAACTCACCACAAGGAGGTGCCTGCAACTCGAGTTCCACCCACACCCTACCCAACCAACCAACCAAATAGTGTGTGCTGATAAAATATATTTTATATTTACAATATTTGAACAATAAACATGTATTTACTGTTTTATACATTTTTATTTATATACCAGTGAAAGATGTAGTGAGCTTGAATTCTGATTTGTGTCCAAATGTTGGCATTATTGATCTTGACAGCAGAGTCGTCCTAATGTATCCATCTCTACTATCTTGCCCACATACTTTTTCTGCAGCCTCTGTTATAAATTTTACACATCTTTCTACTGTCTGAGTGTGGCTCGGAAAGTTCAGAAATTCAAATTCAGGCAATATCTTGTTTTGCAAATATGTAGAAATGGTTTCTGTCGTCAATTTCTGCATTATTGGGGGAGGTGAAAGCTTACATTTTGACCAATCTATAAGCTCGCTGTAGTCAGTAGCCTCAAAATCTAGTGGGTTCTAGTGGAGGACGTCGTGACTACAGGTTTTAATAGAATTACACTATATATCACTTTTTCCTATATATATAATGAAATTAGACACTTCACTGATCGCGGGAAATCAATTATAAACATTCTAAAACAAATATAACGTAACGAATTAACAAACCAAAAATCGCTTATGGAATTTAACACAGACAATGAACAGCCATTTTAATAGGCGATAGGAACAGGGTTGCCAGATTGGTTGCAATAATTAGATTTGAGTGGGTTTATCAGTGCCTACTATATTGCCTAAAATTAGAAAATAATAACTGTTTAAGTTAGAACTCTACCTCTGTTTTTTTTTTTTTAATTCTAATTATATAATGTGATAATAAGGACGAAATATTATAATTATGCTGTTATCGGACTGTGACTAAACAGTATAGGTCAGTACCTCTAGTTTTTTTTTAATTCTAATTATATAATGTGATAATAACGACGAAATATTATAATTATACTGTTATCGACAACAAACTGTGACTAAACAGTATAGGTCAGTACCTCTAGTTTTAAAAAAAATTCTAATTATATAATGTGATAATAACGACGAAATATTATACTGTTATCGGCAACATACTGTGACTAAACAGTATAGGTCAGTACCTCTAGTTTTTTTTTTATTCTATTAAACGCTCGGCTAATTAATTACAAAACCTATGAGATTCAAATGCTGCGGTCAGCTGTTTAGTAGTACACAGGTTTCAATAGAGATTTATACACAAGGTCACTAGATAGTAAAGGTTGCCTCATAGTCATGTAAACAAACTCAAACCTCCACTTTTTTTGATATTTCTCAAATGAGGCAACCTTTACTATCTAGTTACCTTGATTTATACACACCTTATTCAGTACAATAACCCATTGTTCAATTTGGCAACGTTGATGAATTTCCATTTTAAATACGCAGTTATACTGTACTTTCTATTGTTCGATGTATTTCTTTCCGTAATTTACGTTTTGTTACATTATTTTCACATTTTCTTGCTTTGTGGATACTTTTGGGGTTAATATTGTTTAGTTTATTTAATTCTTACATGTTTGGTGTATGTGAAGTGATTTATTTTGTTATAATTACGTCAAATATCGCGGTAAAGTCGAAACTTAACCTATACAATTTCAACTTTTATTTCTTTCATAACTCCTACAAATATCATTTCCCGGGAAAATTTTTGTTGTTTTTATAATCAGTTTAACGTGTTCTTTCATAATATGAAGAAATTTTTAAAAAAACCTCTGGTCACGCCGTTCTCCATCTTTACCAATCTAGTGTTGGTGTAGTCAATTTTCTTACTGCAGCTTTGCCGTTAGTTTTCAGATTTCTTGCATTTTTGACTCTTCTAAAACCTAACTCTCTAATATGTAATCTTTCAATTACCCTAAAGTCAATTATATTGAGTATATACATTTCTATTATATAGAATTTTTGTCTTCAGAGGCGATGTCTCGTTTGGCAACTGTGGACCGCCCAACCAGCATTTTGGAGCTTCTAGCATTAGTTCCTCACCTAGAATGAGGAATAATTAATAATCAGCGAAGTTTAGCCACACCGCTCCAACATCCCCTACCATCAGGTTCTAACACTCAGCACTATAACCAGCAATTTACCGCACCGGCGAACCACCCTCCGTCACTCATGGCAAATTATTATCCACCCCCACCACCCAACTACAGTTCACAGGGATACCGAGTCCGTCCTAATTATCCTCGAAGGAATACCCAGTATCGACGGTGTCAGGGTCAAAACTACCATCGAGGGTCCAACGTTGGCCCATCAGGGCTTTTAAATCTACAACGGAGGGTTCACGTGGGCAATGAGCCACCTCCATCCATCCGACCAGCCCCAAACAACAGTCGTCTTGACCACCCCCATCCACTCCCAGCAACGGGTCCCAAGGACCTATTGAGGGTTTCGGCCGCGAATGCGGACATCATCACGGTAATGGCAAAGATTGGCCCGCACAACGTGTCGTGCTTGGTTGACACTGGTTCAACATATTGCTTGGTCAGCCAAGCTTTTTACAACTCCATGACCAGCGTTCCTAACGTAATTAAGCGGGTCGAACCAGTGCAGTTATCCGCATGTACCGCAAACGGCCAAAGTATTGCCTTCAAAACCAAAGTTTTTATTCATCTAAAGCTGGGCCATCTTTCATGGGATTTACCTTTTTTAATCACACTGACCCTCCCCTATCCACTAATACTTGGTTGCAAGGATTGTCAGACGGAAATACAAGGTAATTAACCTTTCTAATATATTCACTCAACTAGAGTTTGGCGGTTTGGAAGAATCACTGTGTGTAATGTGCTCCTTTATTTAGACTAATGTTAACACGTTTTTATTTATATTTCCATTGGTTAAATACAATATTTTTCAATTTTACCTGTTTTTTATAAATAAATATTTTAAATTTACCAAGCCATTCACCTGAGACACTTCTGGATTTAGCCTCGACTATAGGTTCCACAGTCTGATAAACTGTTTTGAGCGCTGTGCAATCAATTCCTTCAAATCCATCCCTTTTAAATTAAATTTAACATCCGAACGTACAATCAATTTTTTTTTAACCCATCAACCCATCTCAGTCATTACAACACATTGCTTAACTTCAATCTATTTACTATATTTACCACTCTGGTCTGTTTGGTTTTAAGACATTTAGTTTTAAGATATTTGTTGTATCATGTAAATTAAAATCGTAATCCCGCCTTTATAATATTATAGTATTTTGCTTATGTATTTAAAATCTTGACGTGGGTAACCCACCTCTCAGGACGACACGTCAAGAATTCCCCCTTTGATATATATATATATATATATATTGTATCATATTACATGTTTTGTGCACCCGAATATATTATTTTGTGTTTTGTATTTGTATTATATACTTCGTGCGAAGCATCAGCTCTAATAATGTGATTCTTGCAGTGTATCCCGAGCTCCTATCCCCTTCCTAAATGTTTGAATTGGTCATCTGTGTTATTGTTTTGTGTTCATGTTGATTTATGCTTAAACATACATTAAGTTTAAAGGGTTGTTGCGTCGTAAGTCTTAATTTCTGTGCTTGACTGCGCTATTTTGTATAACCAAAAATATATGGTTTCTTAAATTTGTTTACATCTTGTTTTTCGTAAATGCCGAAATTCCCCTCAATTTAAAAAAAAAAAAAAACGAATTCACTTCTGTCATGCATTTGTGAAACCCCGACATGATCCCCCCATTCAATCCTTACCAACCTTAAATGACATGGTTAAATTATCAGTCAGTTTAAACCTTCTCTTATCTACGGTTTAAACCATTTGCGTGGATGTAATGGTGGTCATGGTTGGATTATAGCTATAAGCTCAGATTTTTTAAACCAATAATCAACTTCAACTAAGAATTAGTCTTCCACACCATCAACATCCCACACCTTATTACATATTAATTTTAACTATCTCACCCAAACCACAAGTCCTAACCTCAGATTACCCATATTTCTACTTACACACCATGTCACCATGTTTTGTGTTAACACATAAAAAAAAATGTGAGCAAGTTAAACATGCATGTTTTATCCATCAAGGCCTAAATGGATTCAACTCTACTTGTGTGTAATCACAAGTGGTGTGAGTTGCAACCAATCAACATCACAAAGTGTGATAAGTATTTAGTACCACATGCTAGGAGACATAGTGGTATATAAACTCAATTGCTCAACAATATATATAAAAAAAACAGTAACAATATTTCCTACACCTAATTACAACAGTAACCATCACATCCTCAACCTCATCTAATATTTAACCAATTCACCACTCAGTCCCAGCCTCTTAGTTATTTAAAACAATATCCACTTTAATATTAGTTTCTTTTCTGTGCATACCAAAAAAAAAAAAACACTATAAATTGGGATATTAAATATAGTAATGTGCCGCACCAACATAGGATTAAGTCTCCAAACATCACCACCAAAACGCGGTATTTACACTCATTTATTTTTAATTTTCCTACCTTTGATTTCACTTGTATAACCCTGTATATTATGGGTATTTGGGTAACCTGACTAACATAAATTTAAATTTTTGACGTAAGGAAGGGAGACTGTGACGATCTGGCAGTGACGTCACCATGCTACGGTCGCAGTCAAGTATGTAGGTCATGTGACCTTTGCGCAGCGTAGAGGGAGGATTGCCGAGTGCAGGCAGAGCTTAGCAAGGATTGAACCAGTTGTAACCACCGGCGCAGCGCTCCGTATAAAATAGGACGAACTTTAAACATATTAATTTTGTACGGGTAATAATTAATTATGGTCAGCTAGGCACAAGTGAGAATGGCGACCGTTCCCAGGGATCTCGTCACTTAGAATGGTGACCTAAATAACTGAAGTGAAGTGTATGCGGCAAACTGGCCACGATAGGCTAAACTAACCGTGTGGCTATGTAGTAAGTAGTATTTGAATTAATTAGTTGTTATTAACTGGTATTCCAATTACTAATACCGGTAATCATTAAAGCTGGCTCCGAAGGTCTTGGTGGTGAATAGTGCGATAGGGGCTAAGTGGTGAGTGGTAATAGTGTTTCGCGATTCCTCTCTGAATACAATGGCGCCTGAATAACTATTAGGCGTGGCAATTTAAGTAATAAATTCGGCCCACGCCCAGCAAAATTGTTCGTTAGTCGTAAAAAAAAAAAGAACAAAAAAGTCTTAAAATAACTTGTAAATCCAAAATTACCATAAAATATAGGGTGTTCCATAAGAAATTCGAAAGTTGACCGCCATATTGGAAAATGGTGGCCATTTATAAATATTTAAACAAAATATTTTTAAATTTCTCAAAAAACAAGAAAAGGTATTTAAAGTTTACTGTCAGATTTATAGTTTACAAGATACGGATTGTGGCCCATTTAAAACAGAAACCCTAAAGCTTTCAGGAAAATTTAATAAATCTTGTAATTAAAATTCTTTTATATAATGATTGATTGATTGATTAATTTCTATTGCTTCTTATCAACAAACATATAAATTAATTTTTACAAACAATATTAGACTAAACATTTTTTTAAACTAAACACAAAAATAACCTTCTCCAAGTAAATAAGAACCAATAAATGAAACCCCGATGTAATAAAACCTGTCTGGGGTGGTTTTTTAAAACAATATTTATATATACACAAAACACAATAAAAAGATTAAGTTGAGGTCAGCAGCCAACCGAGTTCCCAGTTAATGTAACAATTATTTACATTAAAATCTACAATCAAAAATATGACTTCTAGTCTTTTTATAAACAATGCATACTTATTTATAACTTAACTTAACAACTTATAACTTAACAAATATTTCCTTGTACGTTATCATGGATAAACACTATTCACAAGCACTCAGTATGCACACTTGCAAGGATACAACACCTGGATATAACACCAAAATGTGAGATTCAGGATAGTACATTAAAATAAGATTGTACATCTTCTAGCACGAGCAAAATATTATGCAGCAAACCGGAGAACTTATGTCTGTTCGAACATGATTTAATACTTTCTGACATACAATTAAATAATTTAGGTGCTAGATATGCATAAGATTTCATATAAATTTTAAAATTTGGTTTAGCTACAAAAACATTTGACCTTTTCTGCAATGTCAAAGCTCTTGGCCCTAAAGTGCCATCACTATCCTTGCTTCTGTCAAAAAAGGTTCAGAATATTTTATAGATAAAAAGGTTTTTAAGAGATAATATATTAAGTTTTTTGAAAAGTGGTACACTATGTTATTTTTGGGTTTGTGCGATAAGATACGAACAAAATTCTTCTGCAGCGTAATTATTGGTTTTAATGTTGTATCGTAAGTCCCACCCCAAATTGCGAGACCATATTCTAACTTAGAACTCACCAGTGCAAAATAGATCATTTTCAATATTTTAAGTTGCATACGTATCTGAGAAAATAGCCTGATATATTTTATTAATTTATTTTTAAGATAGGTTGTGGAAGTGATACATACTGCCTGGTATTTGCATGACTTATTTCTATGGAAAACAAATGAAACTTCTTCATTATGTGGAGATGGTGGAGACAAGATTATAACATCATCATCGCCAGAACCAGGAACGTCACCTGGCATCATAACAGAGTTTGGTAAAGCGGATCCAGTTCTGGGTTTTCTTCTCTTATATTGGCGTTTTTCTTTCCTAGGTGGCATATCCTCCTGAAATGTGGTGAACAAAAAAATATGAAATTAGTAGATTATTTCTATTAACAAACACAGAAACACTATATTAGGATTTTTCTATAGTAAGAGCTGGTATGTTTAGTTAAAAAAAATACATTTCAGCAATAGAGACAGCAAGATAGATGTAGTTAGCATATGTTTCAAGTTTAAACGTTAGTGAAGAAGTGGCATCAGCTACACCTCTTCTTTGCAAAAATCAAATTCACAAGTTAGGTTAGATTAGTTCAATTATTCAGCTCAAGTTCAATTATGATCAGAAGCCTAGCCAGAACTAATTTTCGGGGGGTGGGGGGGGGTGGAGTTATGTAATAAATAACACAAGAGATTACATCAAATGTATAATCAAACAAATTATTAATATTTCGATTACATTGATTACATTGAACCGTTGTCTATAAGCTTAAGCAAGTTTACAAAGAATACTACAAAGTATTATGAAGTCGCCGGAAAGAAAGGATTTAGAAAACGCACATCATTTATACAATAATTAACAGGTAAAACATCTCACGGACCCAGCCTATGCATATTCTGTTGGTTTATGGGAACAAGGCATAGCATAGCCAGAGCGTGGGAACTGCGCGTATTGGTTTCAACAAAAGACTGTGCTTCCCATGACTCTAAGAATAAAATCCTAACACTCTATGTCGTTTACTTTACACGAAATGAGAGTTTGCAGTTTTTCCTTCAAATCGATATAAATATCACTCTACAAATATATCGAATTGTAATAGATATATCGATTTCCAAAATGTGCTTTCTCATTGGTTGAAAACTGTCCAATTGCAAAGGTTTACAGAAGACTTTATATTTTCGAAACTATAATAGTGGCGACTGATTGGAAGGCAGTTTTAGAAAGTTCAAATCTTGACGAATCCAAAGGTCTCTTTATATTATTTTCAAAACAATTCTCTCGAACGACAAAGTTAAGAAGTGACAAAGTTAAATAATTTCTTTGTGTTTTCTCGCGCGGCATTAGCTTTTTAGAAAACTACAATTTTAAAACGATGATTACATATGTAAATATACGTTTTAGAACAAATTTTTAAATACAAAAATTACAGTTTAAATCATTTCCTTTCCAACGGTTTTTGTTTTATTGCGATTAGATGATTTTTAGTGTGTGGAATATTCAATACAAGTCGAGTTGTCACAGACTACTCAATTTACTACGGCAGCGCACTGAGAAGTCTCAACTTGAAACACACACTCGCGGATACTCGATTGCTATGAATTTAAAAAATTATATCCAAATTGTTTATGAAAGTTTAAATCTTACCGATTCTTATTGTTTTTGTACTTTTCCGAAATATTGTGTCTATGCGGCACCAAACGCAAAAAGGCCCATAAAATGTGCCCTGTTTGAGCTATTGGGACATTTCTTTTTTTGAAATGCTCTTTTTTAATTCTTCTTTCATTTGCAGCAAATTGCGATTTGATATAATCAAAACTGCAAAAGTTATTAATAAAAAACCGTTTCAAAAAACGCGTTTTTTCAACAAAACGGTAAAAATAAAGTATTTAAAAATTTTTTAAAAATTCAAAACCACATGATTATAAAAATAAAAAGTCTTATGAAGAGTTTAAGACCTGAAACATCAAAATCGGTAAATTTTTCGTCAGCAGCGAGGTCATTCAAAAAAAGTTAGTTTTTTGGAGTTTTCGTCAACAATTTTGGGAATACATAAAAACAAATTTGTGGGCTTAAACTACATCAAAATACCCATCTTTAGTCAAAAACCGCATGTTCCTAGGCCAAACAGGGGCCACGTAATTTAATTGTTAATTAAAAAAGGGTTTTTTGTTAATAACTTTTTATTACGACAAGCTATTTAAATTTCCTTTATTTCAAACAACGCGGATGAAAATTCCTCACAAAAAAGTATATAGCTATTTTTTTTGCTACCTATTATACTTTTTGAGTTATTTCCAAAAAACCTTAATTACATATGTATAATAGTTAATAACAAAAAAAAGCTCAAAAGGTTATATTCGGGGGAAACTTAGGAGCTTACTATTAAGCCCATTTGAAAGCGATTTATGCAAAAATTTCGGAGTTCGCACGTTTTGGCCACATTTGCCTTTTTTAGAAGCACTGCAAATGGCCTATACTACAAAGACAATTTTACAGTACATATCTACACTCTAGTGGTGAAATAACCAACCGTTTGAGTCGTAATAGAAACTCGAGACCAAGGCAACCAGGAACGTCATATGAGCGATTACTCGTATGACGTGATTACTCTTTAAGCGTAAAATAAAGTCACCCCTCAAAGGGTTAAATGTTTGTAAAAGAGGGGAATAGCACCAGTTACACCTCTTTCTCACAGCAAGCAAAGTAATAACTAATGTTTTAGTTTAAATCTAATCAGTGTGAATGTTTTGCATATGCTTTGACCAGGAGACAGTGATTCAGTTAAGTTTTATGGTTTTCTATTGTTTGTTTCACTACATTTGGTAGTTAATTTCTATTAGTACATGCTATTAGTACTAAGCTTATTTATATGCTTTCAGCATAACACTTCATCAGGGAAATATTTTATCGTAGTCTGACTATACATATATATATATTATTTATTTTCTGTCAAATGTAGTCTGTATTTGTACTTTACCTTTTATGTGGCTACATGTTTCACTGCCACAGGCAGCATCATCAGGCAAGCTATCTATGTCCACTCAAACACTTATATATACACAACAAATTTATTTATTTATGTGACGTGTACGAAAAATGTACGAAAATATATGTTACCGTAAGTGTTGTGTATATATAAGTGTTTGAGTGGATATAGATAGCTGGCCTGATGATGCTGCCTGTGGCAGTGAAACATGTAGCCACATAAAACGTAAAGTACAAATACAGACTACATTTGACAGAAAATAAATAATATATATAAAATACTAGGGGAGACCCCTGCGTGCTCCGCACGCCAACCCCCAATGGAACCTTCTAAAAACAAATGTTATGTTTTATTTATAATAAAGTTGTATGATTAATAATAATAACCTCAAAATTAAGATAATAAATAATGATAAATGTTCAAATCAAATTATTTCTTATATTTCATAACAGCAGTTATAATAATGGTTAAAAGAACCAGCAAGGCTCAGGTCTACACTTTAAAACCCTAACCTAAAATCTAGAAATACAAAAATAATTGCTTCAAATTTTGAAATCGGCTGTTAATGGAAATATTGGAACAGACAGCTATGTATTATCTGTTCTTTTATTCAATTTATTGTTATGGTAATAAATGTAAATACATGTGTTGGTTTATCATTCTAGGCCTAACCTAAGAATTTTTTCCGACTAAATTGACAAATATTGAAATGAAAAAGGTTTTTATCGAAATGAATTATAGCATATGTTACTCAGGGATAGTGTAGCTTTTTATCAGTAAAACTATTTTTTCAATCGGTTCAGTAGTGCCAGAGATTACCCCCTACATACAAACAAACAAACAAACAAACAAACTTTACCTCTTTATGATATTAGTATAAATGTATGAAGAGTTAATAGGACAGCCATACAACCTTCAAAAAATCACACTTCTAAGGTTTCTCTATGTGTGTGTCAACGTGTATCTTTTATAGGTTAATAAGTAGCAGATTTTATTTTAAAATATAATATACTTTAACTGTCATATTATATTACAGAACAGCTGTTTTATGTTTTTAATTTATTTATTTAATACCAAATGTTTAATGTAAACTGCAGAACAGCTGTTGTATGTTTTTAAATTCTCATGTATTTCTTATGGGGATTTTTCGTTTTTCGGGGATCTCAAAAACCCCTTAATTTTTAATTTTAGAAAAAACTTATATTTTTCCCTCGTTCCTTGAATCAATACCTTTAATTTGACACCTCTCCCATCATCCTCCGACTTACCAAATTCCCACAATTTTGAATCTAAAATTTTGCTTACAGAATTATATATAAGGATATGTAGTTCTAAGACTATCAACAATGAATCTGACTATAAACTTCAAAGTAATAAGAGTGCAAAATTTGTATGTTAAAATGTTTACATGTACGATTTATCCTATTGACAGAAGGTACTTGGTAGCACTCTATTTTAACCCTTCACTGGATTCCACGTTCACCGTGCAGTATGGAGCGCCCATAAGCCATGTTAATCAAATGGCAGTTTCACCTGTGCTAGCCGTAAAAAAAACATTAACTCCCGTGCAACGCTCCTTTATACACTGAATGAATTATTTTATTGGGATTAGGCCAATTTATTTTATTTAGTTTTGTCTTAACTTACTTTTATTTTTAAATAAGAAAAGTTCAGAGAGCAATTCTTCAAGAAACAGGCCCTTAGAACAATGTACATTAAATAAACTTCAGTCCAGTGAAAGTAATAAATTTGAAATAATAATTAACGCAATTATTAATAAGTAAATAATGTTTATATTAAACTCCAAATTTATATTATTTTTATTATATCTATATAAATAAATAAAAATGAAAGGCTATTCGTTGGTAAGCGCATCACTCGAGAACAGATGGACCAATCTGGCTACTTTTTGTTTGAAAACTTTCGTAATTAGGTTTTATGGAAAGAAAAATGTATAAAGTTTACCGGAAAAGTTTCAAATTCGGGAAAACTAAACATCCTTTTTTCTCGGGGATTTTTGTATGAACTCAATACCATAATTCATGAAAACAGCTGTTTGGATGAAAAGCTTAGCAACAAATGTTTGTTTACATTCATTTTATTAAATAGCAACTTAAATAAGCAAATTTATAATCAGTTAATTATTATTCATCAAAACCAACAACTCTTTTAGGTTAGATTGACTAACTAAAAGCAAACACAACAAAAAATGCTTAAAAATGTATTATCTATATATATATATATAAAAGCCAAATACCACTTACTCACTGACTCATCATGATTTCTCAAAAACTACTGAACGGATTGGAATGAAATTTGGTACCTCTAGGGCCATAGGTGCTCACTAAGAAAGGGTTTCAAAAAATTCGAAAATTTAGGGGGTATGGAGGGTCAAAGTTACTAAAAAAAACCACCAAACGGATTGGAATTAAATTTGATATGTAGCTTCCTCTAGGGCCATAGGTGCTTGCTAAGAAAGGTTTTCAAAAAATTCGAAATTTTAGGGGTAGTTTTGGGGTGTCAAAGTTACTAAAAATCCCCATATTTAACTTCGATTTGTCTATCCGTGCAAAGCCAGATCGGGCCAGCTAGTATATATATATAATCCAAATACCACTCACTGATTCACTCATCACAAAAACCACCAAACGGATTGGAATGAAATTTGGTATGTAGCTTCCTCTAGGGCACTAGGTGCTTGCTAAGAAAGGTTTTAAAAAAATTCTAAATTTTAGGGGGGGTTTGGGGGTGTCAAATTTACTAAAAATCCCCATATTTAACTTTGATTTGTTTCTCCGTGCAAAGCCGGATCGGGCCAGCTAGTATAATATTATAATTCAATTGAAACATCGACTGATACATATTATAAATAAAACAGCTGACTTGGATAAAAAACTGGACATAATTTTTGGTTAGGTCTACAATGAACCAAAAAACGTTTATTTGCAACCAATTTGGTTAATTTTTAGAATCAGAATTGTTCTTCACAAACTATCAGTTTTTTTAGCAAATATTTTAGTTAAAAATGTAAGTCAACAAGGTGTAAATACATTAGGCCAACATAATTGCTCACATCGCCGTCAGTTGATTTAGGCCTACATTTACACTAATAAATGAATGTAGAATTGTGTCGCGCATTTAATTGTAAAATACTTAATGGTTTAGCAATTACACGTAAAAAGCATTCGTTAGATTAGGATGGACCAAATTGAAGTTAAAACAATGTAAATAAAACATCGACTTTTCGATTTTCGGGAAAAGATTTTTGGAAGTATTTAAAAACATTCAACACTCTTTTATGGTCGCCACTTTTAATAGGTTTTCCTGCAACTCTCAACGACATAACACAAAAACAACAGTACCTAATAAACGTATCAAATCTACACTAAGAATAAAAACTATAAAAATATGTTACACCATGCAATTATAAGTGATTAACACACTAAACTTAAAAATCACTGTATTCACTAGTCACTTTAAAAAAGCATATCCGCAAAGGCACATTACTTCCACCAAACTGATCAATAGTTTGACTCAAGTTTACAAGCCTGTCTTATCAGTAAGCATTTGTAATTGTTGATTTCCTGCTGATGCATTCTATTTATAAGATTGTTGATGTTTCTGTTAACAGATTTCACAGGACAGATTGTTTCCTTCTATTCCCAAGTTCAGAACCATAATCTATTAAAGACACCTGCTGTTTTCATTATTCAATCATATTTTTTAATGTTTCAGAATTTTGCTTTTAAACTCTGTTTGAATTACTGTAATTTATATATATGGTAATTAATATTCAAAGTGAGGCAAAAGTCTGGAAGCAGCTTAATTAATATTTCAAAAAGTACAAGTCTTATGAGATAGGAATAAAAGCAGTTATTCACAACCATAAAAGAACCACTTTTTGGTGAGTTTGAAATTTTTGACCGCCATCTTGGAATGAACTTCATTTTTTTTTAATGGAAAGGTGGTCATGTGATACATCATTTCGATGTACAATTTCAAGAGAAAACCAACGGTGAAATTTGCACATCCATATCTTTAACCAATTAAAAATGGTGGCCAAAAACAACGAAATCGTGTTTTCCGATTTTGCCCCATTTTGCTGTACTATTTAAAAAAAATTATTAATTATGCTTCTTTTTGGATTCAGCATTAAATAGCTTTCAAACGATATGCCACACAACTGTATTTGGTTAAACCACTCGAAATCAATTTTGAAAAAATCAAAATGGCTGTAACTCAAATTTTTTAAATATTCAAAAATATCTTTGTGTGGCATATCGTTTGTGCTATGCACATGTGTGTCCATAGCACATAGGCTTAAAATTGGCGTGTGAAGCACGCAATGCTCTGTGTATTGAAAACTCTCCCAATACGGAGGTTGGCGTGCGAAGCTCGCAATGCATTGTGTATTGAAAATACTCCCAATATGGGGGTTGGCGTGCGACGCTAAACCCACTTCTTTGAAGAAATATCTCTCCGTCTGCGAAAAAGCAAGGAATCGGGCCGCTGCAGCTTCTTCTTGTTGATCGACGTAGTCGATTTGCTGTTCAAACGTCTCGAATGTTTCACAATGCGTCATGAATTGTTTTGGTTTCGCTCTTTATCTTCGACAGGTGCTGGATCTGTGTTCACTAAGTCGATAATATCTCTGTCATTTTAATTCATAACTTCATCTTCATTCTTCCACTCAATTACTACATAATTGCTTATTTCGTCATAACCGGGAACGTTTCTGAGAAGTTGAACGATTTCTTTGTTTGTTTCACTATCTTGTTTTTTTCATTTCTGGCTCTACATCATTCCACTGATAACTTGCTGGGACTTGCTTTGTGGTAATTCGCTAGCTTTCTACTTATTCGTGGAAATAACGCCCTACTGCCCAACTCAAAAACATCATATGCTATCCGGTCGAAAATATTCATTTTTTATACATATATTTATTATTTTTTACTACGCCAGATATCGGAGGTTTCGGATATGAGAGGTCCGGATTAGAGAGGTTTTAGTGTATTTAAAAAGTGACAAGAAATTTTATTTAATTGTTTGGTTTTTAAAAGTCAGGACGGAATTAATAAATTTAAATAAATATTCATATTCAGTTACGTCCAAACTGTGTTCCTTATGTAACAGCAATGAACAGGAAGACATCCGACATTTCCTTGTTGTGTGTCCCATACTCAAGGAGATTAGACATCAAATTTTCGGGAAGGATGTTTTGTCTGTTCCAGAACTATTAAACATATATATAAAACGTTACCCCACACTCTACTTTCAAAATATTTATCCTTAATCGAGATCGCTAAGATTTTTTAACTGTCAAAATAGGTTTTCGCATTAATAAAAACGATACCCCACACTGTATTTTCCAAATATTGACCAAAAACGTGACTCCGAAGCGCTACGACTCTTTATCTGTCAAAATCGGTTTTTTCTTTCCCAAAAACATATAAAATGATACCCCACATTGTATTTTCAAAATATTGACCAAAAACGTGACCGCGAATCACGACGACTTTTTAACTGTCAAAATCGGTTTTTCCGTACCCAAAAACATATAAAACGTTACCCCACACAGAATTTTCAAAATGTTGATCCATAAACGTGATCTTGAAGGGCTAACAAGCGCTACAACTTTTTAACTGTCAAAATCGGGTGTTCCGTACTCAAAAACATATAAAACGTTACCCCTCACAGAATTTTCAAAATGTTGATCCTTAAACGTGATCCCGATACGCTACGACTTTTTCACTGTCAAAATCAGTTTTCACGTACCCAAAAA
>JAGFPH010000334.1:558722-573917 GCA_018207615.1 Philaenus spumarius | reverse complement strand
AAATAAAAACGATAAATCACACTGTATTTTCAAAATATTGACGAAAAACGTGACTCTGAAGCGCTACGACTTTTAAACTGTCAAAATTGATTTTCCCGTACCCAAAAACATATAAAACGTTACCCCACACAGATTTAAAAAAAATTTGATCCATAAACGTGACTCCGACGCGCTACGATTTTTGAACTATCTAAATCGGTATTCCCGTACCCAAAAACATATAAAACGTTACCCCTCACAGAATTTTCAAAATGTTGATCCATAAACGTGATCCCGAAGCGCTACGACTTTTTAACTGTCAAAATCGGGTTTCCCGTACCCAAAAACATATAAAACGTTACCCTACACAGAATTTTCAAAATGTTGATCCATAAACGTGATCCCGAAGCGCTACGACTTTTTAACTGTCAAAATCGATTTTCCCGTACCCAAAAACATATAAAACGTTACCCCTCACAGAACTTTCAAAATGTTGATCCGTAAACGTGATCCCGTTTTAACTGTTAAAATCAGTTTTCACGTACCAAAAAACATAAATACGATAAACCACACTGTATTTTCAAAATATTGATGAAAAACGTGACTCTGAAGCGATACGACTTTTAAACTGTCAAAATCGATTTTCCCGTACCCAAAAACATATAAAACGTTACCCCTCACAGAATTTTCAAAATGTAGATCCATAAACGTGATCTCGAAGCGCTACGACTTTTTAACTGTCAAAATTGGGTTTCCCATACCCAAAAACATATAAAACGATACCACACACAGAATTTTCCAAGTTTTTATCCAAAAACATGACTCCGACGTGCTACGACTTTTTAACCGTAAAAATTGGGTTTCCCGTACCCAAAAACATATAAAACGTTACCCCTCACAGAATTTTCAAAATGTTGATCTATAAATGTGATCCCGAAGCGCTACGACTTTTTAACTGTCAAAATCAGTTTTCAAGTACCCAAAAACATATAAAACGTTACCCCACACTCTATTTTCAACATTTTTATCCATAAACGTGATCTCGAAGCGCTACGACTTTTTAACTGTCAAAATCAGTTTTCAAGTACCCAAAAACATATAAAACGTTACCCCACACTCTACTTTCAACATTTTTATCCATAAACGTGATCGCGAATCGCTACGACTTTTTAAGTGTCAAAATCGATTTTCCCGTACCCAAAAACATATAAAACGTTACCCCTCACAGAATTTTCAAAATGTTGATCCATAAACGTGATCCCGAAGCACTACGATTTTTTTAACTGTCAAAATCGATTTTCCCGTACCCAAAAACATATAAAACGTTACCCTACACAGAATTTTCTAAAGTTTGACCCAAATACGTAACCCCGTCGCGCTACGACTTTTAAACTCTCAAAATCAGTTTTACCGTACCCTAAAACATATAAAGTGATACCCCAAACTGTATTTTCAAAATGTCGAAAATACATTTATTTTTTATAGAAAGCTGTTTTGATTAAAAGTATGTTGCTTTTTCGATATAGTATAATGAAAAATATTACACGTAACTCGTCCGGTAAGTTTTTCCGTGCTTGCATGAAAGTCCCGCACTCGGCTGCGCACGGAAAACCCCTATTTACCTAAACAATACAGAAATTATAGTCAACCGCACAAACACAATGAGGTAACAAACAAGTAACAAACTCGTAATTAACCTCGCTTAAAATCTCATAATTATAACTTTAAACAACATTCATACCATAACCTATCAAATGCGAATTACACGCACAAACGTAGTATAGGTGTATCGGAAGTACTGTAATCAGTATTTTGTATTCGCTACTTTGCAGACACAAAGCAATCGCTACTAACGGCTCAAAGTAGCGGCTATGGCTACTTCGGCTATTCTATTGTACTTTGGTGCAGTGTAGATTCGCAGAATACTTCGAATCCACATTGTGAGTCCAGTCCAGTACTGATAGCGTATTCGCAGTAGCCCCGGTAGCGGTGGAGTTGGAATGAAATGGAATGTAACGAGGAAATATCAATCGCCGGCCGTGACTATCGTGTACACGAACGTATTGCAGAGATCGGTGGTGGCCGAGCTCGGAATCGATGGAATCGGAATCGACTTTCACAGAATCAACTTGATGCCGATCCCAGTGCCGAGAATCGGAGGAATCGACTTTTGGAATCGAGAATCGACCCATTCCTATTTTTAATATGCTTTCTATCTGAAAAAGTATTAATAAAAGTTGAAGTTTTATTCAAGTCGATTACGTCATTTACCATTAACCTAACTTCCACAAGTTTGATCAGGTTGCACGATTTCATGACCACAAGAATATTTAAAAGATTATTTACTAGATGAACCTGACCTCCATCTCTACTGTTTAATCACGTGTTGATGGACAACTTTTTCAGTAGTGGGAGTTGTAATTCCCCACTTCGAATGTTCTAGAAGATTCTCAGCTTCCGTTTTTGAAAGTTCTAAAAGAATTGTTAACTTCCGTTTAGAGAATTACAAAATATTCTCTATCTTTGATATGTTAATTTTCACCCTGAATTTATACATATCATTTACAGCGGTTTCCGTTTATGTGCTCTGTTCTCATTCCACACTTTTGATTGGTCCATACAACTAAACTGTTCTGTTTCAAATTCAAACTTACGTGTCTGCAATTAAATAATGTTTTACATCACACAAAATCTTGTCTGCATATAATCTTTTATAAATTTACAATGTTTTATTTTAAAATAATGCCATATGTAATCAGCATAAAATCTAAGAGATCAAATTTTTCTAGGAGATAAAATCTCATAAAAGAAATGCCATAACCACCTAACATATATAAAGAGTATATGGATAATTACCTTTGAAGGTTTAGCCCAACTGGATGAATAATTGTGCCCACCATATTGGTTAGTAAAAAGAGGAGCAAATGCTGGGCGCGTATGTTTTATTGCAGATACTTCCGCAAGAAGTTGACCACTGAAATCATTCGCCTGGTACCTGAAACATAATAAATATATTATAAGCAACTACATACACAACTAAAAATAACATATTTTCAATTATTAGGTTTCACTCTTTATCTTAAGACACATTAAATCAAAATCTATTCCGTTTATAATGAACGTATACAAGCCAAAGTACATATGTATTATAGTAAAGTTATTCATGAATGTTTTAATCAGTTCTGTAAAACAGGTAATGAAACATCAGACAAGGATGTTGAGCACATTCGTTCCTCTAGCAAGGAGGCCCAAAAAATGTATACTTTGGAGTTACAAATTCTAAAGACTAAAATAGAAAATATCTAGGGGTGAGCATCTCAAGGGGGGGGGGGAACTCTCAAGCAGTAACTCAAGAAATAACTCAATATCGTCTCGATCTCATTGCCAAGAATAAAATTCTTTTCTTGGTTGTACTTTTCTTCGATTCAACCGTAACTTTCTTGATACGTTTTAAAAATCTCGAGTTTTACTTTTAGTCTTTTTATATTGCAAGATTTAAAATATTTAAAATGTTACATTAGAATGAAAATAAGATAAACAGAAGTTTTTCAAACAACTCAACAGGGAAATGATTAGGATATCGCAATATCTCATTTAAATTATCTTGCCACTGAAGAGAAATAATTTAACACAATAGAAATTGAGTTTTATATAACCTTGAGTTTTTTTATTAAAATAAATAATGCCAATTATTGTGTAACTAAAAATAAATATAATTATATAAAAATTAATATGTTGCACATATAGTGTAATGGGTTACTAAGCAAGGGCGGATCCAGCAAGGGGCAAATAGGGCGTTCGCCCCCCCTCCCTCCTGACAGCAAAAAAAAAATAATAACATACGGAAAAAAAGTGGCTGAGAAAAAATTTTATGAATTGAGAAAATGTGTAAACTTTATTAACCCTAGAACTGGCCAACAACGCTATAGGGTTGTCTCAGCTCGGCATAATGCGTCGTTTCAGACAACGCTACTTGTATTGAATATTTCACCCACAAAAATTACCCAATCTCAATAAAACAAAAACCATTAGAAAGGAAATATTTTGAACTTTAATTTTTGTATTTAAATATTTGTTCTAAAACGTATGTTTAGATACATGATTCACGTAAATGATGACGTAATATGATTCATATTATGTAATCATCGTTTTAAAATTGTAGTTTCCTGAACAGCTAATACCGAGTGAGAAAACACAAAGAAATGACACAAACTTGTCACTATTCTAAGGCTCAAAATCGTTCAACAGAATTGTTTTGAAAAGAATATAAGGACACCTTTGGATTCGTCAAGATTTTAATTTTCTAACACTGCCTTCTAATCATTTGTCATTCTTATAGTTTAGTAGATATGATGTTTTCTGTAATCCCGTACAACTGGACAGTTTTCAACCAATGAGAAAGCACATTTTGCAATCGATATATCTGTTACAAATCGATGTATTTGTTAAATGATATTTAAATCAATTTGAAGAAGAAACTCTATATTTTCGTTGGGTGTAAAGTATGGGTCTGCGGGTAGTGATTTTTTGGTTCGGGTCGGGTTTGGGTCGGATAGTGAAATTTTTCACTCGGGTCGGGTTGTGAAATTTATCACTCGGGTCGGGTAGTGAAAAATTTCACCCGAGTCTGGTCGGGTAGTTAACGAAAACTCGAAGCAAGTGATGATGTTATATTTACATTAAGAAAGCATTTGACACGGTAGACCATGGGATTCTTTTGTATAAATTGTTTAATTGTGGAATTCGTGGTGTGGTGTACGACTGGTTTCAGAGCTACCTTGAAGCTAGAAAACAGTGTGTCAAAATTAATGGAACTTTTAGTCAAATGGGGGAAATTACCCATGGTGTACCACAGGGCTCGGTACTAGAGGAAATTTTATTTATTATATATGTTAACGACCTTTGCGCAGCTAAATTTAATGGCCGGATAACAGCTTTTGCGGAGATGATACTGCTCTTGTATATGTAGGAGATTCGTGGACTGAACTAGATAACAAAATTAATTTGGATTTACTGTCTCTGAAATGGTGGTTTGCCAACAATAAATTAGTGCTAAACGCTAAAAAATCTAATTATATGCACTTTTGTCTGAAAGGTGATACCTGTTTACACAGTAGGATATTGTATAAATGTATGGATTGTTTATGCGAGGGAAAGGAGTGTATTTTGTGTGCTAGAGTACTCAAAGTTAAGCAAACTAAGTATTTAGGGGTTATTATGGACGAGGAATTAAATTGGAAGAATCATATATTAAAATTAAAATCAAAGTTAATTTCATGCATCAGTTTGTTTTACTTCCTTCAAGACCTCTGCTCGATACAGACAATGCGTTGTTTATACTTTGCACTTGTGCATAGTAGATTGGATTATGGGATTGTGTGATGGGGGGGAACTTTCAGGACATCTTTGAAGCAAATTGAGGTGCTGCAGAAGTTTTTTGTTAGACTCATTTTGAAAAAATATAAACGTGAACCTTCATACCCTTGCTTTCTTGGTCTCGGCGTTCTTCCTCTGAGGAGTATGTTTATATATAAAGTTTTGAAAATTTTCTATCTGAGAAGCGGAAATTCTCCATGCTCTGATAGCAATTATAGAAAAATTCTTAGGAAAAATAATCACCGAGTGCCAAAGCCTACCAAAACCTTCTTTATGAGAACATTTAATTTTTTGGCTCCGTGGTTGTTTAACAAATTACCTCAAGACATTAAATGCTTGGAGAGTCCGAGAAAATTTCTTAGAGGTGTAAGGGGTTTGTTGCTGGTTTGCAAGGATGTAGAAGAGTTATTGTACATCCCGCAGTAACCGCTTTGTAGGAGTAATCCATTTCTTGGTCTGGTGTTGACCTTTTTGTATTTGAGCGTCACTTTTCTTTTACTATCGTAATACCCTTTGAAGCGGAAATTGTGGCTGTATTACATTCCATTTTCAATTTGTTAGGATAAATTAATGTTTCGTGAAGGTTTTAAATGTATCTGGATGAAAAGGGCATGTTGTGATGGCAGGGATCCTGCATTCAAGGTACTTGATTGTATATCTTAATATTAATATAATTTGAGTAAAAAAAAAGTGATTATAATTTTCTTTTGGGAAATGGGAATTTAAATGTATTGTTACTGCAGCCGCACTGAATTCTGTTTTAAATTGAAATTTTTGTTTATAATTTTTGTAATGGAACCCCTAAGCAGGCGGATAGCCTTAGGGGCCCTATATTGCGTTTTCTCTAGGATAAGTATTTTATTTCCTGAAAGAATTGGTTATTTTATAAATGTGTATTTTATTTTGTAACATTCTATTGTAGTTGTTTTATAATTCTTGTTATTTTAAGCAATTTGTTTGTATTTTTGAAAACAACCAAGAAAATGCCATTTAGGCTAAAATATATGCCCTTTAATCGATTAAAGTGGTTAAACAGTACAAGCAGTAATGTAATTACAATACAGTATGTAAGACTACTTACATATTATGATTTAGAAGAACCTGCACGTACACAGTAGGGCCAACATGATTACACTTGTAACTCTCAATTACAGTACAGTACATAATTAAAAATTCACTTGTACATTAAAGTTAACACAAACGAAAAATAAAAAAATACTGTATAGTACACTACTGTATGTACGACACACTGTTATAATGATTACACAAAGAGAAATAAATGAACTTTCTGTATGTTTACTGCTAGCGCTAAAGCAGCTTATTAGTGTGACAGTGATACTGACAGCCAGTCTGCTGTGTGGGCGTGTGAGAGCAGGTATTAAGAAGTGTTTGAAAAGAGATAATAATATCAAACTGCAATGAAGATTTTTGTGAAATTTTTAACGACGCAATAATAGGAATTTGCGAAAATGGAAACGAAATTTTTGCAGGGGCTTCGTCAGAACGCGTTCGGATTTTTGACGTTTCGGATTTTTGACGTTCGGATTATCGACGCTCTACTGTAGTTAGTATTATTGTCATATTTAGAGTTATGTATAAATAGAAAAGGAAGAAAATACAAATGTATTTAATTTTGTTCAAAAGCAATAAATAAATAAATAAATAAAAAAAAAATAAATAAATAAATTTAATAGGTTAAATACAACTTATTTCATTGAATTTAGCACTTATCTCAGAATTCATAAATATTAAATTATTACTGTATGGCTAGGCATTACTTAGTAAGTTAGTTATTAGGTTACTAAAATGTAATCAGCCTAACCAAACTAAATTATTAATTATTAGACTAATTGAAATATTTTTTCTATTCCTAAAAATACTACTTGCTGACAGATTTATTTTCCATTCGATTTGTATTGGTATTTCTCCCATGATCGCTATCTGTTACAAAACTCGTAGCCCTAGCAGTACAAGAACGGCTACTCAGATAATTCTAGTGATAAAATTGCCTATTTTAGAAAATCTAAACTACACAGAACAAAAACAATGAAAAATAAAACTACAAAAAAAACGTTTATTTATTTTAAAAAAATTGTAAACAACAAAAAATTTACTGTGATGTGAAACAAACGAATCTGATGTTCATTATAACCTCAAACAACACGGAATCACAAAATACAAACTACTAAACAGAGTAAAACAAAAGTGAACTGTTATGAGCATGACTAAGGACCTTTCCACCAAAAACTTTTACGTCAACCGGGTAAAATTAATGTTGACATTTCGGCTTTGTATTTCATTTCTGGTAACATGCTTGCATGCAATTCGAAATGTTGGCCTTAGTTTAGAAAGCTAAAAGAATATCATATCATCATATCGCAGTAACAGTTGTCGGAGAAAAGATTCTCATAAAAATTCGGGGAAAATCATCTGTTAGTCACTTCCGAAGTAACGAATTATACAACATAGATTATAATATACTGAACTGGTAGGCATACGCACGGATTATTCAAGACGAAATTATTATAGTCATGTCGCACATAAAACACAAGACATGTCTTTACTGTTTAGGTTTTTGACTTTTTTCAACAGAATAATAAGTGTTTTCTTTGTGACTTGAAGTAAACGACAGTATACAATATACAATGTGAACACCATTTTCATCCTGGACTTGTCAACACATCCAACATCAAATTTACTAATGATGAAGAAATTTTATTAAATAAGGGCCACAAATATAATTTAATTCCAATAAACAATAGTCCGAACACGTTTAATGACGTAATTAATATAGAAGCTTCAATCAAACCATTACCGTACCATCACCAAAACTCCATCAGAGCATTTGTTAGCCACAAAATTCAAACAAAATTAAAATCGAATAATGGGAAACTAGGACACGTTTATAATCGTGAACATAAAATACTTAAGAACATTAAAGAAAAATTGCTTAATGATGACGCAATCGCTACAACAGCTGATAAAGGTAGTGCAATCGTAATCATGCCTAAAATCGATTATGTAAACAAAGTAAACGAGTTCATTGTTATGAATAAAATAAACAAGTTACCTTGTGACCCCACGATTAAATTCAACAATACAATCAAACAATCTCTAGACCGCATCAAGTATTTGTTTAACAAACCCACAATAAATTATTTGAAGACTATGAAACCGAAGGCCCCACTAATGAAGGGTTTACCAAAAATACATAAGCCTGAAATCCCTATCAGACCTCTAGTGAATTTTAGTACCGCCCCCTCATACAAGTTGTCAAAGGAGCTTGACAGAATAATTCGTAAGAATATACAATTTACTAATTGCCATAGCCTAAAAAGTAGTTCCAATTTAATACAAAAAATTGCTAATGTTCAAATTAAGTCTAACCACAAACTAATATCATTTGACATCACAAATATGTATACGAATATCCCTGTTAAAGAGACATTAATTTTGTTAAAAGAAAAACTTATTGAAAAAGGAACTCTCGAACCGGGAGCAATAGATGAACTAACTGATCTAACTAAGATTATAATGGATCAAAATTATTTTAGTTTTGACAACAAATATTACACTCAAGACTCTGGGCTGGCGATGGGTGCACCATTGTCTAGCATTCTGTCCGAAATATATCTAGATCATTTTGAGAACAAATATATTATGTCCATTAACAACAAATTCCTAAACAGAATATGTTATTACTACAGATATGTCGATGACACGCTACTCCTCTTTAATGGTACCCATAGACAAATAGAAATGTTTGCTAATTATTTGAACAATATAAACGACACTATAAAATTTACACATGAGGTAGAAACCCAAAACAAAACAATAAATTATTTGGACCTGACAATATCCAATAGCAACGGTAAACACCACTTTAATATATACAGGAAACCTACCACAACAACCAACGTCATACATAATTCTTCCCACCACCCCAGATCGCACAAAATGGCTGCATTTAACTTTCTAGTTAAACGGCTATTCGACGTCCCACTGTCCGTCTCTGACAGAACTAATGAAATTAACACTATCAGGTTCATTGCTCAAGAGAACGGCTATAACCCGAACATCATTAATAATATAATGAAGAAATACAGAAGGACACTTACGAATCGCGTATCTCACAAGGAAAAGAAGAAATATGTATGTATGACTTACAGTGGAGTATTCCACAATCAAATCAATAATATTTTTAAGCAACATAACTACACTTTAACTTGTCGAACACGCAATAACATAGGAACCTTGTTACAGCGACCACCAAAAGAAGTGGACAATGTTTACAATAAGAGTGGTATTTACAAAATACATTACAATGATTGCCCTAAATCCTATATAGGACAAACAGGCAGGTCATTTTTACAAAGATTCCGGGAACACAAACCCAAAAATACCTTTAAACAGACTTCAACGTTTGCAGAACATTTGGTGGAAACAGGACACCTGTACTCTTAAATCCAGAAAAACATGGAAATAATAAAAGTTTGTAACAAGGGCAGGGAAATGGATGTTCTGGAAGAGTTCCACATATATAAGAACCATATAAACAATCCATCAGAAATACTAAACGATAAGTTAAAATTCAAATCAAACTCTTTATATGACCTGATAATAGATTTAGACAATGGTAGTTCCAAACCTAGTATTCCCCCACCACCTAATCCGAACAGTTGAATTCAGTCCAGCTCCGTTTCTAGACGTGAAAGGATGCATCCAAATTTTAATTTTAATTTGCAATTAACCGACAAGCCATATAACCATGGTGCACCATTCGTGTTTAATGTGAAGTGTAATGTGTATGTGCGTATAAGTGTGTGTGTAATTTAATTTATTTGTATATGAGGACTCGTAAATGACCCAGTGAGGCTCGAAACCGCGGTCGTCAATATATAAGACGTACAAAACGTACAATAGATCACAAATGCAAGGTATGTTATAGTTCTTAAACGACAGTTGTCTAGCTGTTTTAACCAACGTGACGTCTTGATTCCATATTTGTTCCATTTGTCGAGTCGAGATCCTAGGCCTATAATATGAATAAAGAAGGTTGGATAATTTTCTAAGTTTCAATTGCTGACACATTGTCTTAAATTTTATATTAAAATAGCTTTTATCGAATTATTTTTGATTTTTACTCATAAGGAAATTGAATTATTCATTTTAATTTTTCACTACCGAATTTATCGGGTATTGAATTCCTCACTACCGGAATTTATCGGGACTGAATTCCTCACTACCCGAATTTATCGGGTATAGCCAAAATACTTGCCCTTATTTTAACATATACTTCGGAACCACCCGAAAATTTGGATACCCGCAGACCCCTAGTATAAAGGTAAACCTCATTTAGTGTTCGGATTCTATTCAGGTATTTCCGATAAATACTTTCATTTCTTTAAAGCAATAGGAGCGTTTTCCATTAATTTTTCCCATTGTCCACAGTGTCTGGAACTGTATACGATACGTTTGTGATAGTTTTGTTTAGTTGATCTAATTTAATGAAACAAAGTGAAATAAGTTTTTTTAAATAAGAATTTTCAAGTATACAATTCAATTCTATGATTTATTTTCTATAATTTGTTATTATAAAATTTAATTTTAAGGTAAAGCATAAATAATGTTTCAAAATAGGCTTAATTTTGTTAGCGGTCTTGTAGTAGGAATATAAAAACTGGTGTTTTCACAATTTTTCCTTGAAATTCATGTATATTTATAAAAACTGTTGTTTTCACAATTTTACCTTGAAATTCATGTATATTTTTATGCACTTCTATTTAGAACCTAAATTACAAAACTCTTTTCTATTTAAAAAAAAAATATTTTAAAAATAAAACTACTTTTTATGTAGGCCTAATTGTGGATTTTCTTTCCGTTACTAGACATTTCTTGCTTCTTGAGCTAAAACTTTTACATTAATCGATTTTATAGTTGCATATATGAATTCTTTGGTCCTTTTTCTATAAAAAAGCTACGGAACACTTTTGATTTGAAATACAATTACTATATTTGGCGACTTTTTGAAAAAATGTTTGCAAAACGCAAAAAATACAGGCGAATTAACAAGGCCAGTTCTAGTGTAGAAAGTAAATAAAAAAAAAAACAAGGCAAAAAAAATTGTTGGAAATTGTTGAACGAAGAAAAATGCTGATTTGGAAAATAGCACCAGGTGGGTAGCTGAGATCTGTCTACTATCACATTCACACACACCCACACAAGTGCAAGTGAGTGTGAGTAGGAACAGTGCATATACAGTGTTTTTGTGTTTCGTGTGCTACTTGCTAGTTTGATGTGACGTGTGATCTCAGGCTCAAAGTTGTGCCAGTGGAGAGTGGAGTTTTGTGATTTTATGAGACTAACTGATGCCATTACAAAACGTACAAGTTTGTATACAAGTAAATAAATATCGGCACCAATTTTATGATTTATTTGCTTCAAAGTATGGTTTTAAGAACCAGAAAAATAAACCCCTGTTCTCCCCCCGTTCCCCTGGTGGTATTCCATATCTCCTCCACCTCCCGAAACCGCCACCCCCGTCCAGACATTCTGTATCCGCCCTTGTTATTAAGCAATAGTCAACTGATTAAGTACATAGCTATGAGATAAATTAATTTGTAATATCTTTCATAAACTTAGTAGCAATAGCAAATTGAAAGAAGGTTAACTTATTAAACATTACTCCTCATATATTTCTTTAAACGATGTAACAATTTATTTCATAGTTCTCGATCTCAAGTAGAGATTCAAATTTTGATTCGTTTTTATCCCTAAAACACTTTTTTTGTATAGATAAATTGTATTTAATAAGTTCTCGTTTCTCGCTTGTTCCTAAACCTCAGCTTTCGTCTTTTTCTCGATATTGGTAATTTGTATTAAACAACATCCAGTTCTCATCTCGAATTCAAAAAGCACAACCCTAAAAATATCCTTTATAAACATTGCCTTAAAATTAAACTAAAATGAAAGAGATGGAAGTTGAATACCACTTTGATTCTGTTTATTCTATTTTAATTAAAACTGATAACTCAAACACTAGTGTCATCGAAAGTAAGTTTTACAGAAATTGTCATGAAGGAAGTAGACAGACAATTGAGGGGTGAAATGCCTACAGACAAGGAACAAGTCAGAAGTCGGAGTTGGAATTCTGAAGAATAAAGATGTGTGCTGGCTAGACTCAAAGAAATAATTGTTGAATGAATAATTTTAAAGTGTCATAAAGTAATAGGTTTAGAAGTCAAGTTTAAATAAGTAATCTTAGCATTTAAATAATTATATCACAATTTAAATTAAATTGCTGTAAGAGACTCCTAAAGCAGATTGTTGTGGTGTAAGATCGACTTCCAAATAAATTCGCAAGTAATTTAAGTGTTAATATAGTCATCCTACCCCACTTGTTTCTATTAACGATGGCAGGTATAGATAGTAAAATTATAAATCAAATAACAGCAGGCCTGCATTGAAAGGCTTAATTTTGTTTTTAAAAAAGCCTTAAAATCCATGAAATCAACATGATGATACATTCTACAAACAATTAATCTAGGTAAGACAAACTAATTATTTCAAACAGCATTGCTCCATAGAGTGTTCTAATGTTAATTGTATTGTCTTATGCCTGTATGTTTTATAAAAGAAAACTCTGTAAATCGACCTACATAACCTATGAACTTTAATCAGTAATTTCCACCTAAGTAAAGTATCAAAATGTAAGCGACTACTACAGACTTAGTTGCCTGTCCTAAATTAAGCTAACCTAAAACAATACAAAACTAAACTCAGATGTTCCAATAACTTTCAGCAAAACTGCAAACATAAGTAAAGCCTAGGCCAGTGATGGGCAAAGTACGGTCCGCAGGCCAGATCCGGCCCACAGACTGGTGTAATACGACCAGTGACAGAGTTCCGAATGACAACTTACCTGTGTTTATTATTTACTATGTTCTCAGGAGAAAACAACGCACAGCTTGTGACCATTAAAGGGGACGAAAAAAGGACCAGACACTTTTCAACAAGTCCTGTTGACTTTAAAAGTACTCGTACCCGTTTATACGATATTACGTATAAACCAATATTATGTATATGGCACCAAATATGATGGTGAAAATCTGGTTTTGTTTGTATATTTAAATAAACATATCCGGAAAGCACTTGTATTTCTTCACTATGTTATACGTCAAGATCTATGTTATACCATGTAAATCTGCCCTAGACATGAAACAAGCGTTTGATGTAATTATTGAAGTTGTAAATAATATTGGATTTCGAACTCTTACTCACTGCTGTCTGAATACACTGTTGTAGCCTACTCTACTACACCAGAATAAGGTGGTTTAGTGTAGGGCGTGTTTTCGAGCAAGTTTGGGGGTTAATAGAGGAAATTGTTTCATTTATGCGGGAAAATAGATGTTTGAAAGGCTGTCAAATTTTTGAAAATATCGCATGGCTTTAGGATTTTGCACCGATTTTCTGTGCAATATGAACAAGTTAAATTTCAAGCTACAATGAAGAAATCAATTTACTTACGATACCTGGGATCATCTTAAAGGGTTTAAAATGCAACTACAGTAGAACCTCCGTTATCCAAATGTCCGTATTAACCAAGCCAAATTTTAAAAAAAAATTTCAAAATCAATTCTGTTAATTTCCAAATAAATGTAAGTTAACTGAATTGATTTCGATAAAGAATTTATAGCCTGAGAGGATTTCTCAATAAGTGAATTTATTTATAGTAAAAACTTTTGTGTTAGATTGAACAGAAAGAAAACCAAAACTGTCGTTTGCCTTGTACATCCTGTAAACATTTCCGCTCCTTACCCAACGCAATAGTATGGTGACCTTTAACTGACAGGTAGTGTAGTGAATGACAAAGCGCTCTTACACTCCCCTCCTCGCGGCATCGTATTTAGGTAGGACTCACCACCTTTCCCACGAGTTGTTTTTTCTCCCTGCTACTATATTTTGTTATTAGTTAGTGTCAAACTTTGTGAATGAGAGTGTCATTATGAGTGGAAAGCGAAAGAGTGTTGTTTTATTTTTAAATGAAAAATGGGAAGCAATTAAACGATTAGATAAAAGTGATTTAATAAGAATAGTGGCAAAAACATATAAAACAATATCCCACCCTGTATTTTCAAAATATTGACTCCAAAAACATGACCCCGACCAGCTACAACATTTAACTGTCAAAATCGGGTTTCTTGTACCCAAAAACATATAAACGTTCCCCACACTGTATTTTCAAAATTTTGACCCAAAAACGTGACTCCAACGTGCTACGACTCACGCTAGAAAGCTCAAAAGTTTTTTAACTATCCGCAATAAAATTACGAAGATTTTGGCACCACTAGAAGTTTCCTACGTCTATGAGTGCACATATCGTTTTAACACACAAAAATTATCGAGGGTGTCCACAAAAACAAATTTAAAAAATTCCTGTATATTTCCCGCATTTAACCGCCGGTAAATCACGTTTTTCCCGCCGGCAAATAGCACATGTTTTAACTTTGCTATTCACGATACACTTCACATTATTTATATATGTGTGCTTTTTGATGTAAATATAAATTTATCAAAGGATAATACAACAAATAAATAACTTCTATAATCAAAGAATAATTATATTACACAATAATTTAAAATACACTGACACATGGCATAAGTGAAGTGACGATAAAGAAAGCAAATATCCAGAAAATAAATGAAAAACAAGATGAAAAGATGAAACACTTTTTCAAGACATCGGCTCGTGGTTTTTTTTATATATAACTATCAAATTTGGGTTTCCCATACAAAAAACATATAAAACAATATCCCACACTGTATTTTCAAAATATTGAC
>JAGFPH010000334.1:544914-558712 GCA_018207615.1 Philaenus spumarius | reverse complement strand
CTGTCAAAATCAGTTTTTCCATACACAAAAACATATAAAACAATATCACACACTGTATTTTCAAAATATTGATTCCAAAAACGTGTCCCCGACAAGCTACGACTCTTTAAATGTCAAAATCGGGTTTCCCGTACCCAAAAACATATAAAACGTTACCCTACACTGTAATTTCAAAATTTTACCCAATATTTTAAAAATGTTGACACAAAAACGTGGCCCCAACGCGCTACGACTTTTTAACTTTCAAAATTGGTTTTCCCGTACCCAAAAATATATAAAACGTTACCCCACACTGTATTTTCAAAATATTAACCCAAAAACGTTACTCCGACGAGCTACGACTCTTTACCTGTCAAAATCGGGTTTCCCGTACGCTAAAACATATAAAACTATAACCCACACTGTATTTTCAAAATGTTAACTCAAAAACATTACTCCGACGGGCTACGACTCTTTACCTGTCAAAATCGGGTTTCCCGTACGCAAAAACATATAAAACGATAACCCACAGTGTATTTTCAAAATTTTAACCCAAAAACGTTACTCCGACATGCTACAACTCATTACCTGTCAAAATCGGGTGCCATGGTGGAATAGTGCGCTTAGTAAGCTGAGGAAGGAGGCTAGGTGCCTCTTCAATCGTGCTAAGCGTACTAAGGAGTGGGGAACTTATAGACTGGCCCTTACCTCCTACAATAAAGAGTTAAGAAGATCTAAGAGGAGATCTTGGAAACAATTCTGTGACAGAGTCACGGAGATGCCTGTGACTGCTAAATTGCAAAAGGTACTCAAACAGAAGTACACTAGGCCTATGGGCCTTTTAAAGAAGGATAATGGGGAATACACCAGGGATCGTAAAGGGTCCTTGGCGCTTCTCCTAGATACCCATTTTCCTGGCAGTTATGCTGATACATGTTGTACCGCAGTGCCTATTGATCCTGGCACCTCGTGGTTAAGGCGGGAATCAGGCAGCACTGCCTCTCTAACAATATTCTCGCCTAATAACTCGTTAAAGCCGTTTAAATGTCCAGGCAGGGATGGCATTTTCCCTGCCTTTTTGCAACAAGGCCTTGATATACTCCTGCCAAATCTGGTAAAAGGTTTTCAGGGCTAGCTATGAGTTAAGTTATATTCCTGTTTCCTGGAGGGATGTGGAAGTAGTCTTCATCCCGAAGGGTGGCCAAAGGGCTATGGACTTGCCAAGATCCTTTAGACCAATTAGCCTATCTTGGTTTCTCCTAAAAACGTTTGAGAAGGTGCTGGATCAGCACATTAGGAGTACTCACTTGAGTGTTAAACCACTGCATAGCAGCCAACATGCATACCAAATTGGTAAATCAACCATTACTGCACTTCATGAGCTTGTGGGTAAGGTTGAACATGCCCTTAGGTGTGGGGAAGTTGCCTTATGTGCATTTATGGACATTGCAAGGGCATTTGACAATACCTCGTTCTCGTCCATTAAAAGGGCTGCCATCTTTAAAGGGGTGGAACCCAGAGCAGCTAACTGGATCTGCTCCATGCTTGCTCAAAGAAGAATCTTTGTAAAAAACGAAGATGACTCTTTAGTAACACGGTCCATAAGAGGCTGTCCGCAGGGAGGTGTTATTTCTCCTCTCTTGTGGTCTTTAGTAGTTGATGAACTGTTGGTCAAATTGGCTGTCAAGGGCTTTGAGGCTATTGGCTATGCTGATGATCTTGTGATAGTAATCCAAGGTAAACATGACGATACTATATCAGAACTCATGCAAAAGGCTCTGGATTTGGTCTGGAACTGGTGTCAGGGGCAGGGCCTAAGTATCAACCCGGCCAAAACCGTACTTGTCCCCTTCACCAGAAGAAAGAAACTGATGATAGAACGCCCCTCTATCAATGGGGTCCGACTGGAGCTTTCGGGGGAGGCTAAGTATCTTGGATTAATTCTTGATCGAGGGCTTCTCTGGAATGCTCAGTTGGAAGCAGTTCTAAAAAAAGCTACCAGGGCTATTTGGACTAGTAATCAGCTCTATGGTAAAACATGGGGCATTACCCCCAAAATGGCTGCATGGTCATACACTGCCATTATTAGGCCAATTATCACATATGCGGCCTTGGTTTGGTGGCAGAAGGTCAAACAGACTGGTGCCAAAAACAGGCTGCAAAAACTACAAAGGCTAGCGTACCTAGGGATTTGTGGAGCCATGCGCTCTTGTCCCACATCAGCTATGGAGGTACTTCTCAATCTGCCTCCTCTGCACATTTATGTGCAGGGGGTTGCGTTGCGATCTGCCCTGGCGATTATGGGGACCCATAACTATAAACCAGGAGATCTGGTAAGTCACCTGACAATATTGCAAGAGCTTCATGGGCTCAAGGTGGACCTTATGGTGTCTGATGTGATGAGAAGGACACTTAATTTCAACCACTCCTTCACAGTGAAGATAGATGGTCACCAGGAGGCAGGTAGTGCTGGACATGGACACATACAAGAATGGTATACGGATGGCTCCAAAATGGCCAGCTGAGTTAGTGCAGGAGTCTATGGTCCTAGGTGCAGTTTATCTAGGGCTATGGGAGCCATCAATCTTTCAAGCGGAGGTCGTTGCGATTGATCTCTGCGCCCGTGAAATCCTAAAAAGATTGATTAAGGGAGCTAGGATTGACATCGCATCTGATAGCCAAGCAGCCTTAAAGGTACTTGAATCATTCACCTTTGAATCAAGGCTAGTTTGGGACTGTTTTAAAGCAGTGAATAACATGGCTACACTCAATGAAGTTACTCTTAAATGGGTGCCTGGCCATGTAGGTATCAAGGGCAATGAGGCAGCAGATAGACTTGCTAGAATAGGAGCTAAAAATCCCTTCATTGGTCCAGAACCTTTCTGTGGGAGGCCTAAAAGCCATCTGAGAAATGTTGTTGAAGTCTGGACGGAGAAGACTTGGTCCACACATTGGAACAATGCTCCTGGGCTTAGGCAGGCAAAAATGTTTATCTGTCTCTCTAAGTCAAAAGCACAGAAGCTTTTATTATTGGGTAGGAACAACCTTAGACGGATTGTGGGAATTCTCACTGGTCATTGCCCGGCTAAATACCACCTCAAAAAAATGGTGCTGGTCTCGGAAGACTCTTGTCGATTCTGCTCCCTCCGAACTGAATCGGCTCAACACCTGCTGTGCGAGTGCGAGGCTCTTGCACGGAGAAGATTTACGGCTCTTGGAAATGCTTTTGTTAGCCCGGAAGAGGTCCGTGGTGTTGATCCCGGGACCCTTATTGATTTCATAAGAGACCTGAAAGGGATCTGGGATGATCACTAGAAGGGGAAGTATACCACAATAGATCTATATGGGTCGCAGTGGTGAGGAGGCTTATCACTCCTCTATCCCCAAAAAAAACAAAAAAAACAAAAAAAACTGTATTTTCAAAATGTTGGACCAAAATCGTGACCCCGACGCGCTACAATTTTAACTGTCCAAGTTGGTTTTCCCGTACCCAAAACCATATAAAACGATATCCTACACTAGATTTTCAACATTGTAATAAAAAACGTGACCCCTACTCGCTACGACTTTTTAACTGTCAAAGTCGGTTTTCCTGTAGTCAAAAACAAATAAAACAATACCCCACACTGTATTTTCAAAATTTTGACCCAGAACTTAACTCCGACGCGCTGCGACTTTTTAACTGTCAAAATCAGTTTTTCCATACAAAAAACATATAAAACAATATACCACACTGTATTTTCAAAATATTGACTCCAAAAACATGACCCCGACCAGCTACAACTTTTTAACTGTCAAAATCTGGTTTCATACCCAAAAACATTTAAACGTTCCCCACACTGTATTTTCAAAATTTTGACCTAGAACGTGACCCCGACAAGCTACGACTTTTTAACTGACAAAACCAGTTTTTCGATACCCAAAAACATATAAAACAATATCGCACACAGTATTTTCAAAATATTGATTCCAAAAACATGACCCCGACAAGCTACGACTCTTTAACTTTCAAAAATATAATAAAATAACCCACACTGTATTTTCAAAATGTTAACCCAAAAACGTTACTCTGACGTGCTACGACTCTTTACCTGTCAAAATCGTGTTTCCCATACGCTAAAACGATAACCCACACTATTTTCAAAATGTTGGACCAAAATCGTGACCCCGACGCGCTACGATTTTAACTGTCAAAGTTGGTTTTCCCGTACCCAAAACCATATAAAACGATATCCTACACTAGATTTTCAAAATTATAATCAAAAAAGGTGACCCCGAATCGCTATGACTTTTTAACTGTCAAAGTCAGTTTTCCCGTAATCAAAAACATATAAAACAATACCCCACACTGTATTTTCAAAATTTTTACCCAGAACTTAACCCCGACGCGCAACAACTTTTTAACTGTCAAAATCAGTTTTTCCATACCCAAAAACATATAAAACAATATCGCACACTGTATTTTCAAAATATTGATTCCAAAAACGTGACCCCGACAAGCTACAACTCTTTAACTGTCAAAATCGGGTTTCCCGTACCAAAAAACATATAAAACGTTACCCCACACTGTAGTTTCAAAATTTTACCCAATATTTTAAAAATGTCGACACAAAAACGTGGCCTCGACGCGCTACGACTTTTTAACTTTCAAAATTGGTTTTCCAGTACCCAAAAATATATAAAACGTTACCCCACACTGTATTTTCAAAATATTAACACAAAAACGTTACTCCGACACGCTACGACTCTTTACCTGTCAAAATCGGGTTTCCCGTACGCAAAAACATATATACGTTACCCACCACTGTAATTTCAAAATTTTACCAAATATTTTAAAAATGTTCACACAAAAACGTGGCCCCGACGCGCTGCGACTTTTTAACTTTCAAAATTGGTTTTCCCATACAAAAAAATATATAAAACGTTACCCCACACTGTATTTTCAAAATATTAACCCAAAAACGTTACTTCGACGCGCTACGACTCACGCTAGAAAGCTCAAAAGCTTTTCAACCCTCCGCAATAAAATTACGAAAATTTTGGCTCCACTAGAAGTTTTCTGCAACGTCTATGAGTGCACATATCGTTTTAACAGACAAAAATTATCGCATGATTTCAATACTTCGGCGTTTTAATGCGAGCCGAAGTAATAAATAAAATGTGATGTTTTGTGGTTGATGTAAACAACATAACAAACGTCCTAGTGGTGAAGTAAGATGAATGTGAAAGATATCTTGCACTCGCAATTAAGTCTACCCATAAATAAATATAGTTCTTATTCGAGGACTGCATTTACACTACAAATAACAGTATAAAACATAATTTTAATGTTTAGGATACACAACCACATTTTCTATAGTCTGTTCGTACAATTTATTTGCCCTAATTTTATAAAACACCGGCACTAAAACGCAATTTAATATACAACAGGGTATTTCCACGAAAAACCTACTCCTGAGAACATTAATTTGTTCTTGTTTCTATGATATACCGGCGTTAAAATTTAATTTGAAAAACAACGGCTAAGGTGCACGAAAATGTAATTAATATGACAGTTGTAAATGTGGAAATTAAATGTTGTTAATTGTGGGAAGGAATATTAATTCGACCATGTAACTGAACCGCTGACGTGAGTTAAGCGAATTTCCAAAATTCAGTTTAAATGCTGTGTGTACGAAATATATTAGGAGAATTAGTTTGCACCTAAACCTCCAGCTTCGACTCACGCGCTGCTTTGTACCACTCGCAGCGAAAAAACTCGCTTTGCGAGTTTTTACCTGAACCTTGCGTCCTCGGGTTATGAATTGCTTCACTCACAGTGTACAAACTCGGCCGTCGGATCAGAAGATGCCCAAACGGTAAAATTCCCCACGTGGATTTGAACCGGGTACTTTTATTGTATTTTGCGTTTCGATCGATTTTGGGGGAACCAAGCGAGTTACAAAGTCGTGTAAAAAAAAACAAAATGTGCAGAATAATATCATACATTATTTTTTTTAGATCAAACTCTAAAAACGTTACATTTTCGTACGAAAAATCTAAAAAAAATAGTTATTTCCGGTCAAGAAAGTGCTTCTAGTTGTTGGATTTTTTTTTTGGTTAACGAACTCCTCCGAGCAACCGACGTGTGTACCAAATCGGAATTAAAATGCTGCCTGTTACGTGCGAACACATATTTTGGTACATACACACACATATATATATATACACAAATTCCCCAAAACGTGATCTGATGACCATGATGGGTGTTCATTTACTACTCCCGACCTTAGGTCTCCCCATAAGGTTCACTGCTCATCTTTCCTATAGAAATTCGCTAACAAGTCAATTTAATAAAAGGTATTTCGTCAGGACTCCCACAAAAAGCATAAATCACGGGTAACGAAAATATCCAAAATTTGTTACCACCTAATGTAAATAGAATTATTATACTTTTAATTACTTTTGTTACCGATCTATAAACTTTGTTACTTTTAATTGCACTAGACACCCTTATTCTACAAACGAATTCGTAGGCGGTTGACCTTGAGCTTACTTTACCTTCCCGTGTACAAATAACTAAGCCTAGACATGAATGCAAATAAAAGAAGAAGCATTTACTCAACAAACGAAACAATTTTACTTTGGAAAATGTTTACATTCATATCAAACTAAAAGTTTTTCCATTGATATTTGTTGTTAAATGCTGAATACGGAAGACCGCAGATTACGTTCAAAATACGGATTCTCCGTCCTAAATACGGAGAACTGGCAAGTCTGGATTAGAATATAAAAAAATTTATCCGAGTTTATTTGTTATTGTTGTTTAACTGTTGTTTTAATTTTGTTTCATTGTGATTTGTATTATAACAAGTAAGTTGGGTGTTATTTTATTTGTGAGTATGTAATAATTTACAAATACAGTATATTTACTTGTTTTATGAATATGATTACTTATTAAGTGTAATTTCACTCGGATAATGGTTTAAAAAAGTAATGTTTTGTTTAGTAATAAACAGTAGGCATAGGTCTACGTGAATAAAAGTAGTCAGAATCAGTACTTCAAGTAGCCGTATTCACTGTAACGAATACAGAGAAGTAACAACTTAGCCCACCTCTATCACTGACACATACACAGGTGCCCGACTGGCAAACGATGACCAAGTTGTCAAAACCCGGTTTCCAATCCTCAGTGCATATAGCACAACCTATCCATCCACCCCCTTCCCACACCACTTTACACCAAATACTGTCCTTGAACGCGATCTCATCAACGCATGTTCACAACGAACGAGTTATTCCCATTATTGTTACAATTCTAGCAGAGGAATAAAAGTATTTTTCAAACAGTGTGCCTGCTAGGTTTTCGGTAAAACATATAGCAATTTTCGTAAACAAAATACAATATTTTAGTATACAGTTGCATACAAAATTCTTTTAGCGGCTGCCGGTACAGCTAAAATAACTTCCACGGTTCAAAATTAGTATAATTATTTTAACGTGTAGGATATTATGAATGGTAGAGGTAATTTAGACAGGTACAGAAATAAAACATTACATTTTACAGTAAAAATATATTGTATCGCCTGTAAATAACAACAGTGTCGATAACAAGAAAAAGAACGAGAAAGGAAGGGAACAGGATCGCAGGAATCAATATTGTTTGTTAATCATTGACAAAGAAGGATTTCATCGCACTTCTACGTTGACATTTTTTTATGCCTTCTTATTTCCCGACCCTCCGATTTCCGGCAAAATTAGTTTTTCACTTATCAGATACCCAACGTATCTCTTAAGTAGTGTTTCATTACAGTACAAAAATTAAAAAAGGGATGAGAAATCCAGTGGCGTTCGTCGGCGAGACGAAAATGTTGCTAAACCAACCAGTAGAACAACCAGTATTCTACCGCACTACGTAATAGCGTCGTAGCATAAAGTTCCCGGAATTCTGCTGTAATTCCCGTACATTTCCCATATTTTCCTGGTGAAAAAAAAATTCCTGTATAATTCCCGCTTTTCCCGAAATTTCCGGTCCGTGAACACCATGATTTATCTATATATTTCTTTGTAACAACCATTGTCGGCTCGCCAAGGAAGTTTTCATTTCCGACTGGCCCTCTCCTATAGAAGAAGCTTGGCCAACAGTGGCTTAGGCTATGCACAAAACCTTGGCCAACAGTGGTTTAGGCTTTGCACAGACAAGTTAAACATTGCCTGAAAATTAACTCACGTTTTCACTAACTTTCTAGGACATGTTAAGGTAGGTTAAACGATTTTTGAATTTAACAATTTCTGTTCAAACTAAAGGTTTGTCAATTACTACATGAAATGTACCTAGCTTAAATAGCCAAATAAAAATTAAACAATTTAACTTATCCTGTCTCAAAATACATCCAAGGAAAGTTATTAAGATGAAGAATCAAACCAATTATGAAATGTTTGTTCCACAGTATTTCACTGGACAAAGATTATTATAAATAAAAAACTTTCAACGTCTAATAGTTTTTATGACAATCGACTAACCTTCTGGAACTTGAGCGATAGATTTTTTGAATTTTGAAATCAATGGAAGTAAAGACTCAAACTGTCTATTTATAAATAACTATTTGTAATAACTATTTATTTATAAATAAATAACTTTGCCTGATATACCTATATCATTATAATAATCAAATTATAATTTATAGCTTTGGGAGGTGCACTTTTGGTTTTTTTTTTGTTTATAGTCCCCCAAAAACTTTTATGTAGTAATTGTAAAATATTGTTTTGTTTGGGACATCACAAATAAGTATTTTTTAAATTATTTTGTTGATGTTAATTACATTGATTATTTTGTTGATGTTATTCAATTGAGCAGTCAAAGCGCTTGGCCTGTGTCTCACACTACTCAATTGACAACTCTACTTTGTATTGAATATTTCACCCACTAAAAATCATCCGAATGCAATAAAACAAAAAACGTTGCAAAGTAAATGATTTAAACTTTAATTTTTGTATTTACAAATTTGTTCTAAAACATATTTACATACGTAATCATCGTTTTAAAATTGTAGTTTTCTGAAAAACTAATGCCGCGCAAATAAGACACAAAGAAATGACTCAATTTTGTCACTTCTCTAAAGCTCAATATCGCTAGACAGATATATTTTGACAATAATATAAAGATACCTTTGGATTCGTCAAGATTTGAGTTTTCTAAAACTGCCTTCCAATCAGATGTCACTCTTATAGTTTTGAAAAGATAAAGGTTTCTGTAAACCCTTGCAAGTGGACAGTTTCCAACCAATAAAACAGCAAATTTTGCATTTGAGTTATCTCTTACAATTCGAAATATTTGTATACACTTGTTTATATCTACTTATAGACCAAAATTCAATCTTTCGTTTGGTGTAAAGCAAACCATATTTACTCTTAACGGTTTTGTTCGTACAGTGCTGAGAAATACTGACAAATGGGAAATTCAAAACTCGACTTTCTCACGCTCCCGAAGTGGCACTTCCAACGGTTTTTCACACGGATACTCGTATAGGATTCGTGTGCAAGAAGTTTGATTTATTTGATCTCATTTTGTGATTCATATAAAGCTAATTCAAATACTTTTATGAAACAATTATTTACAAAATTATACAGTTCAATTCTTTGATTTATTCTCTACACTTTGTTATAATATTTCATTTTTAGTCAGAGTATATATTCCTAAATTACAATTCAAACTAGGCCTAGTTTTGTTAGCAGTCTTGTAGCAGGAACATAAAAACTGGTGTTTTCAAAATAAGAAATTTGAAATTGATAAATATTTTTATCCAGTTCTATTTAGAACTAAATTACAAAACTTTTGTACATTTTGAAAAAAATTACAAAACTTTATTACTACTTTTTATGTAGGCCTAAAGTTGAACTTTTTTCTTTTATTACTGAACATTTTTTGTTTCTTGAGCTAATAACTTTGTACATTTTACACAATCAATTTTTTACTGGCATATATGAATTCTATGAACCTTTCTCTACAAAAAAGCTATGGAACACTTTCGGATTGGTTTATAATTACTATATTTGGCAAATTTTTTAAAATATGCTTGCAACACGCACCGAAATGGCTTAGCATCACAAAAAATTAACATCGACAGCTGTAGGGTTAAAAAAATTCACAGTCAAAAATGCATCAACTAAGTTTTACAAAGCCTCATTTTAAAGATTTTTTATTGAATTTTACAAGTTTTCCATTGAAAGTATAGCGTTTCATCCAACGATTCACAAAATATAAGCAAAACAAATTTTTTTTGGTTTTTGTTGTTTAAAAAATTCTACAATAAAAATTGACAAATTATTTTTCAAGTCATAACACAATCGCTTTGCTGTTAAATGTTTTACCAAAAACTGCCTTTTTTTGCTCTTACGACTGGTCTTACTTAGTTCATGGGATTCAGAGATTAATATTCTATGCGTCTGTGACATCAATGGACATAGATGGCATTACTCATAAATTATCAGAATTGCTTTGAAGAATTGAAGTGCTTTCGATGAGAAGAAGATAGAAATAACAGAATAAAATAATGTTGAATTTACTCTAACACAGTGATCAAAAAATTTTTTTCTAGATAGATAAAGCCAGTAGAATAACAGAAGTTAACAATAATTGTTACTCTAAGAACTAAATAACTACAGAGAGGTTAAACTATATTTACAACAATTTTATATTTCTCTTGTATAAATTTATAGAGCTAGCCAATTTCCAATAATTACAGTTAATATAATAAAAAACAAAGTTGGCGGTTATTGTACATAATTGGACGTAGTACATTATAATTGTAATTACATTATACTACGTAATTGTACATAATTGGACATAGTAAGGAACCATTCAACACTGACTTTAAACTGAGATAAATTGATTCAAAGTTAACAGTAAATTAATTGTTATTCTGTTTATTATTGTGATGCAAGTATGGTTTTGGTTTTTTATTAAAGGTATATTTGTTTTAAACAATTAGACTTAAATAAACTGTTGAAGTTTTAATATATTAGGAAAATGTGGGAAAGTTCCTTTAGTTTTTTTTTTTTTTTTCATAACTGGCAGCAAAACGTGACCATGTTCCTTGGTTCCTTTTTGCAATTTAATATAATGGCGTTTGAAATAGTTAGACCACTTGGTTCTTTTTTGCTAAATATGGTTTTAACAAAACTCGAAGATGTCAGGTTATCAAGGAACCAAGCCTCTTGGATGCACAAAATACTCAGATACAAAAATAAATACATAAAGGAACCAAAGCACCTGATACTTTTTTGTAAAATGCAGAAATGTTGAAAACAAAACAGCTGTATTTTCTAGAGTTATTTAAAAGAAAACCTGTTTATATAAGACTTTGTTCTTTTTTTGTAAAATGCAGAACCGTTTGAGCTGAACAACATGAGAGTCATAGCTTATAATGCTAAATATTGCGGGATGGTTCCTTTTTGCATGACTACGTCCAATTGTACAAGAAATATACCTTTTCTCATAAACTTCAATGGTTAAATGACAAAGCTCTCGCTTGGTGTTTTCCCTCCGTTTGATTAACTCGAGCAACGTGAGGGCTCTACTTAGATCACGCCTCAATTTCACCATCTTCTCGAAAGAGGTCTCATCGTTTTTACGGTTTTTCCTTGTCTGCATTTTCTCTGTTCTTCTTCGGAAAGCTAAGTATGGGTTGTTGTTATTGTTTCCACCCCGATGATGTGTTTCAGTTTTTACACATGGAATTAACGGTGTTTGCTGTAAAACAAACATGTTCTCCTATGTAAAATTAACATCTTAATGCCAATCACTTATAGTTTACCTTAATGCTGTATCGTGTTTTACTAACCTATAATTCAGTTGAGTAAGATAGTTTCTTGAAGTGAGTTTATATTGTAGTAAATAATGTTTTCTTATAAACTAATGATAAAATCGCCTAAAGTCTGTGTTAAAATAATTTTCTAAATAGGCACCCAGTAACAAGGTGCTTATACATAAATTTATCTGCAATTCAAAAAATGAAAATAATCTATAAAATACAACTATAAAATTTATAAACAGCTGATAGCTGTTTCTTTGTACGCTCATTGAAGTAAATTTTTACTTTAAAATTATAGCTATTTCGAAAATATTCGAAAATTGCCCCATTACCATTAACTCTTTGAAGAGTTTGAGTTTAACCGGGAAAGGAGTAACGATGTACCGGTACGTTTTTTGATGCAACATGAATCAGCTGTCGTTTTATTAATATTAAACGACAACATGGGTTTTATTATAGATGTTTTGTGTTCTTGGGTGTATGGAGGGGGTAACAATTCATCACAGCTGATTCAGTAATGTGGTGGGGCACACTAATCTGATTGGGCCATCGCCATGATTTCTATCACTGTCACAGCTGTTGCAGACTGCAAGCGCTCGGTGGCATGGGCGGTAACTACCACAGGCCTTACTTGTGATAGGTTCTCACAAACATAGTAAAACATTAACCATCCGAAAAACAACTAAGTGGTACCGAAAACTATTTTTCCATTTTTTGGACATCACCATATTGAATGCCTTCTTCATAATTGGATTGATGAATGTATTAATAAAGAAGGTCCATTTTTTCAATTTCAGGATACATCTTATCAGACAGATTTTTGAAACCCACCATACTCCAAAAGAAAAAAGACCCGTACCAAGAGCAATTGCATCAAGTGGCGACAAGCATCCTTTATGCCTGACAGGCCGCCACTTTCCACATCCAATGCCAAATCATGAAAGACAGAATCAAAGCGTTCTCAAAAACGTTGCTACGTTTGTTCAAACACCAAAACTCAAGAAGAAAAAACAAAAAGATACACAGTACGAGTGTCTAGACTGTAATGTTACCCTCTGTGTTCATCCTTGTTTTGAAATACTTCACACAAAGAAAAACTTTAAAAATGTAGTTTTTTACTTTTTGTACCATTTCAGATCAAAAATAACTCACTATGTATTAAAGGTATTGATTTTGTAACTTAAATATATCTATTTTTATCAAAATTTTATTTTTTACTCCTGAGTTTAATTTGTATGTGTCTGGACTCTACACGTGAGTAGTGTTGCTGGTGACGTTCCGGTACGTCATTACTCCTGAAAGAGTTAAACTGTTTTTGGAAGTCTGTTACTTCAAAGTCAGCATCCAAAAGGCCTTGCACAAAAGATCTTCTACAGAAACACTTAAATTTTGAATCACACCTTGATCCATCGGCTGAATCAAGGGAGTGATATTTGGTGGTAGGTAAACTGATGGAAACAGAAGCAAATCAGAAGCAGGAGGTTGAGCAGTACAACAAAAGTACTCTGATGTCTTTTGGCAAACCACGTTTCTTAAAGTTTTCCTTTACTTCTGGTACAAAATGATGGAAATCCCAGTTCTGAAGCAAATCTGCTGTCATCCATGCATGCTGTCATCCACGGGCAAGTTTATGATTCCTTTTAAAAGTTCTAGGTTTTTTATATTTACCAATCACAACCGTTAAACAAAAAAATCAAACTTGTTTAAATTGTGGTTTAAATTGTGATTAAACCGATAAATCACAATGAAACGCAGTAACTACATAAACTCTCTAAACCAAGAAACTGTCTCTAAAGTTAGACTGTGGCTACTTTAATAACATTCAAAAAAATTATTATTTTTATCTTAATTCTGTTTAAGTATTTCTTAATTATTTTTTTAGCTTGAAACTTGATTAATTTTTTAATTTTTTCTAAAAAAAAATCAGTTACTGCATTTTTGCTAAGGATTGTACTTTTAAAATGAAAATGCATTACTTAAGAAGAATGCAGTAAGTGCCAAAACTGAGCTTTTTACTTAATATTTAT
>JAGFPH010000334.1:530688-544904 GCA_018207615.1 Philaenus spumarius | reverse complement strand
GCATCCTACAACAGTGAACTACTAATGAAGAATGCAGTAAGTGCCAATAATGCTTTTTTTATTATTGAATGCTGTTTAATAAACAATAAACTCCAAAATATCTCACTGCCACTGCCATCTACAGCCTGCAGTATTATAACAGCTGATTGGATACAATCCTTAGCAAAAAATGCAGCATCGGAAACTCCCTTAGGAAATCTAAAGTAGTACTGCATTTATACTAAATGATCGAGCGATACTGCGTTTTTCCTTAAAGGTGTACATGTTAAATGTTTAGATACTGCATTTTATAAACGATTCTTTCCTTTAATAATTGTTTGACTGTGTTTCTGCTAAGCCTAACATATACAGCTCAATAGGCCGATTCCAACGATGCGTATAACTCTATATGTCAAATTTTGACACAGCGTTTTTGCTACTGAGGGCAGATGGGTGTCATCAGAAGCATTTGCACACAACACAGTCAATCTGTCTTCATTGTTCTTAAATCTCTTAGTAGATTTTTCATTCCCACCTGCCAGAGCAGACATAGGCAAACAATGCCATAAATGATTGGTTTCATCGGCATTGTAAACTTGACCAAGAATTAGTTCCCACTGTAAAACAAGGCTGCTAAAAGTGTCCTTAAATTCTTCAGCGGCATTTACATCGGCTGATCTGCTCTCTCCAGCCTTCCGGATTCCGTCTCAAATTTTTAATTTCTGAAGCCAACAATCAGGAAAACGCAAAAGCACTTCCAATATTCAGATCACGATGAAACAGTCGCTGGTTTTCCATATGATCGTTTCGTACTAAACCAAGTGTACAAGGCACAATCAGGATTTCAAATAAATTTATATTACCTTTTTTTCCCGTACGTCACACTAATCCACTGTTGACTTCATGATTACTGCAGTTTCGGGCTGCGTGAGCCCTTCATCAGATCATATAAGGTTTTAATTTTATTTTTAGTAGGAATCATTCCATACGGAACTCGTTAATATTTAAAATAATGGTGAAACTGCAGCAATCATGAAATCAACAGTGGATTAGTGTGACATACCAAAAAAAAACTAATATAAATTTATTTATAAATTTCTACTAATCTGTAGGCTACAATGTTAAAAAAAATTAAGAATTTTAAGTTTAGGTTTCTTCAGTGTGTATATTGATTCCGTATTCTTTGCTGTAACAGCTTGAGCACCAAACTTCTGTAGTTCCTCTTTTTGTTTTTTTATGTCTTAAATAGTCGAAGAACCAATATTGAATCACACATTATGAAGTTTCTATTATCACTCGTTTTCACTGTACAGCGAGAGTAACATGCTTACGTTTATTAGTTTTATCAGCACTTGGAGAATTCATGCTGGGCTTCGAGAACATTGTGCAAACATGATTTGTAACCAGTTAGAAATCAGGAAACACTGAACTGACAGTTAGTTACGACAAACACTGAGCGAACTAAAAACGCCGGAACAAGTGTTCTAGACAACACTGTATGAATGTACCCACCGGGGTACAGCCGGTGTAGTGGCGGGACTTGCCGGTAAAGGTCGACAAAACACACGAATCCACCAAAAAAAACATGAACGCTGTCGGCTCAATCGGTGCCGGATTGCAGAATGTGCCGAACCGTAGAATAAATAGCTTCTACTGTACCATGGTCAGCACTAGCGTCTAAGTCATAAAAGTGTAAGGTAAATAATTACAAACACAATAAAACAACTAAAAACTAGATTAAATTGCAGAAGTTACACAGAAATGTTTGAACTGCAGCTCCTCTATAGAGTTGTGTAGAGCCAGTAAAAGGGTATCAGCAAGTGGAGACCATAAATATTGAAAAAGAAGACAATAGACAGCTAGAAATATACAATTGAAGTAGTGATTTTTTTCAAATACAGGTATTTATTTTTGATGGACCTTTACTTACAATGTGCCAGGCACCTCTCTTATTTTATATAACATTCATACAAATTTTAGATTAATTTTCGATGAACCTTTACTTATAATGTGCCAGGGACCTATCTTATTTTATATAACATTCATACAAATCTTACATTAATTTTCGATGAACCTTTACTTATAATGTGCCAGGCACCTATATTATTTTTTTTTTTTTTTTGGTTGCATGATTTTTGGTTTCCAAGTCACTTTGAATAGTAATATATAGGATAATATAATAATAATAATATTACCTGTTATTGGTCCGTCATGTGACTTATTTAGGTTGTTAAAATGTTACAACGCGTTTCGGGACCGTAATCCCATTGTCAAGTTGCACTTACACATTAAAAACACAGAAAACATGTTTAAAAAACACACAACAATTGCAACACTTAAAACTTGCAGGACAATTATAAAACGTGCACATCGTAGCGTGGACCATGGTAAACTAACTAATAACAGAATGTAACTAGAGAACCGGTTTTTGATAGCCTAGGGCTGTGTCATACATACTATTGCTTTTAAAATCTAGCTTCATTTAAGGCTAAACATCCCAGGATTAGTTCCAAATTCTGCCACCACGGCGCAGCACCAAAATGGAGCCATTTTGTATTGGTGTTTATTGGTGGAATTTTCGTCCGGTGTTCATTTGCAAAACTGATTTGTGAACGGAATAAGATTAGAATTCACGCCGATGAAGCTAAATTTTAATTAAGTTGCTGGTTTAAAAAATAATAATAAAATAATTGTGTTACAAAACGAAAAATGCAAATCGCAGGTAGTCATTTTTAAGACAATAATTTTTAATTAATTTTACACTTTTAATTTTTAAAATCGCCTGGCTGGTTTAGTTGGTATCGTTGTTTATACATTTACAGTAATGAGAACAAACGCGAGAGTGACACGAAGCAGGTGCAGTGCCGCTGTGACTCACTCGCGCCACCTATCCCCCCACCACGCGTCTCAGATGTTGCTTGTATACAGTTGCATGACGGTTTCCCGCGTTTCCATCCATGTATTGTGCTCTCCCGCGATTCTTGTTTGTTGTACTATTGCGTCGTCTTGTAATTATTGTTATTGAGAACGTTATTTCGTTTAACATTTGTTTTCTCAATGGATCGCAGAGGAACAAAAAAATCTAAAAAGCAACTTCGGCTTTCAACGAAGGCTAACTATATCTTAGTTAGCCTAAAATATAGAAAAAAGGAGTGTAACGGGTGTTACTGAAAATGGATAGTGAAGTTGAACTTCATGTAAATGTTCTTAAAACTCTGTGAATTTTAAAACTGTAAAATTTTGAAAAAAATATGAGTTATTCCACAGTAAATGTATGTAATGGAACTGTAATTCAAATTGATATTGGCATTCAATTTTTTTAAACATAAAATTAAATCTTGTGTAACGGGTGTTACATTAAAATGTAACGGGTGTTACGCTGTTGCTAAAATTAAGATTTTTAACATATATTATATAGTAATAAGGTGTCAAATAACAACAAGAAGTATAATTGAGGTTTCTTTGATCACTATAAGAAATAAAAACTTACATTTCATAAAAAAACTTATATTTAACAAATATATATACAGTAGAGTCCCGGTTATTCGCCATTCGGTTATCCGCCATTCCGTGTTATCCGCCACACCAGCGGCACTTATTTAATTTAATTGTAGGCGTCAGTGATTGTAGCGGTACGTGTCTGCGATAACTTGCAAGCGTCAGTGAGCGTATGTGACTGTGATAGCTTGCGGGTGTTAGTGTACGCGTTCTGTGTCTGACCATGAGAATTCCCCCTCTACCACTGGCCCGACCCGCTTACTGTCAGCTCGTACGAACTCGTTTTGTAAACAACTGTGTCTCTCTAAGTGTTTAGTGCGTGCAGTGAGGTTATTCGTTAACATTAAGTTTTTGAGTATGATATGGTGAAAGTACAGTAGTTTATGTTGTGTTATTTAATCTTGATCTGAATTTTCTGTTTGTACAGATAATTCTCCATTAAATTTATTCGAACTGTAATTAGTTTCGGGACTTTTTATGTACAGTATTATATTGTGCCTTTACTGTATTTATCCTAACAATCTTGTCATTCAATTTCGTAATTTCATTGAAAATAACTGTATTCCATTATTTTTCTTTTCTATTATATAGTAATACTGCAAAATATCGTATTTACTCATTAAATTTACAATAAAAAGTATTAATGGTGTAAAACGTCTATTATTTGTTCAACCCTCCCTATTATCCGCCATTTTAGCTTATCCGCCCTTCCACCGGCCCGTATATGGCGGATAACCGGGACTCTACTGTACTTAATACATTACATAGATATAGTTCAGTACTTTTTATACCATGCCTTAGGGCCTATTATGAATTAGACTTACTAAAGATCAGTCTTATATATGCCCCTATCAAGAATTAATAGAATAGGCCTAAAACTTTAAATAAAAACAAAATAATCGCTAAATCAAATTCAAGAATTAACAATTTGGAACTTCATAAGCTCATTCATTTTTCAAAAATATCAACTGCTAGTGGAAACTCGTAAAGAATTGTAAAATGTCCTTTGGGCTACTGTAGGTTGTTGTAATTTGCCAAAAATATTCTTAAATTTGTCATCTCTCAGAATATGATATTTAATATCCCAGCGAAATCTGAGATATTGATGATAATTGCGCTTCTTATTTTTTTCCCTACATTTTTTTACTCTGCTTTGGATCTTTTCAAGTTGTTCTTCTTTTAGTGTATTGTTCTCTTCTCTTCTTTTTTTATCTCACTCTCTGGCTTTTTGCAAATGCTGCTGACACTTTACAACGTCACTCGTGAGAAAAAAATGTATGAGGTGTAATAGTAATAGAATTAAAACTTTAAAGATAAATAAAATCATTTGATACGCCTAACATTCATTTCCCAGTAAATATGTTAAAAGATTGATTCTGGAATTACAAATAGGAAATTCGCAGTATTAAATTTGAAGGTGTTATCGTTTTCAATTTTATTTAAAATAACATATCATTCTTAACTTTTAAAGTGTTGCTACCAAAATTAATAAACTCTCAATAGGGCTATGTATTTAAATTCTACTTAAAATGAATATAAATATACTAAACACTGAAAGGTTGTGAGTTGTGTTGAATTGTAACACCCGATACATTAAATTATGTAACACCCGTTACGCGAATTACTCATTAAATTATAAAACTAAAATTAAAATAATAATACCAAAACATTAGGGAAACAAAACCTCTTACTTTTACAGTAAAAGTATTTTCCTAAGGTGTTTGTTCATTTTGTAATACTAACTTTTGTAAACAAAATGTAACGGGTGTCACATCACGTATTACTTAAGTTTAAAGGCAAATTACAAATGAAAAGACAATATATTATCTTAAATTATGGCATTAATAGTTAGAGAAGTCTTTCAGCTATCTTCTGTAGCAACTTCAATCACTAGATCAGCTGTTTCATATTTATTGCAGTACTGCTAAGTTCACAGAAAAAACATTTCCGGAGGATAGCTGTTGATACTCACAGAACAAAGAACTTAAACTAATTACAAATATCAAAATTTGCTAAAAATGTTAAACATATTATTAAAGTAGAACTTTTCACCTTGACATGCAACATATTGAATTATATTATATTTTATTTTTTACACCTCAGGCTTACTTTAAGTAAATGGTATTTTGCACTAATCATTTTTTATTTATTTCTCGTTTTCATGTATTAAAATATAAGTTTATTTGAAACAAATAACTAACGTTATAGGGTAATATTATTCATATCCTGGTGTTATTGAATAATGTATGGCCAAAGAACATAGGCCTACTTTCATAAATCCTTTAATTTGAACTACTGTATATTTTTCTATATTTATTCTAGATGTCTCTTTTCGACTTACAGAAAATACTTTTTAACAGATAACAAACACCTGTCGTAATCAGTAGTCTAGTCTAGTAAGTGTGTCCGGCCAGAGTATGAATGCGAGTACAGTAGTGAGAGAGTTGACAAACGCTACAGTTGCAGGGCCGGGCAGAGCGGCTGGCTGGGCTGTGCTGGGGGGGGGATGGTGCGCTATGCGGCGGGAGGAGGGGACCGGAGCGTGAGAGAAATAATGATAATATTTTTTTAAAAACGATTCCGATACTACCATTTGACCGAGTTAATATCTGAAAACGGCAAAATTCTTTTAAAATTTGTATTTACAAAATGACTACCTGCGATTTAAACAAAATATTACAGCAAAAAAAAAATCTGTATAAAACTTTTTTATAAATAAATTTAAAAAAAAACATCATAATAGCGTGAATGTTTTATTCATATCATTTACAAAATAACTTACAAAACAAAAATCGGATAATAATTACGGAAATTATTCGTAGTACAAATTTGCCGCAGAGGTGCTGCCATCTATCGGGCCAAAAACACAACTTTTCAGGGATGTTTAGCCTTAATGAGTTTGATGGATTGTTCTTAAACTCCTTATAAATTTCAAATTACTCAAGAGCATTCAAAAGTCTACCTTTTTTGCAAAAATGAAGTGGGGTCAAATTTTTGTCGAAATTCGTGTACGAGTGGTTAGAATCAATTAAATGTTGGGCAAATTTATAGTTCAATTTACGCATGTTTCTATGCGGCAAGTGTTCCTTAAAACGTTCTTTAATCCTCGTGTATCTAATCTGACAAACATAGACTTCGATAAGAATGAGATAAACTTTCTCAATAAAGGATTAAAATACAACGTCCTAAAATTAAGTAAACAATATTAAACGCGTGAGCTCATTAACGCCGAGTCTGCCATAAAAACATTACCCAGCACAAGGCTCCAGAACGAAGCTAGAATTCTTATTAATAACAAAGTAAATAAATTTTTTAAATCTGACACAGCTAATGGTAAATGCAGCGGTAGACTGAAAAATATATGCAATGACGATTTCAAATGTTTGAAACAAATAAAAACTAAATTAGAAAACAATGACGCCATACTTGCAAAAGCTGATAAAGGCAATACTGTAGTCGTTATCGGAAAACAAGACTATAGCAAAAAGCATATGATTTTTTTCAATGTAAATAACATTTTGAAATACCTACCGATCCCACAAATAAATTCGTTTAAGAATTAAATTCTGCCATTAATAGATGCACTTCGTTGTTGGATGATTTCACCAGACGTTATCTAAAACCAATCAATGCATTCGCTCCTCAGTTCACAGGTCTGCCCAAAATTCATAAAGACAATATCCCAATCAGACCATTAATTAATTATACAACCGCACCAGGTTACAGAACGTCAAAAAAACTTCAACAATTAATAAAGCATAATATCGTTTTGCAAAATAACTACAGTGTCTCTAGTAGCATCGATTTTGTTGAAAAAACAAAACATTTGGACATATCTCACAGACACTAACTCATTTCATTTGATATAGTGAATCTTTACACTAACGTGCCCGTCCATGATACTATTGACATCTTGAGAAATAATTTAATCAATTGCAATAAGCTCTGCACAAAAAAAATTGACGAACTCCTGTCACTACTTAAGGTTGTATTAAACAAAAACTATTTCATGTTTGACGATAATTTTTTCATGCAAAACGAGGGTCTCGCTATGGGTTCGCCCTTGTCCGGACTTTTGGCTGACATAGGCCTATATTTGAACCACCTGGAAAATGAATTTATAATGTCTGAACACAACCCACATAGAATGAAAATATATTCTATACAAGATATGTCGATGACACTTTTCTTGTGTTTGATGGCACATTACGTCAGGCGGAAATATTAAAACTTTATCTCAACAAAATGAATCAAAAAATCCAGTTCACAATAGAGACCGAAATAGATAGTAGAATAAATTTTCTTGACTTAAATATAACCAAAGAATCAGACAAACTCAAATAGAAAATTTACCGAAAACCCACTACTACAGATACCACCATTCACGCAAAATCACACCATCCAACTTCACAAAAAATGTCAGCGTACAACAGTTTCATCCACCGCCTTTTCACCGTACTAATGGATAAACAGGACTTCAGTGACGAGTTGGAAACCATTAAATACATAGCCCAAGCGAACGGATACCACGAGTCAATGATTCTTAAACCATTGCATAAGCATATGAAACATAAACAAAACCCCATCACACGTGCTAAGAATGAAAATTAAAAATTTGTATCCATGGAATATTCTAATATCGTTCCGCATATGGAAAAAAATACATTTGAAAAATATGAGATTACAGTTACTTTTCACAGAAAATAATAATGTTCAGAAATTATTACGACCCAAACGTGTGTTTCCTATCGAAAGTAAGTCGGGTGTTTACAGAATCAACTGTGGTGATGATTGCGACAGTTTTTATGTTGGACAGACAGGCAGGACATTTAAAGAACGTTTTAAGGAACACTTGCCGCATAGAAACATGCGTAAATTGAACTCCAACTTTGCCCAACATTTAATTCATTCTAACCACTCGTACACGAATTTCGACAAAAATTTGACCCCACTTCATTTTTGCAAAAAAGGTAGACTTTTGAACGCTCTTGAGAAATTTGAAATTTATAAGGAGTTTAAGAACAGTCCATCAAACTGATTAAGTGATCAGCTAGATTTTAAAAGCAATAGTATGTATGACACAGCCCTAGGCTATCAAAAACCGGTTCTCTAGTTACATTCTGTTATTAGTTAGTGGTACCACGGTCCACGCTATGATGTACACGTTATATAATTGTCCGGCAAGTTTTAAAAGTGTTGCAATTGTTGTGTGTTTTTTAAACATGTTTTCTGTGTTTTTAATGTGTAATGTGTAAGTGCAATTTGACAATGGGATTACGGTCCCGAAACGCGTCGTAACATTTTAACGACCTAAATAAGTCAAATGACAGACCAATAACAGGTAATATTTAATACTATTATTATTATATTATCCTATATATTACTATATTATTTTATATAACATTCATACAAATGTTACATTAATTTTCGATGAACCTTTACTTATAATGTGCCAGGCACCTATATTATTTTATATAACATTCAAACAAACTTTACATTAATTTTCAATGAACCTTTACTTATAATGTGCCAGGCACCTATCTTATTTCATATAACATTAATACAAATTTTACCATGTTAGATGATTGTCCACCAAATTTATCTACAAGGAATACATTTAATTATTTTTTGTTAAACTTACAGTTTTAAGACGTTTATTCAACCAATAATCATACACCGCAATTATCAGGTCGTCATCTTCTTTGAGCAACATCTTAGCTTCAGATTGTGTGACTACAGAGTGGCCGCTGTTCTTCTCTAGCCTGTCCATCATTTCTTCAAACTAGAGGGTAGAAAAATACATATTTAGCATAATCCTCAATCACCCAAAATGCAGTAACTTTGTTCATTTTTTTTTTTTTACATCACTAGTCAAACATACTTGTGAACAGTTTTCGGAGTGACATCTAGAAAACTGATTCGATTTTGTTGCTTTAGTTCCAACGTGAATTGTATATCCTTTTAAACAGAATTCAACTTAGTCCGTAAACATAAAAACAAAAGAAATACTATAAAAACACAAGTACGGGATAATAACAACGTGAAGAAAAAGTTTTCTTCCACGGAGTTTGGTAATTTTCTAAACCACACATTGCAAAACGAATTAGCCAAAAACAATGTTACCTTAACTTACAGAACAAATAATAAGTTAGGAAACAAATTACAACCGATTGCACACAACAAAGACTTTAGTGAACGTACCGGAGTCTATAAATTAAGTTGTGATGACTGTCCTAAATTTTATATAGGACAGACGGGTCGTTCGTTTGCCAAGAGGTTTAAGGAACACTTGCCGAAATCTAAACCGACTAAAATAGTGTCAAATTTTGCAGCTCACCTTGTTGATTTCGATCACAAATACACTGACCTTCAGACCAACATGAAGGTCCTAAAGTTTTGTGACAAGAGCACATACATGAGTGTTTTTGAAGAATATGAAATTTACAAGGCGATGAAAATGGAACCCCATAATGTCTTAAATGATAAGTTGTCTTTTAGTGGCAACTCGATATACGACACTGCTTTAAAGCTAACTAATCATTTCTCAATTGGAAGGAGGGACAATGTCCACTGACTTAGGACTTTGTATCGGTCAGTCCTAACCCAGTACCCGTGCGGGCAACTACGACCTAAATGTTGTGCATTGTTTGTTGTATATTTTTGTGTATGTGTTGTAACAGTTTTTTAATGTTTGACGACCTCATGTGAGCGACGTTTACACCAGAAGATGGACTATTGAATAAGTCCGAAACCGCGGTAGTGTTTTTAAATACTAGTGGATCACTTGACGGAAAAAACAAGTAATATAAATTAACCTTGTATTAAGATAGTGATTCGGGGACCTTATCCACAATGAGAATTCAACCCTTCGACACAGACTTAAATTGGTTAAAATTATAGGTAACGTTTATTTACAAGATAAAAAAGATAGTTCTAGTAAAACCTAAAAAAATATTGCAGAGTTAACTACTTTTGTAAAGTTAGTCAATCCACAGGGAATGTATATTAGTTAAAAACATATTGAAAGCCAGCTTTCTATTGTAAAAACAATTTAGGGAAAGTATTAGAAACTTTTTAAAATCAATTGGTAGGACAAGGAAAGGGGAAAATGTGTTTTATAAATTGTTTTAGGCAAAAACTGATTAAGTTAGAATTGAATAATGAATGGTACTACAAAACAAAACCAATTATAACGGGTAAAAATATTTACAATAGAAATAAAACTACAACTACGTTGGTTTCAACGGCCTGGGCTAGTGAGTCAACTCAGGCATAGTGTAATTATCTTTTACGTTATTATAAACACCTGATTCAACGTCAATAAATATTGTAACCACTCGGTTGTAGCATCATAAATCTACAAAATATTTTACTTTAATTTCATTGAACACATACTGTAGTAAACGTCACCTATTACGATGTGATGCCACTGAACAAATAAATGTACTGTCAGCCATGTGTAACTAAAAACAATGACCTTGCTGGGAAAGTTTTAGGACATGACAAAAGCGCGGGATAAACCACTCAACCGTATAGCCTGGTGAGACATTTACGTAGTTGTGATCAGACAGTTATCCCCCCCCCCCCCTACTCACAGTAATGTTGACATTTTAAAATTGCTGCGTGTTTTTAATACAGTAAGTTAATGTTTTAATTTGTACAGTAATTTTAGTGTTTTCTATATTACAGTAATGCTACAGTTTGTTAATACACAGTACATGTATTTAAATGTTTAAGCAAATTATTTACTCATTAAAACTCTACACATTAACCAATGTTACCTAATTTATAATTCGAGGTGACTTCAGCTCCAATTAGCTCGAATTAGCGGGTTCCTACTGTACAACGGTATTATTGCAACTGTTGTACAATGGCAACTGTTGTCGAAAATAGGCACCGTTGCAGGATAACGTCTTCACTGAGCAACCTTTTCATCAAATCCTTTTTGTCAAACAGTTTTGTCGACGTTGCCAGATTGTCAACTTGTAGCAGTTTTGTGATGCATGCTCATATTATTATTGGCAGTTATTGCATACATGCATGTTGCTTATACCGGGTGTCCATAAGTCCCACCCCTCAATACTTAAATTTGGAACAAGTAGAAATAAATAAATGAGCTTCGGGATATCTTTGTATGAAAAAGGGAGATGAATTTTGTTGCAACCGACCACTTTACCCCTTACCCCAAATGGGGGGTTGAAAGGGTAATTCAAAATCTTAAATACAAACCCCCATCAAGTGATTCCTCATTTTAAAGGACTTGATAAATGAAGAAGAATGGCACAAATTAGAGGTCATTATCTTAACCCTATCAAAAATGGCGGCCAGTCATAGTTGAAAACATCTTATTAACACAGATTTTTAACCTAGACCTGCCCTGGTTATAGCTCATATTGGCGAGCCGGTTTTTAGTGTTTTGCAAGCATATTTTAAAAAATTCGCCAAAAATAGAAATTTTATCCCAATCCAAAAGTGTTCTATACCTTTTTTGTAGAGAAAGGTTCAAAGAATTCATATATGCAATTAAAAAATTTATTGATGTAAAATTGTAAAAGTTATTAGCTCAAGAAACAAAAAATGTTCAGTAACAAAAGGAAAACGTTCAAGTTTAGGCCTACATAACAAGTAGTAAACATTTTTTGTAATTTTTTCGTAAGCGTAAAAAAGTTTCGTAATTAAGTTCTAAATAGAACTGTATAAAAACATTTAACAATTTCAAATTTCTTATTTTGAAAAAACCAGTTTTTATGTTCCAAATACACGACTGCTAACAAAACTAGGCCTAGTTTGAAACGTAATTTACTAATATATGCTTTGCCCAAAAATGAAATATTATTATAACAAAGTGTAGAGGATAAATCAAAGAAAAGAACGGTATATCTCGGTTGGCAAATGTGCCTGTTGCATTGGTTGAAAACTGTCCAATCGCAAGGGTTTACAGAAATCTTCATCATAAATCGTGTAAAAATAGTGACATCTGATTGGAAGGCACTATTAGAAAAATAAAATCTTGATGAATCCAATGGTAGCTTTATAATCTCGATAGAAATACTTCTGTAGGTGGGCTTGCCTGTTGAAGAAGTGGGAAATAACAGTACAATTGTATGCAAATTCACGTGTTGAACAGCTGTAATCCGATCTGCATATTTTAAAACGATGATTACGTATGTAAATATACGTTTTACGAAAAAGTTTTAAATACAAAAATTAAAGTTTAATTGATTTCCTTTCCAACGGTGCCGGTTTTATTACGATTGGATGATTTTAAGTGCATAACCGAATATGCAAATGTATGCAAATTCTCGCATAGGTTCGAAATGGTGGCATCTTGCGCTTGAGTGAACGTCACTTTGGGCAGTCTGCCACGGGGAGGGTTAACACAGATTTTTAATTAGGTACGTTACAATACCATACATTGGTAATAAAGCTAAAGACTTACCTTAATTCTAAATTTAGATTACATACTCAAAATCACTGGATACTATTATTACTGGATTGTTATCGGTAGTTGTGCTTTCAATGTAGAACCTGCTGTATTTAGAAAATGCAAGTTTATTCCTTCCTTTTAAGCTTATGCCAAATTGTGTAAATATTTGTTTAAAACTATATTTTGAATGACCCTCTGATTTTATTAAATAACACGCAAAGAACCATTATTCCTTTCCACTGGAACATAGTGTTTGTAACATAATTAAAATTGCGTTAACATAGGACATTTAAAATTATATAAATACTTGGTAAAAGAGATATTGTTACAGGTATTCATTGCAAGTAACCCATTTGAGTTATTTTTTTACTTTTTAGTGTTTTTTTGAGTCGGTTTTTTTTTTTCATTTTTAGCGTAGGTATAGTAGCGAGTTTGGATAAAGAAAGCTTATTTTAATGTAAGTATTCAAAGTGTTGTATTATAGCAATTTAAGTTTATTAGTTATGTTTATTTTTCTGCGTCATTGACGGACTAACTATAACTGCAGTCTGATGATGATTTCATCAAAAGATTTCAAATATAAATCTTTCTTAACCCTTGAACTGACAATGTTAATTTTTTTGCGACGCCAAGCCATTTCGGTGCGTGTTAGAAACATTTTTTCAAAAATTCGCCTAATATAATAATTATACCCCAATTCTAAACTGTTCCATAGCTTTTTTGAAGAGAAAGGTTCAAAGAATTCATATATGCCACTAAAAAATTCATTGATGTAAAATTTACAAAGTTATTACCTCAAGAAACAAAAATTTTACGTAACAAAAGGAAAGAGTTCAACTTAAGGCCTACATAAAAAGCAATAAACATTTTTTGTATTTTTTTTCAAAATGTACAAAAGTTGTGCAATTTAGTTCTAAATAGAAGTGTATAAAAATATATATACATTTCAAATTTCTTTTTTGAAAACACCAGTTTTTATGTTCCTACTAAAAGACTGCTAACAAAACTAGGCCTAGTTTGAATAGTAATTTAGGAATATATGCTTTGCCCAAAAATGAAATATTATTATAACGAAGTGTAGAGAATAAATCACATAATTGAACTGTATTCTTGAAAATTCTTATTTTATAAAGTTATTTCACATTGTTTTACTTGTAACACAAAATTAGATCAAACTGATAAAATCTCTCACGGATCAATCTTGAACATATCCTGCCGGCCTAAACCGTTGGACAACGCATAGGGAAACCATGGGAACTCTGCGTATTGAATTTAACAAAAGTCTGTATTTCTCACGGCTGTACGAATAACA
>JAGFPH010000334.1:520656-530678 GCA_018207615.1 Philaenus spumarius | reverse complement strand
TTAACAAAAGTCTGTATTTCTCACGGCTGTACGAATAACATCGTAACAGTAAATGTGGTTTAACATATTTATACAAATATATTGAATTATGAAAGATATATCGAATCCAAAATGTGCTGTTTCATTGGTTGAAAACTGTCCAATTGCAAGGGTTTACAGAAACCTATATATTTTTGAAACTGCAAGAGAAACGTCTGATTGGAAGGCAGTTTTAGAAAGTTCAAATCTTTAGGAATCAAAAGATATCTTTATATTATTTTAAAAACAGTACTGCCGAGCGATATTGAGCCTTAGAGAAGTGACGTATTTGTACGATTTCCTATTGCTTTCTCTCACGTCATCAATTGATTTAGAAAACTACAATTTTAAAACGATGATTACTTATGTAAATATACGTTTTACAAAGCATTTGTAAATACAAAAATTAAAGTTTGAAGCATTTCCTTTCTAATCGTTTTTGTTTTATTGAGATTGGATTATATAAAATATTTTAGTGGATGAAATATTCAATACAATCAGACATTACAAAAGTGCTGTCTCGGTTCGCTGAGACGACACTATAGTGTTGTCTGTCGCTTGTAGCGTTAATATGGTTTACTCAGAAAAATAATAAAATAAAATGTTTTGAAAAAAACTGAGTACTGAGTTTACTTTATATAGATGTTTTGTAAGTTAATAATGGTAAAAACTCACGACTCTTACAAGCTTGTGGCTCTTTATACTTTATATAATAAAACTTGATCACAGAATATCACAACTAATACGTTTATTAACTCAAACGTGTTTCAACGACAAAGTCGCCATCATCAGTAATGCACGAGCTAATCAAACTTCCATGGTCAACATTTACAATTCCTTATGGAAATACCTACTTTTTGGTAGTGTAATTAATAGACTATGTGTAAACCAGTATTTCTACTATACTTTCATAACACCGCAACAATCAATAATAGTGGATAGCATTGTCAAAACATCCACAACAATATTAACAAGTACAAATAAAAAACAGCGATGAGACTGAGTTCATTTTATTATTTGCATAGTAATGTTTCTCAAAATTTCAGTTCAAGTTTAAATTTTATCTACCTGCAAACATATTTCAACACAAAACCAAAGTTTAAAAATTGTTTTTTTAATTTGTAAAATTAAAATTATTATTTATTACTTATTATGTCATTAAAATGTACTTAACATGTAACACAAAACAAAATCCAAAAGTCATAAAGTATAAATTTATAAAATTTAATGTATAAATTTAAAAGACAAACTTTAAAAAATAATCAAAAGTTTATTTTTTATTAATTACTTTCGGATGATGTTTTTTAATCTGTACTGAATCCTGAGTTTTCCACTTTTTTATTCTTTCACATGACCTGTTTTGAGTTTTTAACAGTTATTATATACAAAATGTCACAATAAATAAACTAAACACTATACATAACACAAACACGGACAATTATACTTCTGTGTATGAAGGTATGAACATAGGAAATCTAAAATTTTTAATGCTATAACAATTTTTCCACTAGATAGGAGCACACGACATAAATTCAATCGCAAAAATGTTGACATCCTCAGGTTTGAAAGAATTAGGGATCGCACAATTGATATTTATGAACGTTACCACAGCAAAAGGGTTAACTTTAATTTAAACTTGGTATAATACACACAGCCCCTGAATACCCTAAAAGAAGGTGAAAATGAAACCTCTGTCACTAGTGTGTATTACGTGTTTTAAGTATTATGTTTGACTGACACAGCACTGAGGGATGCTAGTCCACAAACCTTGCGGGGAAAATCGAATTATAAGAACTGTAGAAAGAGATTAGAGTCAAAACCAGTTACAATTAAAAAGTAAATTTACCTTAAGTGGTGTGATGTCCAAAATTTTCATCTGTGCGTTAACCCAGAGCTCATCTTCCGCATCCATATCATAATCAGGTATGTCGTGTTCCATTGTAAAGGCTGAAATTGATAGCACAATACACAACCGTACTATGGACATAGCATGAACCATAGTAACAGATATTAATAAACGACATCATACGGAAAACAAACCATATAAGTAGGGAAAGTAATTTTAAAACAAAAGTAAGCCATTTAGTTAAATATTAATAGCATAATTTATAAAGTTTTACGCAAAATTTAAAATAGCAACATACTAGATTTATTTGTTAATTACATATACAGGGTACTCAAAAAGATGGACCCAATTTAATTAATTTGTATTTTACTAAATATAAATGGGATATGGACTCTACATAGGCCTACTGAAGGAAAGAGGAAATTCCAAAGTTTTGTTTACCACCGCTTGGGTGGTGATAGTTGTGTAAAACTAGGCAACCATTTTGTATTACCGTCAGTTGTGAGTATGATGGCTACTATGCAGCATAAGATTTTCTGTATTCTCCAGTTTGCAAGAAGTGAGTCGGCAGTTACATTTCGTCTCCGATTCAGCATTGAACTAGGAAAAGCATAAGCCGTTGGTTTTTAAGCAATTTCAACAAACTGGATGTCTCTGCAAAGGAAAAAGCCCGGGCTGACCACATGTGTCAGAGGATGACGTCAGACAAATACAAAGCTATTTGGTTGTAATCCAAGTAAGTCAATCAGTAGAGTTCGTAGAGAACTAGAAATACCTCAACCAGTTGGTGTAGCGAGTTTTGAGACGGCGTTTGCTGTACAAACCATCCCGCTTACAACTTGTGCAGACTCTCCTTGAGAATGGCAAATAAAAGCGTAGAATTTTATGCTGATATGCTAGAAATGATGGAGGATGAAGCGTTTCTACCGCTCTTAATTTCTAGCGATGAAGCTACGTTCCATCTTAGTGGAAATTTGAATAGACACAATGTTCGCATATGGCACCATCATGTCCGAGGATTTTTAAATCAATCCCATCCTCTGCGATGGATAGGTCACATGGGAAATCAAGACCTGGCTCTACACTTCTGCCCAAAGAGATCCCCTGATCTCACGCAATGTGACTTTTTCTTGTGGAGCTGTGTTAAGGAAGTTGTTTTCGTACCACCTCTACCATCAACTCTGGCAGACCTGCGGAACCGTGTCACTGCTGCGGTGAACTCAGTAACACAAGACATGCTTCTTCACGTATGGGACGAGTTTGGCTACCGCTGAGATATTTTCCATGCAGCAAAGGGTGGGGGGGATACATTAAACATTTATAAACCGTGTTAAAAAATACAAAACTTTCTCGTTTCATTACTACTGTGTAGATTGTTCATGTCCAAATACAAATTAATTAAATTGGGTACATTACTTTTAATAACCCTGTACATAAGTAATGGTTAGGGATGTATTTTTGTATATAGGCAAGCATGAGACCAATTGAAAGAAATGCACATTCACAACTTTTAAGGATTTGAGGTTCAAAAAAGCAGTTTCACATTATTAAAACAAAAACAAATGAAACCTAATGTTAAATAATAAATATCATGCAAAATAGACAGTTTAATGTTTTATAAAAATTTAAATAAATGAAAATGTTATGACCCTTATGTTTCATCTAATTTACATTAAATGTCACTACAAGACTTAAGGGCAAAGCATGGTATTCCTTTAAGTCAATAAAAATCTGAATCACAGGGCTTTTTATACTTTCACTGTAAATATCAGAATATTTTCTAAGAATTTAAACAGTTAACAAACTTATACATGCACAACAATTCTAATATTTAAATTTATAGAATCATTTACTTAAAGCAGAATAATAAAGAGAAGTGGATATTAATATAAAATAGATAAGCACAAAATTTCACTTTTTAAATGCTTGTTAACTTACGCTGCATGTGTATAAGCTGCCTCGGAACTTTGTACGATGCTGGATAGAGACGATCGTAAACACTTGTATCCCCCATGTTTATTACTTCTGGTGTAGGAATTATAAGTCCCGTTACCATTGCCCTTTGTAAGTGATGTTCCTATTAACATATATAAGTTAACAATTAATGGAGAAAATTTATTATTTCTATAAAAGGTTTTCTAGTTTTATATCCATTTTTATAAACTCTATTGTTGATGCACACTGAATTGACTAATTTCAGGTAAAATTGTAGATCGGGCGAGGCCGAAATATATGTAAAAATTCGGTCGAGTATTTTGGCTGTACCCGATAAATTCAGGTAGTGAGGAATTTAAATACGTGATAAATTCAAGTAGTGAGGAATTCATTACTCGATAAATTCGGGTAGTGAGGAATTAAATTAATAATGAAATTTCCATTTAGGTAAAAAGCAAAAATGAGTCGATAAAAGTTATTAAAATATAAAAAATAAAGACAATGTGTTAACAATTGAAACTTGGAATTATTATACCTTCTTTATTCATATTATAATCACAAAAAACGATCTCTCGACTTGACAATTGGAACAAATATGGAATCAAACATCACTATGGTTAAAACAGCTAGACATCTGTCGTTTACTTCACGTCACACAGAAAACACAATTATTCTGACGAAAAAAAGTCAAAAACTTTAAGAGTAAAAACACGTCTTATGTGCGGCATGACTATAATAATATCGTCTTGCATAATCCGTGCGTATGCTTACCATCCAGTCTATTTATTTTCTATAATTCGTTACTTGGGAATTGACTAAGTGATCATTTCCCCCGAATTTTAAGAGAGAACATTTTCTTTGTTTTTGCTTTCTAGACTAAGGCCAACATTTCATCTTGTATACAAGCATGTTACCAGAAATTAAATGCAAAGCCGAAATGACAACATAATGTAGACTGACAAACGGATATCGGCCGACAAAAATGTTTTTGGTGCAAAGGTCCTTAGTCATAATTTCATAACAGTTCGCTTTTGTTTTACTCTGTTAGTCATTTTAGTAGGTAGTCTGTATTTTGTGATTCCGTGTTCTTTGAGGTTATAGGCCTAATGAACATCAGCTTCGTTCGTTTCACATCACGGTCAATCAACTTCGTTTAGTATTTACAATTTGTATTAAAATAAATAGATGTTTCTCTTTTTTGAAACCATGTGTTATTTTATTAGTTCCGTAAGTTTTTTGTTAGTAGTTTAATTTTTCATTGTTTTTGTACTGTGTATTTTAGATTTCCTAAAATAGAAAATTTTCTCACTAGAAATGCCGGTATAGCCTTCGATTTTTGTAACAGATAACGATCATGAGAGAAATACCAATAAAATAAATCCAAATCAGCAATCAGTACTTTTAGGAATAGAAAAAATGTAGCCTATCAAAAATGTAGCCTATCAATTAGCTTAATAATTTAGTTTGGTTAGGCTGATTACGTTTTTAGTTCGGCCATTGAATTTGGATAACCTAATAGAACTTCGATCCAATGCAATATTTCGTTCCACTGGAAATTCGACGATAGTGGCGCTATCTATTGGGGAAACGACGGAAGCTGTGTGCTACCAATGATTTCTCCCTAGCGCTACCTCGTGGCGCGATCATGCACTATTTTCCCAACAATATTATTTTCGGCACACAGCCCGGCCCGTATGCATGCATGATCGATTTTATTATTCATGATCTATGGTTCGGCCTACCTAATAAATTACGAAGTACCATAGCAATATAATATTTCTGAGTTCTGAGACAAGTGTGCTAAATTCATGTTAGTCCCTATTATAAACAATTATATCTTTTAAAACTTGATGCACAGGCAATGATAACCACCCAGGTTTTTCATCGAAAAAAAAAATTAAAACTTGATGCATTTAGTTTTTTAAATATTTTAACTACATCGCATGCTGCCCTTCAAACGAAAGTGCCGACTTACTTGGCAAATAAGTTTGATTTTGCCTCAGATATAATTGCAAAAAATACAAGAAAGGGGTCGACAATGCTAATCATTCCCAAGCACAGAACTGTGAAGTATAATAAATCTTTTACCGTAACGGTATGTCGCTTGTGGAATTCGCTTTTAAATTCTCTTAAAACCGTGCTCAATTTGCAAAATCGTTGAAATTTCATTTCATAAATTATATGGATATTGACTAATATCTTTGCTCGGGGTGTATAGGAAAGATAATTTGCTTATTTATATTTTATGATCTATGAATGTGCGCATGAATGTTGTTATATAAGTAGTTTATTCTTTTACTTCAATAAATATGTTTAAAATCAGGCTATTTTATTTTGTAAGGTTTAAGAAACTGTATTAGTTTAGGATTTTTCATTTCATTGTTATGTTTTTATGTGCATTTTTCTTTTGTCTTTATTTGTTTTGTTTTAGGCATAAGTTAAGTGTGTCAATATGTATACAAATTTTAATTTTGTATGGGTTAAGTGTAAGAAAAGACTTGATGGTCCTAACTTTGTCCGATATAATGACTATTTTATTATAAATTTTATTATAATTTATGCTTTAAGTTTTTTGCTACAGAAATTGCTTACTTTATGTTAATTTTGAGTTAGAGTCATTGTTTGTTGGTTAATGTATTATGAGAATTATTTATTTGAAAAGAATCCATATTTGGAAAGTAAAAATTTGAACTCAGTTCTGCCCTAGTGTAAGGCAAAAAATTAAGATTTATTGTTATTATTTTGCAGTGTTAAATGTATGTACACTATTTCAATAGAAGATATGTTTATATTTCCTTGGTGGGCTATATCAAATATATGTTTGTAATTCTCTCACTGTAAAGAATAATAAGAGCCAAGCAAATTGTGCAAGAAAAGATCCCTAAGTAATAAATGGTGGAGGCACCGATTTTAAGTCTTTTCCTAAATAATAGATTCAACTGCATTAGGCAGTTTTTTTTTTAAGTTTGGTGTTTTTAAGAGTGCAGTTTTAGAGTGCAGATTTAGTTCTTCGATGATCTTTTGTGAGAGAGGATTTGGTTATAAACATTTATTTAAATTAAGTGTTGTTTCAAATGTATTGATTTTGTGTTACAGGTCTATGTGACTATACCGAGTACCGTAAAGTAGTTTTGTAACATTTTATGTTTTTAAACTGAGTAAATTATGTGTGTTTTCATTGGACATTACGTGGAGATTATATTATCTCTTCTTTCCGGACGCGGTATTTTTGGCGAACAGTTTTTTTTTTTGTGTGTTTTACGGCCTTACAAAGAAATTTAATTAAGAAATTGTTGAAAGCTGATGAATATGGGAAGTCGGTCTCAAGCAATATAAATTGGAATTCTGTTTGGTCAGCGTTAGATAATAATTGCATCACTATCAGCGACATTGAGGGGAATTTCCGGACTGCGATATGTTTTAGTGGATTTTTAGTAGTATTTTAGAAGGTTTTTAGTAGATACGTGTTAGTAGATTCTCGTAAAATGGGGTGGTTTGTTAAGTGGATGATTTAATAGCCTGTGGAGCAACATTTGAGGACCAGTTAGCATCGTTGGAAACATTTTTACTTAGTAGATACATGTTGGTAGATTACTGTACCATGGGATGGTTAATTAGGTGGATGATTTAATAGCCTGTAGGGTAACATTTGAGGACAAATTAGCATCGTTGGAAAAAGTTTTTATGTAGTAGATACGTGTTGGTAGATTACGGTACCATAGGATAGTTAGTTAGTTGGATGATTTAGTTACCTATGAGGGAACATTTAAACGTCCACTTAGGATCGTTGGAAAAGTCCTTGGAAAAGTCCTTTAGTCTCCACTCTGTATTCTTTGGAGACTAAAGAATACAGGAAGTTGTAAGAAATTGTATTATACTACTGTATAAACGGACAGCATTACAACGATTCCAGGATATGGCAGGGTTGACTCTTCACCATCTATTTGGAAAACAGTAACTTGGATGTATGTACATCACAGGGCGGCCAGAATAAACAACACTTCTATCATTGGGCGAGACATAGACGGGTCTCAACTGGAGGATGTATGCATAATAACAATTATGTTATACATGTTTTGAATATATATTTGTTAGAAGGTACGTAACCTTCATTTTCAATATGTGTTATTGTTCAACATCGGTATCACAAAATAAAATAGCCTAACACGTAAAATAACATGTTTGCCAATTCCGCTTTACCAATGCGTTTAGCGAAACAACTTAGAATCACTACAATTGTAAATTTATCACAAAACTGACTAGGCTAAATGAATTATCGTATATTGGGAGTCACGTAACAAAACAGCAAAACACAATTTACATTACGACCCTACACCTTATACCCTACGTGTAATTGTAATGTTCAATTCTATTTCTAAACATCTTAAATAAATTAAAACAGAAAATATGTTCAACAAAATTTAATGAAATTGATTATAAACAGAAAAACATTTTAAACTTAAAACTTAAACTCATTCATAACTTATTTGACTTAGGAAATATTAGACGTATCTTTTCAATGACATCGCAGGCAATGATAACCGCTAAAAAAAAATCAATTACATTGGACTGCGCATACAAACACATATAAACACGATTGCCGGACTCCGTTATTCCTACAACTTAACATCATTTATTAATATATGCCTAGATGTAGGCCTATAACAAAAACAAGAACAAACACAACTTTCATTTTATAAAATTATGTAATACATAAATACCATACTTAATATTTACCTTACTTCAACATCAACCTTAACATCAAACTTCAAACTACAGACATTCGATATGTATCAATATTCAATACATTGATTCAAACCGATGTGTATAACAATGGCAAAATAAAGTATTCGTTGAATCAATGAAAATTAATATGGAAAATTTGATGAATTAACTTAATGAAAAAAGCCTAAAGTTCTAACTTAACAGTCTCTAGTCACAGTAAGTGATGTTAACACTTTGCAAACATATACAAGTTAGTAACGTCAATTAATTTGTTTTCTTTAACAGAAATTCAAGCTCTTAAGACAAAAAAATAGCCTGAAGTTCTAACTTATAGTCTTTTGTCACAGTACGTTTAGCTGCATTCAACATTCAATAGTAGAATGTGCTTAGGTTGGCAGCACTACTCTATTTCCTAAAAAGGTCGTCGTCAGCAAACAAATCAGCTGAGGGTCGTAAAGTTAATTTACACCAAACGCACAATTAATTCTTTTACTACATGTTGTGATGCCTTTTTCCCTATTCATTGGCACTAACGAAATACATTTATTTGCCTCAGATACTCCGGTCTTTGGCTAGGCTTACTTCCAGGGGTCAAGAATGGAGAGGGGAGGAGATGGCTCAGTGCGGCCCAATCCTAGAGAATGCGCTCTTGAGTTACTAGGACCAAATTCATCATAGCCAAGTAAGGGGATAAATAAGGGATAATTGCTCTGAAGATAGAGCAAATGCTCTATAACGCATCAGTTTCAGTAAGAAGAAGTCACATGATGGAACCAAAATAAGGTAAATCATTGTTATATAGGCCTAAAAGAAGGGTTAATACAACTATGATGATATCAATTAACTTGCCTCACAAACAGGACAAACACCCTATACTAACAAAAGGCTTTTGTATGCGAGTTCTCACCACAAATACACCCTATAACAACGAAATGAACTTGTATGTGAGTTTTCACCACACATACACAGGAAAACAATGAAATGCATTTGCATGTGAGTTTTCACCACACATACACCCTATAACAACGAAATGAATTTGTATGTGAGTTTTCACCACACATACACAGGAAAACAACGAAATGCATTTGCATGCGAGTTCTCACCACACATACACCTTATAACAACGAAATGAAGTCGTATATGAGTTCTCAGAACACATACACCCTATAACAACCAAATGAATTTGTATGTGAGTTCTCACCACACATATACACCCTATAACTCCAAAGACAATTTCGAATGTGAGTTCTCACCACACATACACCCTATAATCCCAAAGATAATTTAGTATGCGAGTTCTCACCACACATACACCCTAAAATCCAAAAGACAATTCAGTATGTGAAAGCACCACACATACACATTGCGGCAACGCAGTCGGCTTAAATGTAACTAAAACTTTTGACGCTAATGTTCAAACCAGTATTCGAACTTGGTAGCCCTAATATACGAAAGCGTATGTGAATTCGCCCCATACATACACACTGCGGCAACCAGT
>JAGFPH010000334.1:503237-513576 GCA_018207615.1 Philaenus spumarius | reverse complement strand
GGGGGGGGGGGGGCAACACTTCCTAGGCAGGGGTTTACTCGTAATTTTTCTAGTACCGGAACGCTGTCGGATGTGATGGAAAGGGGGGGGGGGATGTTTACAAGTTACTATTTTTGTACTTGTATATAGCATTAAGCAATTTTGAGAGCACATAATATTTTAAGCAAAAACGTGGTAAAATATCTCTCATTTTTAGTCAATAGCCTTTATCAGAAATTTAAATCCTCGACAAAAGACTGTAAACCTAAACACATTGTATGTAATCAAGAAATGATTTTTCTTATTCAAAAACAATTAAACACAAGCGTATCACGAGAACACAACACAGGCGCTTGTTAGTGAATTATTCTAACGACACTCAAAACTAAACAATATCACATTGTCAACGTCAATGCGACCAGGTTCTTTTTAGTTTTTGACAGTTCGCGAAAGGTAGCATATGTACCGGGCGCAAGCGCGCACGAGTTCAGGTGCAATCACATGTCGCTGTTTTCAGTCAATGCAATCAGACAACCTGCTAAATGTGTTCAGTTACCTAAATTGAAATATTTTCCTCTTTCGGAGCGTCTTTCAACCTTGTATTTGTGATGGCGCTTGTCAGTATTTGTATGTATTCCGTGTTGTTATCTCATGTGGGATATTTATTTTTTAATTAATTAATAGTGAAATTAAATGAGTTTTTCGATAAGTATTAATCACTAAATGTGGTCCAAATTATATCATGTTTGGTATTATTTTTATTACAATAAGCTCATCAATATGTTAAAAACTTTTTCATTGAGAAAAAGGTAATAATATAAAAGTTTAAGCGTCGCTGATTTTTAAACTTTTCGGCCACTTCGACTCTGAATCATCTGTCTCTTATTTGCAATCGTTCGCAGCGCTCGCCGAACATCAATGGCGTGCCACGAGGTTGGCAAAAGGGTGTGTGGTGCTCCCAAATTGTTCCATCTCGATTTCGAGTTGAGGGACAATGTGTACTTTAGCTGAGACTTTATTATAGTTGGCTCGCATAAACGCAACGTACTGTAGTGTGGTGCTATCTTGTAGATTTTTCGATTGGCGATTGGCTGACGTAAAATTCTGAAACGAGTGTGATTGAGGGAGTGAATGGTCCAGTGCAACGTTAAAACAAAAATTAATAAAAAGCAGTACCGGAACGGCATTCCGGTACCTGTAAACCCCTGTTCCTAGGTGTGCAAAATAACTGGCCGGTTTTGGGGGGGTCCCCAGAAAATTAAAAATATGTTAACGCAAAATTTAATGGAATTTAACGCAATTTGAATGGAAATATTCTGGTTGTCAACAATGTTTTACTTGTTAAATTCTTCATTTTTTGTATTTGATGTTTAAAAACTTTGGTTTGGCATCGGCCTTTGTACAGAGCAATTTTGATTGTTTGCTTGAGATCTTACTCTCACTTGTAAAAAATATGTCAAAATATTACACATTTACGAAAAAAAAATTACTTTTTTGACGACCTCTAATGAGTGAAGCTCTGATTTTTAGACATAAGAACTGAAACGATTAAGAAAAAGAAAATAGAAGTCACAGATGATGTGACGATGTAACTTACCACTTAGGCCTATAACCATATTATTGTGAGTGAGAACAATATTTGTTCACCGTACAATACTTTTGACTTTAATGAAATTCAACAAATCTATTTCAGATTTCAATTTTATTCACAAATTAAAACGTGCGTAGGCCTACAATATAATATGTTTATTTATTACTTGCGGAATTATTGGCGGTTAGATTTTTATTATTTGTTACTATCTTTCATTCTTCATTATTCCCTTTTTAGAATTACGTAAAGTAAATGCTGAACAAAAGGATTTTTTATTTTGGAGAAAACTTTAAAAATAAAACTCATTTATTTCTTCATTTTATTAAGGTACGTAAACATAGACGCATATCACCTGTATGTACGTGAACAACTGTGCCAGAATAAACAGGGAGCTTACCTGTTGATGTCTTCTATTTTTATTTATTTTTTTTTAAGAAAGAGGTTATTTTTAAGTTCGTTTCATATTCGTTCAAAAATATTTCTCAATAAAATATGAAACAAAAATACACCAACGAATTAGAAAAGTTGATCGGTTTTTGAAGTAAACAACTAGCTAAAAGAGCTAAGGAAACGATAGACCAGATATTTTAATAGATAAGTTACTTAGAAGCCGAAAACGAAGCAAGGCGAGACGTGCGCAATACATCGGCAGAAAGGTGAACCAACCGATTCAACTTCAATTCGCAAAAAAACAAACTTGGAACTGCAACATTTCTTTCCCGATCGATTTTTCTACGCATCATTCTCACGTTTTTCCGGTAGAAATCAGAACGTAATAAGACACGTAAAATTTTTGTTTCGGAGTTCGGGGGGGGAGGGCAATTGCCCCCCCTGGATCCGCGCCTGCGCAGTGGTTGGTGATTATCCAGTATGCTACAATTGGAACCTCCAACACAGTTTGCAACCCCTTCTTCCTTAGGCTAACTGGCATAAAGACCATACAACAAATTTCTGAATTCAGTTTTCCATAACCTTTTTTTGGTTTGTCCAAATTTTCCATTCATGAGTCTACAGCTGCAAAATACACACGAGTCTAAAGCTGCATAATACACATATGAGTAGATATTCAGAGTTAGGAGGAAGTCTGGATTGGCTTCTAATTAAAATAGTAGGACACAAGTAAATGTTGAATAGATTTTGTTCTGGGTAGAGATTTATATGCGATACAATGTTCCAACATTTTTATAAAAGCTATTTAAAGGTGTTTTTAATGCAACCAAGGTGATGTTATATTTTACTCTGAGCGACGCTCATTGCAAGAAAAAAGTTTTAATGTGATTTCTGCACCATCAATTCAATTTACAACCACATTGGTCATCGCAAAATAGTCTAGGAAGGTCAATTCGAGCATTTTCAAACAGGAAAAACCGCACAACTTCGTTCATTATTGTACTATTCCTTCACTAGACTGTAACAACTTCTGAAGGTGTGGAACATCGCAGCACACATAAGCTGCAAAAGTATGTTATTTTTAACATAATTATTTACATAAGTTATCAATATTATTTAGTAAAATTAAAGAATATACAAAAGCTAACAGAGCATGTACACACCACTACACATTTCTCGGACCCTACACTGTTTTAAGTATTGTTGGAGATTCCAACTGTATGAAGCAAACTTGAATGACCATTCTAAGCAGTTAGTTAATTAAACTTGAAGCAATTCCATTTGAGAACGAGTTTTATAAAATTTTCACCCAATTAAGATATTAAAACAAATGAAAAAAGACCTGACTCACAAAATGCAAAGTACTGAATCGCACCACTGCAAGCAATCATGACAGTTGTAACAAAGATGACTGGTGCTGAGCGAGCTTGCTGTTTTTGGTTTGAAGAATTAAAGTCTGTGACAATAGTGCAAATGAAATTTTTGTACCGAGTATGGCCAAGATTACCAGTAGGGGGTTTTTTTTTTTTATAAGGCGAAAAACCTGGGTGGTTATCATCGCCTAAATTACCAGTAGGCCAACAATTTATGAGTGGCATAAGTTTTGTTGAAACCAGGTGTTCTGCGAGTCATAAGAAGTACTCAGGGCATCCTCGTGCGTCTGATGTTCATAGACGTCACAGGGTTTGCAGGGCCCTCTCCCGAAAAATTAGAGCCAACATAGCGAGTTTTAAAGCTTGTTTATACCTTTTTTAAACACGTAATAATAACCTTAAAAACCACTGCATCATTTCGCAGTTGGCTGCCTGTAAACTGCTTTTCATACAAAGACGAAGTAATCCTATTAACACTAACAGAAGTTGGTTGAGGCCGATTGATGACTTAATAACTGAATGGGTTTATTATCCTACTTGCTGCACTTTAAGAAAACAAATTTTTGAATTTGTTTTTCAGAAGTTTGTTACGACTGGTTTTCACAAACTACAGAAAAAAAGGAAAAAAAACTTGTTTACTTTATTACATGGGCGTAGGCTACGCTTATACAGTACCACAAGTCCACAACTTGGAATGGAAAACCATTTATTTTTTCTTTGGTATAGGATTAAAAGTAAACTAAACATTAGATAGAGATAAGCATATTATATTTTATAAAAATGTTATGTCATATCAAAAACAAGTGTAACACGGTACCATTTTAATAAAATAAAAGAGGTTAGATGAGAAGGAAACAAACTTAATTTACTACAACATCTGTCGATTGAAGGGGACCATTTGTTGTTCAATTACTGTGTCAAACGATCTAGTAGCATTATTTTGGTTTCACAATGCTGAGTTTTGAAAAACTCCTCTCGCAACTGCAGCTTTTCACTGGAATTGTAGCAAATTGTTCTAATAGTTACTTAAAGTTTGAAAACTTTGTTCCTCTGTTGTACTTGGACAGCCTCTGAAGTACACAGTTTACCATTGGACCAGAGCTGTAACCTAGAGAAGAATAAGGTTTTTTAAAAATATAAACATAAATCTAAAGTAGCGGTAAAATAAAAACACTTACCTCGATCAATATCTTTATTTTCTTAAAAAGATAAAATCTAAAATTTTTTGCGAATATTTTGAATTTTTGGATTTCTTTTATGTTTTAACGCAGAGCGTAGACACAATCAACTGACTACGGAACAAAGAACCTTCAATCCAGTCTGCGGACCAATCGGGCTCTTTCGACTGGAATTCTAAACTTCCTTCAATTAACTTTAGGCTTAGTCTACGTTACGAAATAAAGCTATGGTTTCAGTATGATTATTATACTTGAAACTTATTTATTTTAACACTCTAATAATTAATAATGTCTAAGAGGCCATTACTGCACCCTCGCTGCGCACGCCTATGCTGATACCTTCAGCACACTGCGTAGAGTTAAGACGTGGTTGAGCAATCTATTAGCGAGGACCACCTGTTGTGCTTTCTTAGTGTCAACAGGAAAAGGGCAAAGTCCCCTTGTTTCGAGGAAAGTTATCAACTTGTTTGGCAAGAACAAAAGAAATTTACTTTTATTGTTATATTAGACTTTTTAAATGGATGTCACTCTTTAAGGAATGATGTGTAAAAAGAATTAATGTAATTTTACTCCTACAGGTTTTTATATTACATATTATGTTGTCACTGTCTATTGCCAAATCAAAATGAGCTGAACGACAATACAATTTTTAAATTTGAATTTCTTTGAATTTTATTATTATGCTCACTATGTTCATTGACTTGAAAGAAAAATATGCTCTCACTAGCCAGAAATAAAAAAATAGTCACTACACTATCCCTTTATATTGGCCAATCCACTTTAATGATAGTGCAATGCTTAACATACAGTGTAATTATAAAGGTTCAAAAACAATAACTACACGAAATAACATTTACAATTTTTTAATATATTTAATATTATGTTACTAACATTTACCTAATAGTGAAGTATAAATATTTCACCAATACATTTTACTATAACTGATTTACTTCTGTACATATCAGTTATAGGTTTACATGGATTTATAGTTTTATGTAATTTTTGTTATATATCAAGCATTTAGAACACGTCGAAGTAATTTAATTTAAAATGCAGAATATCTAAGATAATTCTGTATATATCTTATTAAATTTTTATTATTTTACAGTATTTAACGGAAAAAATGTTGAAACCTAGTTAAAATGACATTCTAACAATAATTAATATAATGTACTCTTATTATGTATTTTATTAAAATAATTTATAAAATAAGGTTTTTAAACTTGAATCTGAATATAATTAATATGTTACAATCTTTATCGATATTTAGGATAACTGATTCACTTCAGTACAAATCTGTTATAAATTTTCACTTTATACATTTTTCTTTTCGTAATTTAATAATATTTCTTCTTATAACCTAACTAATAACATAAATAAAAAAGGTAAATTTTTATTTTTAATGAAAATACAAGAAAATCTAGGATAATACTATTGATATTTTAAAATGTTATATTATATAGTTTTTTTTTTACATTATTAATGGAAAAAATAAATAATATTTTGAAACCTACAGTTAAAGTTCTAGTAGAACAACAATGTGTACTATGTACTCATATCTCATTTCATGCATTTTATATAAACAATTAATAAATTAAACGAGAAAAACATAAACATTTTCCTTTAAAATTAATTCTGAAAGTAATATAAAACATAACAAGTAAACCAAACCAAAAGCCTCACTTTTGGTACAATATCTAAAGCCTTACTCGTAGTACAGAAACATCAATAGCTAATGAAAAGGATGGAAAACACTAAAATGGAATGAGTCCTTACAACTAAACTAACAAAATTTTAAATGATATTGTCTTGCAGGATGCTCAAATTTCTTAATGGTTATATTCTATAGTTCCATCCAAATGACATTTTACTTAAAAGGAAAACTAAATTTTCTTTGGGATGTGCTGTATGAAGCACATCGATTAACTACATCACACAAATAAATTAGTTTGCAATTTTTGATGCTATTCAGTATTAGAAAATAATCTACATTAAGTGTTTGTAGCTAATAATTTTATAATATAATTAATAATTATGTTTTTTTGCTTTTTTTTGTTTATAAAGTATATAACAATGTAATTAATTAATCTAAAACAAATCATTTTAATATTATACAAACAGTGTTTTAAATATACAGTTTTTTATTAGTTTTCTTCTTTTGTCATTAATTGATCACTTTTTTACAAAAAGATTAATCAAATGACAGAGCCAGATAAGACCACGATAAAGCAGTGGCAATAAAACAACTGATAAAGAGATTTACTTCAAGGAATGTTTACATTCCATAACCTTGGTAAGGCATTCCTGGAGCATAAGAATTGGAGTAAGCAGGTGAAAATCCAGGACCAATCATTCCAGGACCTGCGGTTAACATAAGTTGGGGTTCAGCTGGAACAAAAAAAAACCATCAACGCTGACATCTTTCAATATGGTCACAGGAAGTAGTTTTGAGCCCAAAAGAAGAATGATTTGAAACTGGACTTTCGTCCTTGTCATCTACACTTCTTTAACCCTAGGCCTGCCACGGTTAAAGCTAAAATTGGGAAGCCAGTTTTTAGTGTTTTGCAAGCATTTTTTTTTAAATTCGCTAAAAATAGTAATTCTATCCCAATCCAAAAGTGTTCTATACCTTTTTTTGTAGAGAAAGGTTCAAAGAATTCATATATGCAATTAAAAAATTTATTGATGTAAAATTGTAGAAGTTATTAGCTTAAGAAACAAAAAATGTTCAGTTACGAAAGATAAAAGTTCAACTTTAGGCCTACATAACAAATAGTAAATATTTTTTGTAATTTTTTCGTAAGCGTAAAAAAGTTTTGTAATTTAGTTCTAAATAGAACTGTATAAAAACATTTATCAATTTCAAATTTCTTATTTTGAAAACACCAGTTTTTATGTTCCAAATACAAGATTGCTAACAAAACTAGGCCTAGTTTGAAACGTTATTTACTAATATAAGCTTTGCCCAAAAATGAAATATAATTATAACAAAGTGTAGAGAATAAACCAAAAAGAGAAAAGAACTGTATACTTGTCTTTTCTTAGTTCACAAAAGTGTTTGAGTTATCTTTATTTGAATAACAAAATGACATCAATCTAATGAAACGTCGCCGGTTGATATACTACGGGCAGGAAGGGTGATTTGAATAACGTGGGAGCGATAGGCGCAGTACGGTCTCACCAGACTGCCCAAATTATGTACTTTCCACTGCTTTCTAGACAAACAAATAATTGGTTATATTTAGTTTACTTCACATTGTAAGAAAGATCGAACTTTTCTCTACAAAATGGTGTAAAGAAATCTGTCAAAACATATGAAATTGTAGGCGTTATCTCGGTTGACAAATGTGCCTGTTTCATTGGTTGAAAACTGTCCAATCGCAAGGGTTTACAGAAATCTTCATCATAAATCGTGTAAAATAGTGACATCTGATTGGAACGCACTATTAGAAAGATAAAATCTTGACGAATCCAATGGTATCTTTATAATAGGCATAGAAATATTTGTGTAGATAGTCTTGAACGTCGAAGAAGTGGGAAATAACAGTATGTAAATTCACGTGCCGAAACAGCTGTAATCCGATCTGAATATTTTAAAACGATGATTACGTATGTAAATATACATCTTACAAAAAAGTTTTAAATACAAAAATTAAAGTTTAATTCATTTCCTTTCCAACGGTGCCGGTTTTATTACGATTGGATAATTTTGAGTATATTAATTAATCGAATATGCAAATTTACACATTTGTTCGAAATGGTTGCATCTTGCGCCTCAGAGAACGTCACTTAGTGCAGTCTGCCATGGGGAGGGTTAAACATTTTAGTTTTATGTAAGATTTTGACTTTGACAAAAACTAGTTGAAAAACTCAGTTGAATAGATAACATATATTGTGTTCTAGAATAAAGTAAACAATTTATGTTTAGTATTAAGTACGGTAAGCCAGTACATTTCTGTGACTGTGTTATACTCCCGATGAAACGGATGCTATAACAATGTTGTATAACATAAAACCATATAGTAAATCAATACAGTAGAATCTCGATTATCCAAAGTAATTGGGACCGAGCAGACGGACTGATAATACGGTAGGCCGTGAGAAAACCACTGAAGTGCGAGTTCCCGCGTTATAGGTTGATTTTTAGCCATTCTTACTTCAAAATATATTTTATTTGGATTTAAATAATATAAATAGTTTTAAATAAACAAAGAAGGTTTGATAATGTTCTCAAATGAAAGAAATTTGATACTGTAAGCTACTGTAATAAAAACAAAAGTTAAAGAGACATTTATATTATTTATGAAAAGTAAAAATTAAAATCCTTGAATAGCAAACATTTATATCTATAGAAAGATACGTAAATAAAACACTAAAAAGTTATAAATTTACACTTTTAAAAATGTCTTTCACTTTCCACTCATAATTAAACTTCATTCACAAAGTTTAACACAGACCAAAAACAAAATACAGTAGCAGGAGGAAGAAACAACTCGTGGGGAAGTATTGAGTCATAAATAAGATGCCGTGATGAGGGGAGGGTATAACAGGAACAAGACTGCTTCGTCACTTACAGTTAACAGAATTGATTTTGACAAAAATCAAGTTTTATTATTATTTTCTAATTTGCCTCGGATAATCAAAGTTCTACTGTAATTGTATTTATCATTAAATTTTTACTTTATTGTCTAGTTTCTATTAACCACCCAGGTTTTTCGCCTTAAAAAAAAAAAAAAAAAAAAAAAAAATACTTGCAATTCAAATCCTCTGACAATCATTCCTGAATGTCAAGAGTACTATTTTTATTCAAATACAATCATGTTCCTGAAACAGATATTCTAACCATAGGGCTTAAAATTAATCCTTCCAAACCAACACATTAACTCTCTTAAGAAGGATAGTCAACTTACGGATAATCATAGTATTATGTTCCTGTTCAGAGTGTTCTTCCAGTCTACGGGACTCTGATTCAACAAGTTTATCCACCTGAAAATATTATACACTATTTAGTTCCACAGGAAATAAACATTATTTCTATTTAATTAGCGGGTTAACATACATTAATAATATTTAGTAAACGGATTAACATACCTTAGCAAAATTTAATAAACGGGTTAACATACCTTAGTAAAACTTAATAAACGGGTTAACATACCTTAGTAATATATTCACGTGTAACTTGGACAAGGTATGGCATAGCAAAATCCATAATGTTATGTCTCCAAGCCAGCTCTAAGATAACATCAGGATGAAGCAAATCATAACATTGAAACAGACAAGCGGCAAAGCAATCGTGGTTGCCTTTGTCTAAGAACCAAGCTAGCAATTCCTCAGCGACATCAGCATTCTTTGATTCCGCAGCATACTCCATAGCATCCTGTACAGAAAAAACAATCATCTTAGAGTCGTAGTTGAAATTTTTTAAATGACAATTATAAAAGTATAAACAATACGTACATTTTTAAATATTTTTTGGCACAATATTGAAGCGACTAAAGTTAACATTTTCTTTGATCTGTTGGTCAGCTAAATTCACATATATGATAAAAATTTTATCATAGCTATGAAAGAAGATTTTTTAATAATTTAGAAACCCTCCATTTGTCTGCCGTCATCATCACAAATTGCGATGACTAATGTGCACCGGCTTCAGACGTTCTACCAAATTTCTGCCTGATTCGGCCTAACTCAGTTTTTCTGTTATAATTTATGAGGGTCATTTTTTAAGTAAGAACCGATTTGTAATAGTACAAGAAAAACTTTATTTATGAACATAACTTATATAGGTAATGAAAATATGAATACTATATTTTATTTCTCTAAAGTCA